>CAWUFW010013604.1:0-465433 GCA_963921515.1 Calotriton arnoldi
GGAATGTGCGCTAGCAGCTCATCGCCCGCTACTTCACTTGACGGTGAGTGTCCATGTACGACGGATGATGTGTCTGTATCTATGCAGGTGTGTGTGTGCTGTGTCAGGGTGGCCGTATGTTCACTGCGTGCAGTGTGTCAACGCTCCATGGCCAGGGTAGTATGCCACTGTTGGTGACTGTGGCATTGTGCCCTATTGCTCTGTGCGATGTGTGTACATTGCTTGTAGTTGTTGACATGTACTGTGTGATGGGTGTGTGACACACTCATTGAATGTGCTCCTGATCTGTCTCCCACCCCTAGGTCCCTACAGGCCCTCCGGATTCCATTGCCATGCCACGCATCAGGTGCCCTTCCGCCCAAGGTGGCCGATGTATTCCGTACAAATAAAACACAGGGCACAAACAGCAGTTAGTGAAAAAGGTGCATTTATTACAAACTGTGACATGTGATTGTGTGTAAGGTGATGACAAAAGTGGTGCGTGCAGTGACAATGAGCTGTCGGTCATGGCTGCGTGATGATCAGGGTGTACCCACTGGTTCTATGTCCATAGTCCAACACACACATGCCATCCAGATGGCTGTGTGGAGTGGGATCGTAGAGCAAGTCAATGCAGTGGCTGGTCAAGGAAGGCTGGCGGAAGGCTGGCTGGCTGCCTCACTTGCGACTGGAGCGTGCGAAGTCCTCCCGGGAGATCTGTTTCCTCTTCGGACGGCCCCTTCCACGTTTGGGAGGGGGGTGTGTGGTGGCGACCTGCTGGTGGTGGGTGAGGTGTGCTCACTGGCTGTGGACGCAGGGGAAGTGGACACTGCTGGCCGACCCTGCGCCCTAGCAGGTGGTGGCGGAGGTGGTGTTGCTGGCCTTGCCTGTGACCCCACCGCCACCACCAGCTGGCCCATGAGGTCCACGAGTTGGTCCATACGGGACACGAATTGGCCCATATGGGCGTCCATGGACCTCAGCACCCCCAGCACCTCCCGCGTGTCAGTAGCAGACCTGGCCCATTGTCCTTGGGCCTCTTCATAGGCCCCAAGGACTCTGGCCATTTGAGGCAGGGCATGGCTCCCAGGGGAGGCTGGCGTTTCCCTGACCCTGCTCCTCCTACCAGTCCTGCTGCCACCGGCCTGCCCACTAGCCACATTGCTCACCACGGTCCTCGCTGTGGCTCCCAGGGTGGATCCAGTCGGCCGGGCCACCACCTGCGCTGGGGCTGGTGCCAGCGAAGACGTGGTGGTGGTGGAGGCGGTGGTGGTCGGTGCGGCGATGGTGGCGGTTGCGGCAGTGGTAGTGGCCGCAATGACCGTGGGTGTGGCCGCAACGACAGTGGCAGCAGGGGACTGGGACTGTTCAGCATCCCTGGATGATGGGTTGGTGGGTAGGAGGGGTCCTGGGGAGCGGCTGGGCCCTGCCACGCCAGATGGGCCAGCTTGGTGGTCCGTGTCCGAAGAGGTGGACAGATCCTCCAGATCCGTGTGTCCTCATTGGGGGCTTGTAGGCTGGCTGTGCTGGCTGCTGTCTCCATCCCCAGCGTCCAGCAGTTCGTCACCTGTGGAGAGAATGAGATTTGTTATTGTGTTGCACCTGGCGAAGTATGTATTAGTCGTCTGACATTGGCAGTTCGTGCAATCTCGTACATGGGTTTCCCGGAGGCGAGTGTGTGGCTGTGGCATCTGTAGTTGTGTGTGCTAGGCAATGGGACTGTGTGCTGTGCACATGTGGCATGGGACGGATTGGCCATGCCGATGGGTGTGTTGCTTTGCCCCTACTCATTGTGACTCTGGTGTATGCGGGCTCCTGGCCCATCCTGGGTCTGGTTTGTACTTTGCTTTTGGAGTTCAAATGGAACGCTTAGGAACGCATATGGCAACATGGGGGCCATGCCCCAGATTCGCATTTGGGATGGAATATGCTTTTGGGGTTCAAATGGAACGCTTAGGAACGCATATGGCAACATGGGGGCCATGCCCCAGATTCGCATTTGGGATGGAATATGCTTTTGGGGTTCAAATGGAACGCTTAGGAACGCATATGGCAACATGGGGGCCATGCCCCAGATTCGCATTTGGGATGGAATATGCTTTTGGGGTTCAAATGGAACGCTTAGGAACGCATATGGCAACATGGGGGCCATGCCCCAGATTCGCATTTGGGAGGGGATATGCTTTTGGGGTACATGCTGTGAGCCATGGGTGCCGAACGTGACATGTGTTGTGGCAGCATGACAGTGCATGGTCTGAGGTGTGTGCATGCCTGACATGCCCTGCATATTTGCTGTCTGTTGTGGTTACTGGACATGGCATTGGACGCATCGTTATGAGTGAGTGATAGTTGTGTGCCAGCCAACGTATTGCAGTTGTCCCATCTCCTTGGTGTGCGTGCTGCCCTGTGCCATGTGCATCACTGCAGTGCTCGGGGGGTGTGGCCCATGTTGTGTGTTGTTGCTCACAGTGTGTCGTGCGCTTAATTGACTTCTGGCACATGGTTGGTCATGGGCATGTGTCTTAGCGTGACTGCTGTATGTGTGGCAGCTGTGCGGATGACATGCCTTTCATGAGACTGGGGCTGACGGATGGGATGGATGGTATGTTGTATGTGCATGGTGTGTCTGTGAGTTTGATGGGTTCAGTGGTGTTCGTGTGCATTTCTGTTGTTCCGCTCTGTTGCGTCTAGTATTGTTTGTCTTACATAGGCGTAGTTGTGGGGTGTGTGGTTGACAGGCAGTAGGGGCTACATGGCCAGGACTTCAATGGTGTTTCGGTTGTGTGTGATGAGTTGCACAGTGGCTGCCGTGTGGGACTATATTCAGTGTGGCTTGTGCATGCAGACGTGGCTCCTTGGGTGTTGCTATGTCTGTGATGGGTCATGTGGGGTGTGAGTCTGCTGTTCATGTCCGTGTGCACATTGTTCACTTGTTCGTGACGGTGGGCGGTGCTGCGTGTCCGTGTGCTACGTGACATGTCCCATGTGTTGGTGGTGTTATGGTCCTCATGCCTCCAGTAATCCAGCCCTGTCCAGTTTCCCACCTGCAAGTTGTTCGTGCGTGCACTGTACTGGATGCCACATGGCTCTAAGCGGGGGTGCTCCATGTTGCAGGTCTGTGGGGTGGGGGTGTAGTGGGTCGTGGGGGTGGCTGTACACCCACTGACACCGATTGCTGTGGACCGTGATGTCTGCCTTTCGGCTGTCGTTGTGCACTGCGGTGGCTGACACGTGGCTGTGGGGTGTGGGGGATGCTCCTCCTTGCTGTGCTGTGGGACTGGGGCCTGGTGTGTGTTGTACTTGGGCTGTCCACCGTCCCACCCACTGCACTTTGTGTTCCTGCCACTTACCTGTTACTTGTCGGTTAGTGCAGCTGTGGCGGACACATGGGTGTGGTGGGTGCTCGTTGTGGCGCTTCTGGCATATTTGGGGACCTGTTGGTGGTTACGTGGCTGGCTTAGTGTACACATGTCCCCACGCATCTTACAGTTGTTCGGTTTGGGCTGTGTGTGGTAGTGTCTGTTGCATGTGTGTGTGATGTGTTGTGTATTGTGTGCTGGACATGGGGGTGTTTGTCCCTGGGAGCTGTGGCATGGTAGTTGCGCATGTGAGTACATAGCGGTGTGCTGGTATACATTAGTTTGTACTTACCAGCCTCCACTCCCCCTGCTAATCCGGCGAGGATCTCCGGATGGATTACGACTCGCACCTTCTCCTCCCACGCTTTGAAGGTCTTAAAGAGCGCGGGATTCCCTCCGCCAGTGACGGCAGCCAGCTCTCTGTTTTTGCCCTCCTTCTTCTTGACCAGGCTCTTTACGTCATTCCAACGTTTGTTTATCTCGGTTCTGTTCCTGGGCAGGGTCCCGACTGCATTGACCTGGTCTACGATCCGGGTCCACATTCTGTTTCTGGTGGCTAGTGGTGTGTGCTGGACCATGTTCCCATAGATTTGTGGGTACACCTTGATGATCTCGTCGACCATGACCGTCAGCTCCATGGGCGTGAACTTGGGCATCCTTTGTGGTGCCATGGTGTTTGTGGTGCTGGTGCGGTGTGTGTTGTGTAATGTGCAGGGGGTTTGTGGTGCAGGTGTTTGGTGGTGGTGGTGGTGGTGGTGGTGGTTGTGATGTGTGCGTTTCTGTGGTGTGCTGCTGTCCTTGCTGTGTCACTGTGTCCTCTCCTCTCCTCTCTGGTTTGCAATGTAGCAAGGGGTTGTGGTCTGTGGGAGTGCTGCTTTTGTACTCACCTATGTGGGTGTGTCCTCATGGTCTGTTGTTTTCAGGTGTGTTGTGTCTGGGGTTCTGGCCTTTGTATTTTTTGTTTGTCCGGGGGTGTTTTCGGGATGTGTACTGTGCTTGTGTATTTGTGCGTGCCTTGCTGTGTGGACTTGTTGGCCATGTTGTGTGCTATTGGTTTTGTGTGCGGATGGTTTCTGTGCAGGTACGTGGGCGCCATGGCTTCTGCCGTGTCGATTCTCATCGGCGTTGTTTGCGCTGGCGGGCGGTATATTTGTTGTTTTTCCGCGCTCATGGCGGTGCGATCGTAATTTCACGTGCGGTGTGTCGGCCGTGTGGGCGGGCGGTTTTGTGTTGTCGTGCGTGTTTCCGTCCGTGGCGGGCGGTTTGACTCCGACTCCGGACGATGGCGGGCGGTATTTTGTGTGATTTTTCCGCCGATGGCGGTTTTCGGTTTGTGTACTCATAATGGCGTGGTCGGTGTTCAGGCGGTGTGTGCGGGCGGATTTTTGCCGCTTCCATGCCTGGCGGATTTTTTTACGCCGGGTATCGTAATGGGCCCCTAAATTACTTTCCACCCTTCACCCCTATAAACCCCAGAACCCACACCTAAAATTAATTACACAATTACCACAATTAATTACCAATTAATTAATATTAATTAGCAGCCATTTATTAATTAATAATAAATTACTTCACACAATTAACACTATAAAATGTCAATTAAATTAATATTAATAAATAAAAAATAATCATTAATGTATTCAAAATAAATTACTTCCCCCCCCTATTCTCCTATAAACCCACAACCCGCTACGGAACTAAAAAACACAAAATTAAATTAAAATAAAATTAATAACTACTAAAAGATTAACACATATATTAAAAAATATAAACAATTCTTATACAAAAAAATACATCACAAACATTTAAAATATATACTAAAATACATAACACTAATTAAACAATCGATATAAACAACTATATTTTTGCAAACGGTATTAATGACTTCAATATTTTTAAAATCGATATTTCTTACCTTAAATCGATATTCTTGACCACGATATTCTTGCTGTCGATATTTCCCACTCACAATATTTAGGACTCGATATTTCTGTAGGTCGACATTTCCAACTCGACACATATCCCTGTGAAATGATTCCTGCATGTTATACCAAATTTCTCAGTGGCAACCTTGTAACAGCCTGGTATTCCTGCAACCCGGAAGTACTGATATCTGTGGTATCGGCTCCCAGACAAAGGGTCAGTTGTGGACCTTTGTCCATGTTTGTTTTATTACATTGTTTATGCACAATACAGACTGCAGTATTCCTCTGGTAAGAACCTAACTTGAAACCATGAGTGCACACAATGTGGCCTAACAGCTAGAGCGGTCGACCTCGAAGCTGGGGAACCGGTTTCGAATCTCGACAGGGACGCTCAACATTCTGTGATTCTGGACAAATCACTTAGGGCCCGAATACGGGTCTGGCAGTCCATGGACCGCCAGACTCGTGGGGGCGCGGCGGTGGCAGTCTCCCGACCGCCCTATTAGGAGTCGGACCGCCACAGCCCCTTCGCATCCGCCAGGGAACCCCCATTCCCTGGCGGTGTACAGGCACCAATATGCTTAGCGGGACTGCAGTGGTCCCACCAAGTATATTAGGAGTTTCCTCTCCACCACGGTTTTGATGGCAGTTCCTCCTCCATGAAAACCCTGGCGGAGAGGAAACAAAGTGGGCCCTACAGTTCCCCCTGGTGCCTTTGCACCCTGTGGATGCACACAAAAAAAGCCCACCATACAGGAGGAAACTCCTAATCTGGCAGGTGGCCCCACCACAGCATTGGTGGGGCGGCGGCGAGCAGACCGGGCACCGCACCACCAAAGTCAAAGTCAAAACAAGCTTTATTCGGTATATAAAAGTATATCCATAAAAGCATTCTACATAGAAGAAAAACAAATCGTCATACATTTTACAATAATCAAATTATTTCACCAATATACATTCTCCTGTGACCTTTTTCCCCTATTAAAATTTAAAAGAAATACGTGTTTCAACAATAGTATAAAAAATACCATAGCAATCAATTAATTTTTCATAAGTCATCGGGTCCTAAATCTCCCCACGCCTAACAAAATGAATGTGCCCATCTGTAATGCAACTGGTGCTCATGTAAAGCACACTGATACCTTCGGGTCAAGTCCGTGCTATAGAAAACTACCCCAAAAAAACCATACCACATAATACGGTGGGCAGTCAAAATATCGAAAATAAAATTTCGATATACCATAATATCGAAGTTTAAATATCGAAGGGACAGAATATCGATGGGACAGAATATCGATGGACAGAATATCGACCCTAAGGTAAGTAATATCGAATTACTTAATATCGATGTCAATAATATCGAAGTTAGTAATATCGAAATCAAATATATCGATGTTACTAATATCGATGTTACTAATATCGATATTTGTATTATTGTTATGTATTTTGTTATGTTTTTAATATGTATGTGTTATATGTGTTTTTGTTACGTGTTTTAATTGTTTAAAAATATATGTATACAATTTTTCTATGTTAATAAATTTATTTTTTAAGTTATTTTTTTTTTTTTGTACTGCAGCGGGTTGTGGGTTTATAGGGGAATAGGGTGGGAAGTAATTTAATTATACTAAATTAATTATTAATGTTTAGGAATTATAAATTAATTTTAATTATTTTTTGCGTTTAAGTTCTGTAGCGGGTTGTGGGTTTATAGGGGAATAGGGTGGGAAGTAATTTAATTGTAATTAAGTTATAATTTATTTTAATTAATTGGTATTGATAATTATATTATTGTTAATTAATTAATAATTGGTCATTAAATTTTATTAATTGGTTATTAATTTTTATTAATTGATTAATTGATTATCATGTAATTTAAATGTAATTAAGTTATATTTATTTTAATTAATTGTTATTGATAATTATATAATTGTTAATTAATCAATAATTGGTAATTAATTTTAATTAATTGGTGATTAATTTTTATTAATTGATTAATTAATCATGTAATTTAAATGCAATTAATTTATAATTTATTTTAATTAATTGGTATTGATAATTATATTATTGTTAATTAATTGATAATTGGTAATCAATTATTAATTGGTAATTAATTTTTATTAATTAGTTATTAATTTTTATTAATTGATTAAGTGTGTTGTGCGTTTATAGGGGAATACTTTTGGAAGTAATTGAAATCTAATTAAGTAATTATTAAATTTATTTTTGGGTATTGATAATTAATTTATTGGATATTAATTATTAATAGGTAATTTTTTTAAATTACAAATTTTTGGTTCTAAAAATTAATTTATTGTTGTTTTATCATTAATTGGTAATTAAATATTATTAAATATTATTTATTGATAAATTTAATTAATATATTAAGAATTATTTATTAGTTGATAATTAATGTTTAATTACTATTATTATTGGTATAAAAAAGCATTTAATTGTTCAATATTAGTTAATTGGTAATTAAGTTTTAATAATTTATATGTTTTTTGTTATTAAAAATATTTTATTGTTCAATATTTCATATTTAGTAATTAATATTGATTAATTATTATTTATTGGTATTTATTATTAATTTATTGTTAATAAATTTTCTATTGGTAATTATAAGGCCCATTACGATACCGGGCGTGAAAAAATCCGCCAGGCATGAAAGCGGCAAAAATCCGCCCGCACACACCGTCTGAACACCGACCACGCCATTACGAATACACAAACCGAAAACCGCCATCGGCGGAAAAACCACACAAGATACCGCCCGCCCTCGTCCGAGTCGGAGTCAAACCGCCCGCCACGGACGGAAACACGCACGACAACACAAAACCGCCCGCCCTCACGGCCGACACACCGCACGTGAAATTACGATCGCACCGCCATGAGCGCGGGTAAACCACAAATATACCGCCCGCCAGCGCAAACAACGCCGATGAGAATTGACACGGCAGAAGCCATGGCGCCCACGTCCCTGCACAGAAACCATCCGCTGACAAAAACAATCGCACACAACATGGCCAACAAGTCCACACAGCAAGGCACGCACAAATACCCAAGCACAGTACACATCCCGAAAACACCCCCTGGACAAACAAAAAATACAAAGGCCAGAACACCAGACACAACACACCTGAAAACAACAGACCATGAGGACACACCCACATAGGTAAGTACAAAAGCAGCACTCCCACAGACCACAACCCCTTGCAACATTGCAAACTAGAGAGGAGAGGAGAGGACACAGTGACACAGCAAGGACAGCAGCACACCACAGAAACGCACACATCACAACCACCACCACCACCACCACCACCACCAAACACCGGCACCACAAACCCCCTGCACATTACACAACACACACCGCACCAGCACCACAAACACCATGGCACCACAAAGAATGCCCAAGTTCACGCCCATTGAGCTGACGGTCATGGTCGACGAGATTATCAAGGTGCACCCACAAATCTATGGGAACCTGGTCCAGCACACACCACTAGCCACCAGAAACAGAATGTGGAACCGGATCGTAGACCAGGTCAATGCAGTCGGGACCCTGCCCAGGAACAGAGTTGAAATCAACAAACGGTGGAATGACGTCAAGAGCCTGGTCAAGAAGAAGGAGAGCAAGAACAGAGAGCTGGCTGCCGTCACTGGCGGAGGGAATCCCGCGCTCTTCAAGACCTTCAAAGCGTGGGAGGAGAAGGTGCGAGTCATTATACATCCGGAGATCCTCGCCGGATTAGCAGGGGGAGTGGAGGCTGGTAAGTACAAACTAATGTATACCAGCACACCGCTATGTACTCACATGCACTACCACCATGCCACAGCTCCCAGGGACAAACACCCCCATGTCCAGCACACAATACACAACACATCACACACACATGCAACAGACACCACCACACACAGCCCAAACCTAACAACTGTAAGATACGTGGGGGCATGTGTACACTCAGCCAGCCACGTAACCACCAACAGGTCCCCAAGTATGCCAGAAGCGCCACAACGAGCACCCACCACACCCATGTGTCCGCCATAGCTGCACTAACCGACAAGTAACAGGTAAGTGGCAGGAACACAAAGTGCAGTGGGTGGGAGGGTGGACAGCTCAAGTACAACACACACCAGGCCCCTAGTCCCACAGCACAGCAAGGAGGAGCATCCCCCACACCCCACACCCACGTGTCAGCCACCGCAGTGCACACCGACAGCCGAAAGGTAGACATCACGGTCCACAACAATCGGTGTCAGTGGGTGTCCAGCCATCACCACGACCCACAACACCGCCCCCACCCCCACAGACCTGCAACATGGAGCACCCCCCGCTTAGAACCATGTGGCATCCAGTACAGTGCACGCACGAACAACCTGCAGGTGGGAAACTGGACAGGGCTGGATTACTGGAGGCATGAGGACCGTAACACGACCAACACATGGGACATGTTACGTAGCAGACGAACACGCAGCACCGCCCACTGTCACGAACAAGTGAACAATGTGCACACGGACATGAACCACAGACTCACACCCCACATGACCCATCACAGACACAGCAACACCCAAGGAGCCACGTCTGCATGCACAAGCCACACTGAATATAGTACCACACGGCAGCCACTGTGCAACCCATCACACACAACCGAAACACCATTGAAGTCCTGTCCATGTAGCCCCTACTGCCTGTCAACCACACACCCCACAACTACGCCTATGTAAGACAAACAACACAAGACGCAACAGAGCGGAACAACATAAATGCACACGAACACCACTGAACCCATCAAACACACAGACACACCATGCACATACAACATACCATCCATCCCATCCGTCAGCCCCAGTCTCATGAAAGGCATGTCATCCGCACAGCTGCCACACATACAGCAGTCACGCTAAGATACATGCCCATGACCAACCATGTGCCAGAAGTCAATGAAGCGCACGCCACACTGTGAGCAACAACACACAACATGGGCCACACCCCCCGAGCACTGCAGTGATGCACATGGCACAGGGCAGCACGCACACCAAGGAGATGGGACAACTGCAATACGTCGGGTGGCACACAACCATCACACACTCATAACGATGCGTCCAATGCCATGTCCAGTAATCACAACAGACAGCAAATATGCAGGGTATGTCAGGCATGCACACACCTCAGACCATGCACTGTCATGCTGCCACAACACATGTCACGTTCGGCACCCATGGCTCACAGCATGTAGCCCAAAAGCATATTCCATCCCAAATGCGTTTCTGGGGCATGACCCCCATGTTGCCATATGCGTTCCTAAGCGTTCCATTTGCACCCCAAAAGCATATTCCATCCCAAATGCGTTTCTGGGGCATGACCCCCATGTTGCCATATGCGTTCCTAAGCGTTCCATTTGCACCCCAAAAGCATATTCCATCCCAAATGCGTTCCTGGGGCATGACCCCCATGTTGCCAAATGCGTTCCTAAGCGTTCCATATGCACCCCAAAAGCAAAGTACAAACCAGACCCAGGATGGGCCTGGAGCCCGCATACACCAGAGTCACAATAAGTAGGAGCACAGCAACACACCCATCGGCATAGCCAATCCGTCCCATGCCACATGTGCACAGCACACAGTCCCATTGCCAAGCACACACAACAACAGATTGTACAGCCACACACCCGCCTCCGGGACACACGTGCACGAGAGTGCACGAACGGAGAATGTCAGACAACCAATACAGACTTCGCCAGGTGCAACACAATAACAAATCTCATTCTCTCCACAGGTGACGAACTGCTGGATGCTGGGGATGGAGACAGCAGCCAGCACAGCCAGCCTACAAGCCCCCAACGAGGACACACGGATGTGGAGGATCTGTCCTCCTCTTCGGACACGGACCACCAAGCAGGCCCATCTAGTGTGGCAGGGCCCAGCCGCTCCCCAGGACCCCTCCTACCCACCAACCCATCATCCAGGGCTGCTGAACATTCCCAGCCCCCTGCTGCCACTGTCGTTGCGGCCACACCCACGGTCATTGCGGCCACACCCACGGGCATTGCGGCCACACCCACGGTCATTGCGGCCACACCCACGGTCATTGCGGCCACTACCACTGCCGCAACCGCCACCACGTCTTCGCTGGCCCCAGCCCCAGCGCAGGTGGTGGCCCGGACGACTGGATCCACCCTGGGAGCCAGGGTGAGGACCGTGGTGAGCAATGTGGCTAGTGGGCAGGCCGGTGGCAGCAGGACTGGTAGGAGGAGCAGGGTCAGGGAAACGCCAGCCTCCCCTGGGAGCCATGCCCTGCCTCAAATGGCCAGAGTCCTTGGGGCCTATGAAGAGGCCCAAGGACAATGGGCCAGGTCAGCTACAGACACGCGTGAGGTGCTGGGGGTGCTGAGGTCCATGGACGCCCGTATGGGCCAACTCGTGAACCTCATGGGCCAGCTGGTGGTGGCGGTGAGGTCACAGCCAGGGACAGCAGCTCCCCCTCCGCCACCACCTGCCGGGGCGCAGGGTCGAGCAGCAGTGTCCAGTTCCCCTGCGTCCACAGCCAGTGAGCACACCTCAACCACCAGCAGGTCGCAAGCAGGCACCCCCTCGCAAACGTGGAAGGGGCCGTCCGAAGTGGAAACAGATCTCCCGGGAGGACTTCGCACGCTCCAGACGCAAGTGAGGCAGCCAGCCAGCCTTCCTTGACCACCCACTGCATTGACTTGGACTACGATCCCACTCCACACAGCCATCTGGATGGCATGTGTGTGTTGGACTATGGACATAGAACCAGTGGGTACACCCTGAGCATCACGCAGCCATGACCGACAGCTCATTGTCACTGCACGCACCACTTTTGTCATCACCTTACACACAATCACATGTCACAGTTTGAAATAAATGCACCTCTTCCACAAACTGCTGTCTGTGCCCTGTGTTTTAATTGTACGGAATACAACGGCCACCTTGAGCGGAACGGCACCTGATGCGTGGCATGGCAATGGAACCGGAGGGCCTGTAGGGACCTAGGGGTGGGAGACAGAACAGGAGCACATTCAATGAGTGTGTCACACACCCATCACACAGTACATGTCAACAACTACAAGCAATGTACACACATCGCACAGAGCAATAGGGCACAATGCCACAGCCACCATCAGTGGCATACTAACCTGGGCATGGAGCGTTGACACACAGCACGCAGTGAACAAAAGGCCACCCTGACACAGCACACACACACCTGCACAAATACAGACACATCAGCCGTCGTACATGGACACTCACCGTCAAGTGAAGTAGCGGGCGATGAGCTGCTGGCGCACATTCCCAGCTTCCTCCTCTCCGCTGTCCTCCTCACTCGAGCTGTCCTGGTCTGCGGGCTGGGGCCCTGGTTGATCTCCGTCATCCACAATGAGGGGGATCTGCTTCCGAATGGCCAGATTGTGCAGCATGCAGCACGCCACCACTATCTGGCACACCTTCTGTGGGGAGTACGCCAGCGCACCCCGGTGCGGTCCAGGCACCTGAACCTGGACTTGAGGAGGCCAAAGGTACGCTCGACCACACGTCTGGTCCTCCCATGTGCCTCATTGTAGCGATCGTCTGCTGGGGTGCGAGGATTCCTCAATGGACTGAGCAGCCATGCCCCATTCGGGTACGCAGAGTCACCTGGGTGTGAGGGACACAGAGAACCGTTGCTATTCCAACTGGACAGGGGACAGCATCGCACAACCAGCACGCTACACCACTCCACATACTCACCGACAATACAGCCACGATCCTGTTGCAGATTGGACATCAGTCGTGGCAAGATGCTGTTGCGCATTACGTGTGCGTCATGGGCCGAGCCTGGGAACTTTGCACACACGTGGGTAATCACCATGTCCGCAAGGCACACCACTTGCACATTCAGGGAGTGCGTGTGCTTCCTGTTGCGGTACAGGTGCTCAGTGGCCTGTGGTGGAACAAGGCCAACATGTGTGCAATCAATGGCACCAACGACGTGTGGGATCCTGCCAAGGGCATAGAATGCACCCTTCACTGCCGCCAATTCACGAGCCCTGGGGAATCTGATGTACCTGTTTCGGTACAGCATCATGGCTGCCAGTACATCCCTCAGCACCTTGCTGAACATGGGCTGGGACATCCCTCCTCCACTGCCCACTGTGTGCTGGAATGACCCAGTGGCGAAGAAATGCATGGCGGCCATCACCTTAGCCGTGGGGGTGAATGCTGTCGGATACACCCTGCGGGGACGGAGATGGGGTTCCAACATGGCACACAGTCGATGCAGGGTTGGCCTGTCCAGCCGAAACTTCCTTATGACCTCAGTATCCTCCATGTCCGCCAGCAATTGGTATGGGCGGTCAATGTTCGGTCTCCGCCTAGGGAAGATGGCAGTGGACACATGTCAGAGCAACACAACACATAGCAATTTCGCATTCACATCACTGACATGACTGAGCAAGCACATGAGTCACAGCCCAGCTGTCAAGCAGGGACGGCACGGCCACAATACACTTACACAGGTCTCCCACCAATGGCAATGGCTAGTGATGCAAACCACTGCCATGGTCATGCACATGGGGATCTAGGCCCCAATGACTTGCGGGGCGTGCTGATGGGGACTGACTGCATATTCGTCAAGCGGCAACGCCACGGCAACATGAATGTCTGCTGAGCATGGCACTGCTTCCGAGGCTGGATGAGTATGGCACACGACGACGACGATGTGGGCACAGGCTGAGCGGCCAAAACAAGTGGGACCTGTGGCACGAGGGGATATGAGACAGTAGTAGGTGTCAGCACTGCACCCTATGTACAGCACTGTACGGATCACACCTCCCGAAACATTGACAGGTGTCCACATTGACAGCCCCATGCCAAGACGGCTGTGTGCTTGCAGTCACACGTCACAGGTGAGAGGTTACATTGCACGTGCCAGGTGGCAGACGTACATAGTGGGAGCTATCTTGTGTGTGCATGTGTCTCCTGTTCAGGATCCACCAGATGGGCGCTGACTCTGTACTGACCATTGGACACAGCATGTTCCGTGGAAGGCTTGTGTGTGTGGGATGGTGGCACTGGATGTGCCTCCGTTGGGTGGGGGGCCATGCACAGGGCGGGTACGTCGATGATTGCGCATTGTTGGTCACGGTGGGTGCACCCACTAAGATGTGTTGCCCTGTGTACAATTCCTATGTCCGCATGATGATGGACTGTAGATGTGGGCAGACTACACATTGGTCGATGTGCTGTCCATGTGCATGTGCCTTCACACCAGGCACAGCTGCCCCTGCACATGTGACCCCTGCTGGACTCGCTGCTGGGTCTGTGGAGCTGATGCACCTTCTGTGCGTGGGGCGGACAGCTCACCTCACTTCCCTCATTGCCCATGTCATGACTTTGCCGCAGGTGACATGGATCATGGAGGGCCCACATGTACGCGTGGGTAGGCTACACATGTTTGTTCACTGGTCGCCACCCCCAGTCAGTGTTTCGAATGGGAAGGTTGTTGTGCTGGTGGTATATTCGATGTGGCGGATGGGCGGGCCTAGGTGCGGGCTTACATTCCGGACATGGGGGGTAGTTGGATTGGCGACTAGTTGCAGTACACACGGGACACGTCTCTTCCTTTCCACATCTGGGTCATCCCTTGTACTCACTGACAGTGATACAGTCATCTTCGCCCCAGCCCTCATGTCCTCCCCTCGCTCCCCCAATATGCATGTGCACCTGCGAGGCTAGCGCTTGCACAGGCAGCCCCAAGCTCGCACCAGAGAGGGCAAGGAGTGTATGTGTGGGTCCAGTTGCACGAGTGGGCTGTCTCAGGGTATGATGTGTGGCGGGACGCCGTCCACCTGCGTGGTGCCCCAAATGGAGACCCGGCCTGCATGGACTATGCATCACAGTCTTCGCCTTCCGGATCCGCCACCTGCGACACCCAGTGGCAGTGGCTGCCCTTGCGGCCAGGCCGCGTCCGTCTGTGACTGATGGCCCACACATTCACTCTTTGGCCTCTCTGGGGAGGGCTCGGGGGTGGTGGCGCACGCGCTTGCACTTAGTCGCAATGGCATGTGGCGTGGTTGGTATAATGGGCAATGGATGGGATGGTGCGAGCCACCTCCCGTGACGTCAGTGCTGCTCGTGCTGAGGTGCGTCCCCCTACACTTCCATTTGACTTGTGCCATGCTACACGTTGAGGTTCTATTGCCTGCGTGATATGACCAGGAGGAGCGCGAGGAGACCTCTCACACACCATGCTCCACTGCCATCCCGTGCCCTGTATCGCCTGTGCGGATTGACTATGTTGGGGTTACACCTGGTCGACTGGGGCTGTGTGTGCCTTGTCAAGGGGCATGGCGGGCGCACAACAGGATCCAGCTAGTCCACGGAGGGTGGGCTGACGTGTGCGCCTGGTTCCGCATTGTTCGTGTGCCCGGCTGCTGTGCACACACGTGTTCACTTCCCCCGACAGGTGTCCTCTCACAATGCCCAGGGAAGCGGTGGTGTACTGTTCATGACCCCTCCCAACACGGCGTGCTCCAACTTGGCATGTGCGCATCTACCCGTCGCACCCACCCACCTGAGCACTGCGTCCATACGACTTCACACGACACATGTGTGTCTTCCACAGTAGTGCTACTCATTTGCGTTGACATCCAATACCAGTGGACTACATGGTCATGTCACGACTGCCGTGTACTTCACATACTCTCATCCTCTCTCATTCGTACTTGTGAAATGAGTCAGCGGAGACAGTTTTGGTTTCAAACATTATATTGAGTCTTCTGTCCTCTGTGATGCAGTATAGTGGACACTACTGGCAGCGGAATACATGTTGAGGATATACTGAGCATGATTACAAATGGGATAGGGTGTGGGGTTACATGTGATTGGCTGTTGCATGTGGGATGTGGGCTTCAGAGTTACATCTGCTTGGCCAAGGCTGTGCTAATGTACATTTACGTATAGCTGCGGAGCTGCGGACTTTGACACAGACGGTATACAAGTAGCCTACCAGACCGCTTGGCATCATGGGCACAGTCCATCTCAGTTCCATGTGACAGGTTTGCTGCGGTTGTTCCTCATGCACGCGTGCATGTGAGATGACATCAGGGCATGTGCTTGCGTGCATGCAGCGGCGTGCCACTTGTTGTTGCAATGTGGTGGTTACTGGACATGTCACAGTCACTGGGGTTGTGTTGTTGTTGTTTGCACTTGTCGTCCGTGCAAAGGTCCTGGTATGGGATTTCCGGGGCGGGGGTGGGAGGGGTGCAGCACCCACAGACTCCAGGCGACCTATTCATGTCCACTGAGCGGTGTGTGTGTCCATGGGCGCTGGATCCATGTCGTGTCCTGGTTGTTCATGCAGTTCCGTCCATGTGGGTGCGATACACAGACCCCATGCCACTGCCTCCCACGATGCATGCGGTGTTCCTGGATGTGATGGGGAACAGTGTGCATGTCCCGGTCATATCCGATGTCATGGCGATGTCGTTGATGGTGTGGTAATTGTTGCCGGTCGTTTGGTATGGCTGTTGTGGTGGTGACTGGCCAGTCCGTGCGGAAGCTAAGCATGGGTGCGGGGTTGGACATCATAGGTCAATCGGGGAACCTGCGTTGGGGTCCGACGAATTTACAGGTTGTCAGGTATGCGATGCCGTCCAGCAGGGCTTCCATGTCATTGGTGGTGTTTATGTTTGCCAGCCAATGTAGCGGATGGTGGCTGTCAAGGTGTTGTTCGTAAGTTGTCCCTTGGAGGACCATGATGGGGCATGCTGGGTGACATTCGATGTAGCTGTGCTCGATGATCCGTCGTGTGGAGGCACAGTGGTCCCATTTCAGTGCGGGTGCGATGTTGGCCACATACGCCATGCCCCCATAGGCAGAGCAGGCCCTGTCGTGTGCGTCCAGAGGGAGGAATAGTGCTAGCAGGTCCGCCTTTAGACATGCCGGGTTGGAGAGACACATCTCCACGGGATGCTGGTAGGGACACCTCCGACAGTAGAAGACGGGTATGACGCAGCTGAACAATGTGATGCGGTAAGTCAGTCGGTAACTTACGTTCAGCAGGGACAGGAGTTCGCATCCCAATATATGTATCAGGTTGGTTTTGTACAGCTTGACCTGTCCGGCGTAGTTGAGTAGGTGTGTTGCGGTTGCCATTTTGCAGCGGTGCGTTGTGGTGGCGTGCTCCGGCTGTGTGTGCAGTCTGCAATGTGCACGCTCCGAGGTTGCTGTGAGCTCTGTGTAGTCGTAGGGAGACAGGACTTGTGTTCTGTTGGCTTGTGCGGAGGACACGGGCCCTCATCCCACATGCTTCTCAGACAGTTCAAGGTCAGTGATGTGTGACTCCTTCCAATTAATTTGCATGGGGCCGACATGGGGGAGTGTTTTCTTTATTCTTTCCCGTCCGTTGTGTTCTTCTGTGATATGCGCTATCTGCCCTGTGGTCGGTCTCCTCTGCATGCCTGTGTTGGTCTTTTATTGGACAATGGCTGTATTCACCGGCTTCTTTCGTAGGGCTGTGGTTTCGGAGTTGGAATGGAAGGTCATTCAGTGCTGTCTGCTCTCCCTTGTGTGGGCGGCAGGCTGCCTTTCCGCTCTGCGTTGGGCCTTGTGTGTGAGTGTTATTCTTGGGCCACCTGTTGTCGGTCCCCGGGCTCTTTGGTGTTCCGTTTTGTATGTCTTGTTCATATGTGCAGGGTGGTATGGGTGTTTCAGTGTGGTACTGGTGTTCCTCTTCCCGAAGGGGCCCTGCTTCTCCTAGTTGGTGTTGCCGCCGCTGTGTGCTTTGCCATGTTTGTTGCACTGGGGTGTGTCCTGCTGTTGCGTGACTTCACTGACATGTGTGCGTCGGTTGTGTGACGTTGGGTGTTGTCCGTGAATTGGGCGTTGGGGACATGTCTGTGGCAGGCCTGTCACGTGTCATGTGCGTTCGGGGTGGGGCTGGTGTGTGTGCTGCTTGGTTGTGTCCCTGTGTCTGTGTGCGACGCATGCATGGCGCTGCGGTTGGCCTCTGCGTTGTGCGCATGTGTGGCAGCGTCATCGCCGCTTTGGGGCCGTGACGGGGTGGTTGGTTCCTAGTCCCAGGTGGTGTGTACACATGTGTTACGAGATGTTACAATTTGGCCTGTGTGTCATATGTGGATGCTATGGTAGATGTGTCGTGTACACGCGGGGGTGGGGGTTGTCCGCTTTTTCCGCCCTTGCACTGTGTGCGCTGTTTGCGTGCACTTGTTGTATGTGTGCCTACCTGCGTCTTCGCGGTACGTTGCGTCCTTGGTGGTGCATCAGATAGAGCATAGGTAGGGCCTGCAGTGCTGTATTCATGCTCGGGGGTGCCGCTTCTTCGGTGTCCGTGCTCGGCGTTCGTGTTACCGCTTCGGTTTGACGTACGGTGTCTCTTAGCCGTGGGTTCAGTTTGTGTGCGGCATCGTAATTTGTACGCCGGGCGGTACGTGTTTCGTCGGACGGTGTGTGTCAATTGTGCTGCGCCGCTATGTGTACGGGCGCACTTTGATGGCGGACGGTGTCGCTGGCTTGCCGGCGGTGTTTGGCTGACTTTTCGCATCGTAATCGGGCGGGCGTGTGGACTGCTGCGTGCAGGCGGTGACTGGTGGTTTTTGCATCCGCCAGCACGGCGGTAGTGCTTCCGCCCGACATCCTAATGGGCCCCTATGTTTTTAATAAATATTTATTGGTATTGGTAAATAGTTTAGAGTTATTTAATAATTCATTAATTATTTTAAAAAATTAATTTATTTATAAGTATGTTATTTGTCACTTCTACGCTATCCAACACTTTCCCTACTGTTGCACTCTCTGGAGTGGGAATAGTAATTTTTACCCCTACGCTATCCAACACTTTCCCTACTGTTGCACTCCCTGGAGTGGGAATAGTAATTTCTACCCCTACGCTATCCAACACTTTCCCTACTGTTGCACTCTCTGGAGTTGGAATAGTAATTTTTACCCCTACGCTATCCAACACTTTCCCTACTGTTGCACTCCCTGGAGTGGGAATATTAATTTTTACCCCTACGCTATCCAACACTTTCCCTACTGATGCACTCCCTGGAGTGGGAATAGTAATTTCTACCCCTACGCTATCCAACACTTTCCCTGCTGTTGCACTGTCTGGAGTGGGAATAGTAATTTTTACCCCTACGCTATCCAACACTTTCCCTACTGTTGCACTCCCTGGAGTGGGAATAGTAATTTCTACCCCTACGCTATCCAACACTTTCCCTACTGTTGCGCTCTCTGGAGTGGGAATAGTAATTTTACCCTACGCTATCCAACACTTTCCCTACTGTTGCACTCACTGGAGTTAGAATAGTAATTTTTACCCCTACGCTATCCAACACTTTCCCTACTGTTGCACTCTCTGGAGTGGGAATAGTAATTTTTACCCTTACGCTATCCAACACTTTCCCTACTGTTGCACTCACTGGAGTTAGAATAGTAATTTTTACCCCTACGCTATCCAACACTTTCCCTACTGTTACACTCTCTGGAGTGGGAATAGTAATTTTTACCCCTACGCTATCCAACATTTTTCTTAGTGTTGTTTTTTTGGGAGTTGTAATAGTAGTTTTATTCCCTACGCTATTGAATATTTTTTGTATTATTTTAGTTAATATAGTATATAATTAATTTTAAAAATATTAAAAGTAAATTTAATTTTTTTAATTTGTTATACATAATTATTTAATTTTTATTTATGTTATTGTTTTATGTGTATAGATGTATTTGTGATTTATAATATTTTTTAATAATTTAAAATTTATTACAATAATTATTCAAAATTATTATTAAGTACGTATATATATTATATCTTATATGTATATGTTTAATTAATGTTTTATTTAATTATATATGTTACTTATTAATTTTAAATATTATCAAATATTTTTAACTATGTTTATTTTAATTATAAGTATTATTTAGTTTATTTTACATATTATTTTTAACAAAAAAAAACGATATTTTTGATAACGATATTTTTGACAATCGATATTGTTTTTTCGATATTTTTGTACTTACCATGTTGTAGATAGCATTTCGATATTCTTGACATCGATATTTTTGTTGCGATATTTTTGTAGGTTGATTTTTTGACCTTCGATATTTTGTCAGTGATCCACATAATACAACTGCACAGTATTCCTTACATTAACATACCATAAACACATGCCATCGTTTCAGGGGAGATTAGAACCAGACCGGCCCTTGCTCTGAGTGCGTCCTGCGAAAAAAGAAGTTTGCCTCCATCACTTCACTGCTGATGGTGAATAAAATGACGCAGCAGGGGGGCACCTTTAAATCAGCAAGTCCCTGACTGGCTACATCAAAAAAATTAAACAGGAAGATAGCAGCCGCTGCTGGTGATTGGCCTCTGAACACAAACATCTTGCAGCTCCCCCCAACTCACCTGAATCTTCCACAGCTTAGCTTCGTCCTTGTGCGTCCAATTTTCAGGCAGTATTAAAAATGTCAAGATAACTCTTGTGATTAATGTTCCTGCTAGAGATAGAGATCAGAGTTTTGTCTAGTGGTAGTATTCACTTGCCATAAAGTAGCACAGAGGGTTAATATGCCTGCTGCAAAGAACTTGTACCGTGCAGATCACAGATCTGTATTTTATGTGGATAGTTGAGTGGAGTACTGCCTTTGTCACAGAGATCCTTCTGTCACTGCAGTTCATAAGATACAACCCTAATATAGAACAGTGACTGTTACGAACTGTTATCAAAGAACTGCATGCAAACTCCATAAAATAGGTTAGGGCGTTATGTTTTTTTCCATAGTCTTTCATTATCTATGCCTAATGTTGCTGAAAAGGGTTTGTTTGGGTAGATATACATTCTTATTAGTAAACTCAGCCTTTACCAGTTCTTTCAAACAAATTAAATGTATGTGGGAGAGTGTCTATGGAGAAATGAGGGGCACATTTGCCCAGTGGTCATGAGGGAATCCGTGGAGGAGGTCATGGGGGGGGGTGCCAAAAATGTTGCACCGGGCACCAACAGCGCTAAAGCAGGCCCTGACCTTAATGCAGAGAGCTCTGTGAGCTCCTCTGAAGCTTGGTGCCCTGAGCCTGGGCCCATCTTTCCTTGCCAAAATCCACCCCTGATTAGCATGTGTAGGTAAGTAGGATCTGCTTTTATGGTTACCCCCACTTTTTGCTTGATGTAATGTGGTTTCTGACTAGTCTGACTGGGATCCTGCTAATCAGGACTCCAGTCTCTCTGCTTTCTCCCTTAAATTGTTGTTGTAAGTACTTAGGTGCATCCCAAATTGGACACTGGTGTACACTTATCAGTCCCTAGTATATGATACTAAGGTACCCAGGGCATAGGTACACCAGGGGTCCCCCGTGGGCTGAAGAATGTATTATGCCACCCATGGGAGACCACTCAATGTGTAACTACAGGCCTGCCATTGCAGCCTGTGTAAGCTGGTGCTAGCACCACTTACGAAAGATATAGGTTACCCTATATCTAAAGTCACTGTACTTAAAACCTATAAGTCAACCCTACAGCAGGCCTTTTCAATCCTGAAGGCAGGGTGCTCGGTTTTAAGTGTGAGGGAGCCCCTGCATGAGCAGGACACCCCTACAGCCTAAGGAGTCCATTCTCCTGGGTTGTAAGTGAGACAGCCATATAACATATAGAGGGGCACCGTGTCATTACGCGATGACCATCTCGAAATTGGCTGTAACGAATCCTATTATAATTGGTATCAAACATGTTGGAATCATACCCCCACATTGTAAACGGTGTGGGAGGTATGATTCCATGCATTGTAAAGCTCCTCCGGGAGGCCCTCAGTGCTCCCGGTACCAGTCTTCTAGACCCAGACAGCACAACATGGATGCTGCAGACCAGAGACACGATTCTGCCCTCCTGCTGCTGAGCCACACTCGAGGGGGAAGGCAGAACAATAGGTATCCTGTCACAGGGAGGTGTGAATACCTCCCAGACAGGCTTTAGTGTATTGCGGACGGGTGGGAGCGCTTGCCAGCACCACTCAGTCTGCTTGAAGGGCACATTTGGTGCCCTCCTTGCATAGTCCAGTTCAAACCAGCTCTGGTGCGAAACAGGACAAAGGACATGGGAGTATCCTCCCCACTGTCCGACCCCTCCCCTGGGAGGGAACCCTGAATCATCCCAACCCTTTCCGTGGGGTACTTAAGGGTTTCCCTGTGGGTGGGTCCCTATATTTGTCATGGGACAAGATTAATTTCAGACACCACTTCTTCTTCAACCGTCTGGGCACTCTGGACTTCGCTGGACTTTGCTCTGGGCATCAAGGCTGCAACCGGGAAGACTCCTTCTGCTCCTGATCTCCTCACCCTGCTCGTCTGCTCAAACGTCCATGCCTGTGCACCATACAGGAACCTTCCAAGGCCTGTGGGCATCCAAGACACCTGAAGGAATCTCCCTTGAAGTGAAGGAGTCACATCCCTGCATCTGCAGGCACCACAACTAAGCTGACCGGTCTACTGATCCTGGGCTCCCACGGACTCCAAAAGGCTCAGCAACACAGGTGGTGGTTCTTCACATCCTCGAGGCCTGCCCTGTCCTCTCACCAAGTTTGAGGCCAGTATCCCTCATCGGAGCTGCAGGAACCGAACCCCTGTGCATCACGTTGACTTGCAGTTGCAAAGGCTTGTTGGCTTCTTTTCACCAAGATCTTGGGGATCCAAGTAGCCCCAACCCATAAGCATCTCCAGTGACCAAGATCTTCATCCTCACCACATCACTTGCATTGTGGGATTACATCTTTGGTGAGCTGCTCGAGGTCCTCTCGTAACTCCAGTGCCTCCAGCCTGTGGGTCCTCTGGAGGGTCATCTTTGAATTCTTTGGGCTCCCTGATTGCTTGGGGCCTGCCCTGACTTCCCTGCTTGTGGTGAGTCTTCTGGACATTGCTGGTCCCGACATCGCACCTTCTTCAACTTCCACGTTGGTTGCAGTTGCCAAGGCTTCTTGGTGCTCCCGGCGGACACCACCCCTCAACTCTTGACATCCAATGTGGGACCACTCGTGTACGGCTCCTGGTGTTCCACAGCATCACCTGGTCCACACAGCTGCAGTTCCAAGGTCACCGTCGGCTCTCCTGCAACACTCGACATCGGTGGGCATTCGTCTTCCGTGCCTCCTGGTCACTCCTGAGTGGCATATACTCTGTCCTCTCTGCTTGCAGGTTCTTCATATCTTGAATCCACCTTTGGGTTCCACCGGGCACTTTCACCTTCTCCAGCAGTAGCATCTTCCTGAAGTCCTCCATTGAGTTTGACGGTGGTTTCTGATGCCACTTCACACCTATGCAACCAGCTTCCCTGGTGCAGATATCCTGGTTCCTAAGGTATCCACGGGTGGGGTGGCTCTCCAATCTTCTGTCTCCCACATGGTTTCTTCAGGGTCCACTGGGAAGGGTCCTTCTTTCTTTAAAATTGCAACCGCGACTTACCCATTGACTTGCATTGATCCCGTGGTCGTGTTCCCACTCTGCACACTGCCTCTGTGGGGCTCCTGGTTACTTACCTCGGGTGGTTCCTTGGGTCCCGGCACTTCTGCGTCTTCTGGGTATAGTCGAGTCGTGGTTTACATACCACTATTTTAGTATATGGTTTGGTCTCTCCTGGGTGACCACTGTTTATTCGTGCTACTTACCTGTTTCAATTGAAAAGTATTGTGCGCATTGTGTATATCTCCGGCTAGGAGATATCTGTATGTGTTAGTGAGTGTTCTATAATAAAGACATATTTTTATAAATACACTGTGTGGTTCTTTTTCACTTAATCTATATCAATAAGATTATGTTCTGGTAAAACAAGGTGCTTCACACTCCTTCTGGACTAAGCCTGAAGGCTGCTCTCCACAGCTACCATTTAGAGAGCTTTCTAAGGTTGTCTAAGACAACTAAAATCACCATAAGGGTTGTCTGGATTGGTGCAAGGTACCCTCTTACATAAGTGTACATCATATACCAAGCCAGCTTCTCACAGCATGTATAACAGATCCCAGCAATCCCAGCAGATTGAGTCTGCTCATGTAACCTGGTAAAAATTGGCTGCTTGATCCTCCCTAACTCACAACACAATTTCACGTCACATGAGCTATGAGCTGGATAAGCTAAGAGTCATTTACAGACAGTTGAGGGAGCCCAGATTTACTAAAGGTTTGCGCTGTGATCACCAAAGTATGTGACATGTATTGCTCAAAACACAGAAAACGGCCATCAATCAGCTTTCCAGTGATAAAGGTTTTTAGCACCAAAAGTTGACCCTCCTGCACTCTCAAACTTGATTTTTGGCACGAAGAGCCAATCATCAGCCATTAATTTGTGCAAAAGGAGTGTGACTTGGATGGACCAGCGCAAACCATCCTTGGATTTGACGCAAAGCCAGATCAACTAAAATAGCCTGACCTGGCTCCACATCAAATCCATACACTAAGTGAAGCCAAGTGCAATCAATGGAGCAAGCTGATATTATGTGATATAAGTAATTGTAATGTGTGATTTATGCAAAATCACACATCTTACTCCGCTTACCCTGAGTGAATGTCTGAACATTGGAATTTGGAGTGGGTATACCTCATGTATAGATCCCACACTGGACACAGCTTGCCACTAATGCAAGTAAGACTGATGGCATAGGCAATGCACCATACTGTATAAATCTGGGCAACTTCTTTCGTTAAAGTTGTGCAGGAGTGTTTCATGCGGTGCTCATTTGCGTGAAGGACAGTAAATCAAGGCTAGCATGTCTTACAAACTAGTAGTATGAGTCCCTTGGTGCAGGACCACTAGGCGCTACTCCACAAGGCACAAATTCACAAACCAAAATGAGATTCCAGTCTGGGTGGCCCATGAGAAGAAACATTATTTATATGCCATATATCTGCAAATCAGCCCACAAGATACTCACTGAATCTATTGACAATGGGCTCAATTATGACTTTGGCGGTGCAGCGCTGGGTCCGCTCAGCAGTCCCACCGCCAAAGCCATGGTCAGACCGCCTGCCAGATTACGAGTTTCCTCCTGTCTGGCAGGCTGGATTTTGGCGTTCGCATGGCGGTGCCTCTAAAAATGGGCACCACAATGGGAGCGCCAATAACAGTTCCTGCACAGCATGGACTGAAAAGTCCATGTTCTGCAGGAACTGGGTCGCATGCATACAGGGGGGCACAGGATGTGCCCCCCTGCATGCATCCCCATGTGGAGGAGGCACAGGGGCCCCTGCAGGGCCCCCTTAGCCTCCTCTCCACCACAGTGTTCATGGAGGAAGAACCGCAGGGATCCCGATGAGCATATTGCAGCCTCCTGACAGCTGCAACTCCGCCAGGGAACTGCGATTTCCTGGCAGCTGCGGCGGGGCTGTGGCAGTCCAACCGCCCAACTCCAAATAGGGCAGTCAGGAGACCGCCACCGTCGCGCCCCCACAAGTCTGGCAGTCCATGGACCGCCAGACTCGTAATCTGGCCCAAGGTGTCTTCAATAAGGGGAAGTTGAGAACAAATGCGTGCCAATATCTACTCTGCCAGAAGTTACTCCACATCGGCCATAATTGCTGATGCCATAAAAGAAATCTGAGAGGAACATGGACATTTCCAAGCATTTATAGTGGCATCCAGTTGATATGGAGCAAAATCAGAAAAAATCACAGAAAGATGCGGGGCAGAAAAGAGGCAACTGGATATTACCAATTAAGGGATCGTAAAAAGATTAGGCCACATGAAAGGTGAAGACATTCTGATAAACGCTGTTCGCAATATCCTCAAGAACCAGGGTATATCAGACACTCAGATAGATACTCTAAAATATGAAGGAGTGATTGAGAAGACTCCCACACGAGTGACCATCAGTAGTAGAGTGACCATAGCAGATGCGGAGGTTTCTCCTTCTCCTACCTAGCAGCAAAGACATGGAACGAGCTACCCTTTCATCTACGGACCTCCCAATCTCTTCCAGAGTTCGAAAGTCCCTGAAAACCTGGCTATTCGACTAATAAACTGGACCCTGCCAGCGCCTGGATACCCTCACGGGTGACAAGCAGCGCTCTACAAATCTACTGATTAATTGATTGAATGACCATTCTTAGTAAAACAAGGGCAAGCCTCACAGTAAGGCCAGTAATTCAATAATAAATGGGAAGAGAAGGGATCATATCAGAAAACCAACTTTAGAAAGACGAGGATAGCTGGACTGATTACTAAAACAAAACCTGTCTCACGCAAACAGAATTCGCCTATTGGGCATGATGGTGGGTCCCATACTCATTGTGCCACTGGAACCAAGCAACACCCAACCGAAGAGCCCCAAATCTGAGCAAAACCAGTCTTGGGTGGCTTGTGTTCCGCTTCAGAGAGGACCTGGCCAGCCAGTTCCTATTGGAGCAGGGTCAGGGCTGATTTGCATAAGTCTGGGTCCAAACTGAGGTGGCATGGTGGGAAAAAGAACGATGGGTTGGAATGCTAACCAGAGCGATTACCAGTTGTTAGGTTTATTGCAAGCATCCCCCCCATCACCTTTTGTGTGGTACACGATGTGGGTGACAGCATTGCTAGACAAAGCACTAGAAAATATGACACATAACCAGAATCTCCTGGAACTTCTGGACGTGAGTCTGACCACTAAATACATTCCTGTATCCAAGTCTGTGGTGATGTATAACGAAAACCTAGCCAAACACTAGCAAAGAGAAGTTTGAGACAGCAGATGGTGTCATGTAAGTACACCTGCTCATGTTTTTATTACTCAAATTTATATAGAAGGAAACATAAAAGACCTATAGACACATAAAGTTTTAATTTGATTTTCTTTTCAACAATTACTGCCTACTTCCGCCCTCAGGATAGGCCTCTTCTCTGTCATAAAGATCAGAAACAATGGGTAGTTGTGTTCTTTTATTTGTTAGCTTTTAGGCACTCCTCCACAGCTATCAAAGCCCCTAAGTAATAACAAAAAACGAGAAAAATACATTTAGGACTGAGAAAAAAGCTATTCAGTTAAATAAGGAAATTGATAAAGATGATCACATATGGCTCGTAAACATTTAAATGCACATCCATTTGCAGGTGTATGCATGCCTCTGTGGTCTAGTCCAGAACGAGAAAGTTCACAATAATCTTAGCTTGTTTTTCATCTAGGGTGTACAACAGTCTTCACACTTTGGTAGGACTCCGCATAGCAGGTGTTTCTCTCATCCATTTAATCGGTAATTAATGTATATGCCTTGAAAAAATGAAGGGCTGAATCACTGCTGTCCTGACTGGAACTTGTGACCTGCAGATGCACACACAGATGACAGCAGCGATCACTTAATGCATTGAGCTGCCTCGCTGGCAGTGAGAGTTACAATAAATTGGTGCCTATGTATGTCAAAGCCCAAAGTAGTGATGATGTTACCCAGAGGTTAGTCACAAAACTTGTTCCATGAGTGTATCTTACTCAGGGCCTGCCTTTGCTCACAGAGCACCCTGGGCAAAACAAAATTTGGTGAACCCCACTTGTCCTCTTTAATTGGCTATGTATTTAAAATTTGGGAGGAGTTCGAGGAAGGTGGGGTGCAAGATTAAGGAGCCCTCCCAAAAGAAAAAAAAAAAGCAGACAAGGGCACATTCAGAAAAAGGGTTTAAACACACTTTTCTAAGTCATAGAGAGACTGATGGAGGGAGCTCGAGCGCCCCTCTGCACAGGTCATCGCCCTGGGCGTGGGCCCAGCTCGCACATGCTGCTCTGGTCTTACTCCTGAAAACCGGGATACCCAGGAGTATGTCAGACCTAAATTAGGAGCAAGCCACACTTTCTTAACCGGGCCTTTAGATCGGATGTTTCGTAAGGCACTTGGCAGAATTCACAACTTTTAGTTCCTTTCTGAATGTGGGTATACTTCTGTGGGGGTACATGAGTTTTATTGGTGACATAGTTTTCTAACTAACTTGTGGATGTATTTATCTATTTATATAAGAGCTTTGTATAGCACAGGATACATTTGGCAAACAAGTTATGTAATATGAGCCGCTTCGGTCAGATCTGAAACTGCAATGTAAAGAGTGCGAATGATAATAGATCCAGACAGACACTTCCTGGCTACCTGAGTGATCAACATCACCGGAATGGGCTAATGGATTTTGTCCCTAGTAGGGATGGCTGATGCTGCGACAGGGTCGAGTCCTTCCAAAAGAAACCTTGGATAGTTCCTTCGCCTCCACCAAGCATTTGAAAGATTCTCTGAACAGGAAGGTTCTGTCATCCTACCTGGATCAGTCTAAGAATGGTTTAGTGTCCTCCCCATGGTGTTTACTATTCTTCAATCTGTGTCTCTTCCTCTTGTGATACCTCTGATAGATAGGTGTAATTGGCTTCAGTGGATATTTCTGACTGTGTTTGAGATGGGTGTAATTTTGGATATGTGACTGTTCCACCAAAATGATTTGTCCAGGGTGTCTAGAATCTTCTCCTCCACTGGGAGGGCAGCAGAGCTTAATTTGTAAAAAATTAAGTGCCAGGGCCCTCATCATGAGGCCACTGCAGCCTACATCACCCATTGCCCCTGCTAGCGCTACCAATGACAGTACCAAACCAGCTACTAATCATCACACTCCTACAAGTGCGACAGTTCAGACTATTCCAGGCCCCCAAAGCTATAAGATTAGCAAGGGCGGCAGGCATTAGTCATTTGTATTGTATATTGAATTAGCAAACAACTGTTGTTTTGCTCACTCTAAATCAGGCAAACAGCCCACCATGTGGCAGACTGGCATAAGTGCCGGTGCTGCCAATTAAGTGCTAGTGCCAAGCACCGGAAACCACTGGCTCAAATTAAGCACTGCAGGTCAGGCACCGTCTGGGCTTCAGTGATGTGCCTACACATCTTTAGATTTAAGCACATTAGTGTTGCTTTGTCTTATGACTTCTACAGTCCTGTTGACTCTATCTATCAAGTGCTGTAAATTGAGTTGTGCAGTCAGAGGATCATACTTACGGACTGAATTAGAGTTTGGCAGACAGGTTACTCCGTCACAAACACAAAGGATATCATGCCTGACTTATTACCAGTGTTTAATATCCTATGGTATTTGTTATAAGGTGGACGGGATATTCATCATGTTGGTGATGGTGTACCCATCCGCCAAGCTCTAAGTCAGGCCATAGTATGATTACTTGTTTCTCCTCCTGAGCACTGCATTGACCTGGGACATGATTGGTAACTCAGTGGTAAATTTAATATCAAGGTTCCTGGAACTCTACATTGAGTTATGAGTTCTTTATAGGTTCACCTCAGAAATGAAAGATAATACTACAAATCATGTGTAAAAGATGTCATTTTCTTTATTAATCTAAACCAACATCACAATGTGCCAATGATGTTCTTCTATTCGCATGTATGTTAAAAACAGAAATATTACAGACAGAAATGTGTGGCTGAATGATAATTCAAATGCAGATCAATATCTCACACAGTTTCCTACAATACATTGTGGGTCGTCTGTACCCTGATGATGTGAAGACAACTACGCAACAATTCCCCATTTAACTCACAACATTCAGACATACGCAAACGGTCTACCCGATGAAACAAAATCAGCACTGTTAGAAGCCTTGTGCTGCATTACGTCCACCATGTCATCTCCTTCTGTTGTTTCTCTTTCCATTCCTCGTCATTTGTTTATGTCCTTGCTTTTTATGGATTGACTCATCACAGACTTGCCGTCTTATTGGCAGTGCATCCACAGGGACACAATTCTCTTTCTCTGGATGAACATTCTGGATCTTCTTGAATTTCATCAGTGAGAGGTCTTCAAAAATGGGCAACATAACTCCACATCTCCTTGCTCACGTTAGGATTACATATGTTCCAGCAGAGCCTTACCATGTAATGAGGACTTGAGGGCACAATCCAAGATGGCTGCTGCTCTGTACTTGCTCCTCTGTTTTAGTCACCTATTAAACCCTAGTTTTCTCACTTGCACTTGCTACCTCCAGGATCATCTGCCTTTACACCTTCTGCACAATCGAGAGAGATAATTCAGTCAAACTGACCTTGTTAGTACAGCCTGCTAGGAGACTTCATTCACAGTGTTCCATCATCCTCCAAGGTTTATCGAATGGCGGTCCCGGATTTCTCTTCAATTCTGATTGGTTCCATGATGAGATCTAATGAGACAGGTGTAGGTGATCTGACCAGAGATATTGATCCCAATCCAGAGTTCTACAAGGTAGTACCCTCCTCATAACATGGTTTGCTCATTGCACTTAACCAAAGACTGATTAAAGATAAGGTCATGTGGTATGTTTGTCAAATGTGAAAAGCATGCAGTATCTGTGAGAACTGCAATACATACACTAACTCAAGCTCAGCAACAAATACATAACATAACGTGTATTTGTAAAGTGCACGGTCACCCAAGAGTATCGTGGCAATGAATAACAGTTGTTTATTGTTACCCAACTCAATGGTACTCGTGTTATCGATCATCATCAGGTCTGTGCAACTCGCGCATGAAAAGAAAAACCTGGACCTGTATTACATATAGGTTGCACTGCCCCGGTCTATGCTGATGCAAGCATTTAACTGTGCATCCTATTACAGTGAAGGCACTGTTTCCAGTGCAAGCTCCTCCACTGGAAACAGTGCATTAGTGAAAGGTAGACTGGCTGTTTGAATTCGCTTTCTGCCTTTCACTTTGGAGGTGGTAACCCTGCCTGAGTCTTAAAGGGGAACTGAGATCCCTCTGTAGGCACTTGTAGTGAGTAACTGAAACCTCATGTAGGAAGATTCCAGGTGGGTCCCAGGGACCCCGTTTCAGTAGGCACCCCCAGGTGCATTGACTGCATCATCTCTATGTGGGCCACAGTTAGTGCATCCCTTGAGCATCTCTTTGCCTCTGCACCCACATCTGTGATCAGTGCTGGTGCAAAGGAAACAGAATGCATTATTTGCAAAAGGCCACAGCCACATACAAATGAGTGCACGGCTCCCTTGGTATCGTTACAGCACACATTTAGTGCTAAAGCGATCTGTATTACAGAAGAGGGTCATGTAAGCATATGCATCCCATTTAGTAATACCAACGTGCTTTTGGGCCACAAAAAGCAGGGGCATATTTCCTTTGCGCCCTGGGGCACTTTCTATAAAATGGCCCCTGAATTCCTCGTTGATACTCACACTGATTACTCACTCCTGTTTATGATGCAGCATTGGTGGGTGAGTCAGAGCAGCAAGATCCCATCCTCTAAACTTCCAATTACCAATCAGTGGCGTCGCCAGCATCCCGCTTTACCAGCTTGAGCGAGGCCTGCCAAAGCACAGGGCACTGAACCGAGTGTAACTTGTCAGTAGGACATTTAGCTCCAGCTCGGTTCGCTTGTTACAGGGACTGAGCTTTATGGGGGTTGTAGTTCTCAGGTCAGTTCTTCTTTAGGGTAGCCTGCGTGTTGAGGACTACAACCCCCAGAGGGCCTCCAAGGGCAGTTTAATCTCCCAAGAGAGACAGTGAGATGCAGTCCAATCCGCTGGATCCCAGTCTGCATTGGTGGCCTTTATCTCTCTCATCTCCTATAATCGTGTGCGGCTGCTGGGTTGTTTTATCGGTGTGGGTAGGCTGCCCTGTGTGCGCAAACCTACATTTCCTGTATGCTCCAAGGATTGCTGTGCTTTCTGAGGGTTGAAAAGTAAAACTGCTTTCCCTACCAGACTTTTAAGATGGCAAAACTATGTCAATCCCTTCTTTTTGTATATAAATACATACATATACATATACATACATAAACATGCATAAAGCTCAATGCAGAAAGCTCTGCCATGTCATTTTTAGGTCTCGCCTACGCAGCGCGCATGCGCTGCTTAGGAGGAACCTTTTGGAATCGATTCAGCTTTTCGGCCAAAAACGTGCACGCGTTGCATTGCTTTCAATGGCAACGCGTGCACGTTTGGCGATTCGCTTGCAGGAGCGAGCTTTGGCACCATCTGTTTCAGATGGTACCCCTGCTCGCCCTCGCAAGGGAAACAGGCTTTGTTTATTTTTTTTATTTCGGGGCTGCGCTTGTTTTGCTGTTGCTCTGCTGTGAACTTGTTTTGATTGATGGTGTGATCCTCGACTCTGATAACCTAATCGCAGCCATCCAGGGAGGTCAGGGCGTTTGGGAGCCTCCAGACTCGGGCATTGCATGGGAGCAGGAAAGAAAAAGGGGTGGGGCGGAGATCTTTCACTCAGGGTATCGTGAGCCTGTTGACATTCTGGGGTCTGTTCTCGCCTATGCTCTTATCCCACTGATTTGCTCTATCGCAGACTGCATTGCCAGAGGGCGCCTTCGGTTTCACGACTAAATGTACAGCTATTGAAATGTTAGACAAGGGGCCGGAGGGAAATTTGTTGTAGGCTTTTTCACTTTTATTATTTTGCCCCCTCTCGGTGTAGGCTTGCCCAGAAGTATTTATTCACTGTACACACACACGCCAAGATCTCGTAAATCTTGGCTAGCGTCAGGAATAGTTGGAATAGTTATGGCGCTGCAGTCTATGCGCTGTTAAGCATTTAAAGGCTGTGCGGTGGAATAACTTTACGCTGTTTGACATTAGTCGATCTCCGTAAATGATCTGTCCAAATAGAGGAATGCTGGCTGGAGTCCAAGTATCTTCTTCTCTCCACTTGACCACAAGAGTGTTTAGTAGTTTTATGTTTTTTAAGGTGGTTAATCACCTATCCTCCTTTGCTTCTGTCTTTTCTCACAACCCCCTTACTCTTCTCCTATTTGGCCTCTGTGCGTGGATGTAGGTTACGGCAGCCCATTGGGCACTGTGCCTGCCTTCCCAGGCGCCTTCGCTCGACGTGTTCGAATCCCGTTCGGGTCTTTCCCACCTTTATCTCCGAGCTCCAAGTTATCTGGGCTGTTGAACAAGGTAAAAAGTCGCCGTTATCATTGGGGTTTTCGAAAGTGCCTGCACTGTATGGTAATTGTATGGTTCCTGCTAACCTTTAACTGTGTAATGCTATCTGTGTTCAAGCATGTGTGGCAGTGCCAAGTTAGTAGTTCTTTTAGCACCCTTGTACTGATAGATCTGCTCGTTGAATATTGGTAGATCCCAATATCTGAGCAGGTCACCGTGTATTGCTGTATAATGTCGTAATCAAGAACGTGTTTTCCATAGAGATGTCTTCCTTGTGCCTGCACTACTTGTAGTTCGACTTCAGGTTGTTCTGTGATTACATTTGTTTTTTGCAGTATGGCCTTCACCCTTATTTTTGCCCACATACCAGATGTAAATAAAAAAAAATCTGCCACCCTTAACAGGGCTGCTATTGGATTCTGCTTAGAGAAGAAGCCACTTGATGACCTATGAAAATGAACAATTCAGTTAGCATCTATTTTTGACTTTAATTCGCATTGAAGTTGTGGGGAGACACTGTTCTGGCAATAGCGCTGTGAGAAACGTAGCTGCATGCAGGGCTTTAGTGGGATAAAAAACTTGGGGGTCTCTCATTGGGCGTGGCCGCTGTAATTAAGGGCGTGGCTTTAAAACACTTGAGCTAAAAATCTGTGCTTAGCATAGTGTGCTGCCCCACTGGTATTTTGCTGCATCTGCCCATTCATTCAGCTATATAACACAACAAGTAACATTACACCTACCACAAGCTAGAACTATTGGCTTTTTCAATGGTTGTTAGTTGCATAAGAAAATAAGCAACAACTATCACTTCTTTGTATATAATATTGTGGGCGAGTTGCGGCGTAAGGCTAGAGCAGCTGACCCTCGAGCTGAGAAAACCGGTTGGAGCCTGACGTCCTGTGATTCAAAAAATGAATATGCCCCTGTGTAATGTAACTGGTGCTCCAAGAGCTCTAAGTTTGCGCTATATGAACAGAAAACGAGTTTCTTTGAAGTTACATCAAAGGCAGTGACGAGTTGTACTATTGCAGAGTTAAGGTTTTTTCCCCCATCACCCTGAGGGTAAAAATGGAGAGCCCGATAGGGACCCGTCTCGGTACCTGCTTTTAAAAACTGCCGTTGCTGAGCACTGGCCGGACCCGGCCCACTTAATGCCCCGGCTGCATGCATTGTAAACTTGGATGAGCAGCACTTTCTACTTCCAGTTGATACTTGGGCCTTTCCACAACTCTTCTGCCCTGTACAGTCCTCAGAATTAAATGACTCGCACGTGCAATACACGTCTTACATTGATCTTTACCGATGTGGTACCCTTGCAGGTCAGGGCCGCTGGTGATCGATCCTGCCAGATAGGCTGAGGCCTGTGTTCACAGCTGGCCAAGCGCGCATGCGCCTGCGAGGCAAACGTCCCAGGAAACACAGGGAGTTTGTAATGGAAAATGTGTGTATTAATAAACTGCTTGATGTATACCGTAATGTAGAACAGACCGACCGAATATTGAAGCCTAGCGTCATAGCTACATTTATAACAGCTACCTCATTTTCCTGCACTATATATACAACGCTCGAAGCACTGTCCAGGGTGCTTTTCCACCTTAGAAACAAAAAAGGGCAAATAATATTCAACAGGTAAATCTGTCCCAACACCTTGTTTCCCCTATCGCGTTGATGCTCGGAAAGTGCAAAGCTGCAAGTGTTTTAGAATTTCACTGGGCTCAATGTATTCAAAGGGTGTTACGCAAGTTTTGTGTTTTCTCAAGTCGCTCTAAATGTTTTGGTTTTAATGTGCATTTTCACCCTGGAGAAGTAAACCATATTTTGTGGTCGTCATTGAAGCTTTTTATACAATGTGTGATACTATGCACATTACTGTTCCTAAACGCTTCAAATGTTGACCAAAGTGGAACTCTGGAGGGGGGCTGTTATTTGCCCAAGATCACGTAACTGAGTCTCATTGGGGACCTGGGCTCCAACCCAAGGGTAATGTTGTACCAGCTGAGAATTTAGCCAGTTAGACCATGTCTTCTCGATTTGCTTCAAACAGGGTTGAGCCCAGATGTTGAAGACTTGAAATTCACGAGCTAAATTTCTAAAGGTGTATCCTAAGTTTTTGTGCCACAGTTATAGCTGTTTTGAGAGACCTATACAGGTTCATGAGAAACATAGATAAAGCACATGAAAGAGGAGCCCTGGTGCTGTTGACTTGTTTGGGGCAGGTGTTTGGGGGGGGAGGGGGAGGGGGACTCTTCTTTCACCTGCGGAGTGGTGTCACAAGCATGAGGATCTTTCATCACCATATTTACACGCCTTACCCTTCATTTAACAAACACATTTTTGGGCTGTGTTTCACTGCCGAAATAAAGTTTATCTAAGTCTAATAAACAAATGCATTATGGGCGGTTTTGGGGTACTTTCGCGCAGGTCTCAGTGTTCTCATATGTTTTCACTCATGGAAATCACTGCATATCTTCTCACGTCCAGTCCACTTTCGATTCCATCCATTATCACTTTCCATTTTACTCATAATGTCATGCAAGTACTGAAAAATTTGAAAACACAAAAAGCCCTCGGGTCCGTAATGCGGACTAACAGTGGTCTCAATGGGAGAAAAGAATATAGAACAAGCATTGGCATAGCCAATAGGTCTCGCCTTTGGGGCCTTATAAGTATTTAGTTATGCAGCACAATATCCTTGGTGCAACAACACCAACTGTTGCATGGCTAAACACTTATAAGGTCCCAAAGGCGAGACCTATTGGCTATGCCAATGCTTGTTATTACTCTAATCTTGGTTCTTAGGAAAGAAGAACACCAAATGAGCAGTTTTTCAGTCTGTATTATAGCTTTCTTTTATTAATTTTAACTTCACATTGGGAAAACAAATGGCCCAAGTGAGGGGTAGTTGTTATTTAACAAAGACAAGTATATTCTTGTTATAACAACTGTTAAGAAGGGACGGGAGGTGAGAGGGAAAGAGGGGAAAAAGGAGGGGTGAGAGAGATTTAAAGGACAAACAGGCAGAGGCGCTAGAGGGGAGAAAATAGAGCAAGACAAATGGAATTGGGAAAGGGATGAGAGACAAGGAGGGTGACATTAACAGTGCTTAATTTGTAATAAAATATGTGCCATGGCCCTCACCAGTAGGACACTGCAGCTCAAACCACCCATTGCCTTGCCAGTACTGCCAAACACAATACCTATTAATTCACAACCATTTCACTCCTACATGTGTGATTATTCAGACTATTTCAGGCCCCCAAAGCTCTAAAGAATGGCGTTGGTGTCAGGAATTAATTGGTTTTTATGTATTTCGAATTAATAAACAGCTGTCATTCTGCTGATCTCTACATTACACAGACAGCGCCACCAGGTGGCAGACAGTCATAGTGCCGGTGCCGAGCACTGTAAACCACCGGCTCAAATTAAGCACCTGACAAAGAGAAGGGTGGAGGTGAGCGAGAGTAAGAAAAAAGGACCAAGGCAGAAGAAAGAAGAGAGGGTTGAGTAGGAAAAAAGGCAAAGTGAGGAGAGAGGGAGGAAAAGGTAAAAGGAGGGGGGAAAGGAGTGCAATGGGAGGAAACAGACAAAGGAGAAGCAATGAACTGGAAAGGGGAGTAGAGGGGAAAAGAGGATGATTAAGCGAGAGAGCCAGTAGAAGAAAGAGAAAAGATAGGAGAGATTAAAGGATATATTTTATAGCGAGAAACAGGCTTGCTCATCCATGCAGCTGTTCTGGTTATGGGCCCAAGAGGGGGGTATTTATTTTTTTGCCAATCAATTCCTACCGCTGACTAATCACCCCAGTGATCTATCCTATTGTCCAGTCACAGAAAGACATACTATTCCATTATTTCTGTGTCCCACCCAAGCCCCAGAAATAAAGGGTACTCTGAAAACAGAGGGTCAGGCCAGTTGATTCATATTTAACTTCCAGGTACTGCCACCAAAGCAGTAGTTCCTGTTTTTAAGAAATGGCCCGGTTATAGAACGTTCTTGTAATGATCCGAGCTGGCATCTTTCCATGTGCCATCTTCCATGGGCAGCATTTAAGTGAGCAAATCTAGCCTCCACTCCCAGTGCATGGCTTCACGCCAGCATGGGAATATGCTATTTTAGTCCTCATTCATATTCACACTAAGGCCAGTGGTCTTTTATCACCAGTTCCGCGAGCAAGAAACACCACCAGAATACGAGAAAAGAATACCGCTCCAACCAATCACGTCTCAGTGAGGATCTGCCAATCATAAGAGAGTAGTAAAGGTTGCCACAAAGGGTAATGGTACCCACAGTGGAAAAGAGACAATAAAAATCATAAGTCAGGACTGGTCTTGCACATATTTAACCTCATGCAGAACAGGAAAGAGACCAACAAAAAAGCGGCAGACAAACAGCAAATGTAGTAAGGCAGCAAAAACAAACTGCGTAGAACAACATAGCAGTTTTAAACATCGCAAAGTAGCACAAGGTGTCATTCTGCTGCTCCAAAACCCGGAGAAAAAAACATGGCAGAAAAACTAATGTGCAGTGCGCATTCAACCACTCATTCAATATTGTTTGATCTGCACATGCAAGTACAGGACGTCCATGCCAATTACAAGGGCAGTCCATGTCTCTGTTGCAATGTGCAACACACATAAATCTACAGCCTTAAAAATTCCAAACTGAAATAGAAAACAAAAATCTGGCAAGGCTAGGCCAACTTAGAGCATGACGTCAACACAACACACATCACTAGGAAAGTCACAAGTGAGTGCTGAAGGACATTCAGAACAGAGATGCTCATTTAGTGCATTGTACAGAACTATTTTCAATTACATTTGCTAAAAAGACTTGGACACTTAAAGGGGAATAAAGAACTATGCCAGTACTTTCATGGTCCATTTCCGTGGAGGACAAGCCTGCCAGTGCAACTCGTGAGCTTTACTTAGAGGAGCAGCATTGCAGTTCGATCTTTATGTCATATTTCTTCACATAATTTTAAAAACAAAGTACATTTTAAATCCGCACTGACCTGAATCTCAGTTGTCTCTTCTTCAATGACAGTCAAGGAGGTCGGTTCCACTTTTGTGTGTTTGATGTAACACCCTGAGTGACCAAGGCTATGCCCAGATGTGAATCCCTTGCTGACTGTGCCACTGCAAGCCAAGCTACACCCAGCTGAAGAGGCCGAAACTGGTCCTGCGTTTCTTGTGTTCTGGTTCAGAGGGGACCAAGCTTGGCAGTTCTGGCTGGACTGTTCTTATTGGAGCAGGACCAAGACTGATTTGCATATGACTGGGTCTAGTCTGAGTTGACTAGATGGGCAAAAGAACAATAGGTTGGAATGCTACCACAAGCGATTGCCAGTGGTTAGACTTATTGCAAGCATTTTCCCATCGCCTCTAATGTGTTTGGGATCAGTACTACTCAGAATTGCAGGGATATGGTCTGATTGGTCCAGTACTGAGTTAGTCACACTGCCATGGATTTGATTTTCAAGTCCACTTACGACTGCCAGTCATGCCACACTGCATCACAAGTGAACTGTGTTTGTGGCCTGCAAAACTAATAGTGCGCACTGCTCAGTCACATTGTCTTGCACAAATGCTGCAGTGCCCTGTGCCCAGCCAGCTCCCTTAGCTGACAGTAATCAGGATGGTATTGCTCTTTGCCATGCTCTAAGTTGTAACCCTGTGCTGCACACTGACCAGCCGTGGAATTTCCATGCCCGCTCCATGCACAATACACACTAATAGCTGGCCTGGACAAACCAGTGGGCGGACAGGTAACAAACTAGGCTGACCTTATTTTATCTTGGGAGCTAATTGACTTGCCTCATTTGAACCAATCTTCTCATGTTACGTGTTTTTGTACATACCATATTTGCTGATAATAGTTAAAGGAAAGCCCAGGTCTAGAGCCCACGTGGTTGGGTGACAACACAAGTTGTGCATAGGCCTGAGTTGGTGCTATGGAAACAATAATTGCTGCCTTGAAGGAGCTGTAGAGTTGCAAAAGAAAAGGCTTTTCCAATCCTTTTAGGGAGGGGCTAACAAGTCCTGGTGTCACAGAGCTTCTGGTCACTAGGGACAGGCACCTCCAAACTAGGTTGACCAGATGGCTCCATGTCACCAGGACACCACCTTTCCTCTCTTGGACTCTACTTTGACTTATCATTGTTATCAGGTGTGTTGGTCCAATTTGCTCCATTTGTATGAACCAAGACTACAACAGTATTTCCCCCATTGATTTATATTGAAGGTGAGGCGATTTCAGGCAGGAGAAATCCAAAATAAAGCCATTTCTTGCTTCTAAAACCACGAGTCTCCCGCCGGCATCGGGTCTATTGGCATATATGACTGTGTGCTGTACCAACTGGCCCGAGGGGCTCCCTGCTGGAGCTCCTGTGGCCTCTAGGCTCCAGATACCACATGGTCTCTACCTCCTGCCCTGGGTTGCTTTCTGGTTGAGCTGCTATGCTTTCTGAGGCAATTTAAGCATTGTGCTCTCATTCTTGACTGGGCGGGGGGTGCTGATGGCCCTCAAATGGAGATGTTGTGCTACACTAGACACGTCTATACATCCTGTATTCTGGTCGTCCTGTTTTCAAGTGTTTTCTGCTGGAGCTGCTGCGCTCAGGGACACAGTCTACCCTTTGCTCCGTACTTCTGGCTTTAAGGTGCTCTCTGATGGAGATTTGTCAACAGTCACGTGACCTTGGAGAGGGTAGGATTCACCCAGCGCCACTGCCTTATCATCCTGGCTTGATGAGAACATTTATGTGAAATTGCCTTCAGTTCCAGGTCAGTAGCAGTGCAGTACTGCAGCGGAGCTGCCACTCAACAGCATGCACTGCAGCGAAATTCATAATCATGAGTCTCGCGAGCATCCAGTGTCAGCGCGGGTGTGCTACCAGTGGGTTGGGTTGCGGCATGGCATGCACACTTCAATTAGTGCCAGGGTCAGACCGGCATACAGAGCAATCAGGCAGTGCCACAAGGGATTGTCTGACAAGTCAGTGTGTGGGCTCGGTTTCTGTCTGTTTGTGGGGCTGTTTTATGGTCTGGTGGGCCAGTTTTTGCTGTTGATGTCTCTGAAATTAATACAAACATTGCTTGCAACAAGCACAAATGGATGCAGTCCCCCATACAGCGTGTTTTTGAAAGGTGAAAACTGCAGATTTGCAAATGTGAGCTGCTCTATTTAACTATCTGATTCACTAATGGGACCCACTTTTATTTACGTGCCGTGGCCTACTTTCTTTCCCAGTCCGACCCTGGTGCACATCTCACCCCAAAATCAGGTCATGATTTCAGCACTGCCTCCTGCAGGATTACGAAAACAGTCCCTTTGCCCAAAATATGTGCTGATGGAGTTCACCGGCAACAACTGGCACAAATTAAGCACTGGCCCATTCTGTATCCCTCCATAATTCAAAACAACCCTACATTCATACTCACAGCATAGCACATGCCCATGAAAAGACTTGCGGGCATGCTATATAGTTTGGTTTCGATGTGCTCACAACAGGATTGGCATACTAGTGGAAGATCATGAACTATACAAATGCTAATTACAGATAAGAATAAATAAGTTTTCTGTCTTCCTCTCACACAGTCATATAGACCATGACCTTGTGACGCTCAATAATGCACACAAACATGGGGTCACAGCTTGAGGCTCTACTGCAACACCTTTGTGACCTTACATAACAAAGTGAATCAAAGTAAGATATTTTCTTTGGTTTTGCATAGTTGTAACATCATTGTGAGTAAATGGGGTGTATTACATGGTGTCGTTGTGTGACCTCACCGTGTTATACACTAACCAACCCCTTTGGGACTCTTAGGTTTCATCTGCAAAACCCTCAACTCAACCCTGGGTAGCTGTGGCACTGAGCAGCAAGACTTACACAGAGGAATAAGTGTAAAGCATTTACACAGCACCAAAACAATTGCAGAAGAAATTGACACAACATTCAAGATATCTGACACCAAGTTATAAAAACAGAATGTATTTTTATAAGAATTTAGACACTAGAAGGAAAAAGATCCACCAGAGGGTTCTGGAGATATTGATTTTACAAGCAGTAACAAATCAAAGCAATTTCAGTGAACCACGAACAAGCCTTTTTTTTTGTCCTCATCCCGCCATCACTTTCTTGCTGGTGCAGCTCTCATCTCCTTCAAGGAGAGGGTGGTCTGCCCACGCAAAGATAATGCTGTTCTATGGTGATCTCCCCCAAAAATAAGAAGGAGACCACAGAGGAGCCCAGCAGACATGGCTTAATCTTTGGACCCGCTAGTTTGTTGCCAGTTTACATAGTACACCCAGACTCTCTCCAGGCTTTGGGGTTCACTAGTTATATCCATGTGACTTATATACTTGATATTTTTAACACAATCCATAAAGAGTGGAGCATTAGCAGATTTCCAAAGCCTGCATATCTCTCGTCTTGCAAGCAAAAGCACATAAAACAGATTTTGTTATAGGAGAGCTTCCCCAAAACCTGCTCAGGGTTAGGCCCCAAAATTATAAGTTGAGGGCTTACCTCCATCCGGTGTCCTGTCATCCCACAGATGAAGTTGCATACAGAAATTCAAAAAGGGGCAATCATCGGGCATTGCATAAACATATGTATGTCGTCCGCCGCTAGGGACTTACAATTCGGACATCCAATTTCTCTCCTGGTAATTTTTGAGAGCTTACTTGGTGACCAGTAGACCCTGTGTGTGGTAAACAAATGGTTTCTCTTGAGTGAGGCAGGTGTCACCACCGCGTATAATGTGAAAAAAGATACTTGCCATAATCGCCTTAAATTTCCTTCCACAATTCCCCCTTCCCAAATTGTGGTTATGTCCGGCATGTTCTTGTCTTCAGCCTTCAAAAAGGCCCAATACCACATTGATACTTCCTTTTTTAGAGGGCCGTTCTTCATAACCTGTTACAGCCATGGTTCCGCCTACTCTTCAGCCCACCGAAGAAGCCTTGGTAAGGTCAACGAATTGGACACTTGGAAACTTTTTCAAAGAAAACTTAGGTAAGTGTCAGTGCAGTCGGTTAGAAGTACTTGGGGTGACCAACTCCAGCAGGGAGCCAAACAGGGGGACCGGCAAGGTCCTTAAGTACAGTTACTTCCACAAAAGAAGCAGTCTTAAAGCAGTTCAAGTCACTTTATCTGCGGTGCAATGGATTCCTATGGAGTGGTCCTGATGAAAGGGATGAAGAATGCTGAACATGCTCTAAGGATGCTATTGATGTAACGTGGTCGACGGAGGTCTTCCTGCAGGGATTCCTCAGTCCACGAAGATGGGGAGGGGGTCCTTGTTGCGGGTCAACTTCCCATGAAGTCCTCTCCGGTTTGGCTGATGTCCAGTCGCCACTAGACTACCATTCATTGCGGGTACAACCAATCATTTCTGTGTCCATACCTCGCCTTCTGAGGTCCCGGCAACTCTCTGACAGCACTCCCAGGTTCAGCGAACTTGGGTGCAACTCTGCCTGTCAGGACTTGGTCCTTGGTGCTGCACGGCGGCGGTGGTAGTGACTTGAAGACTTCGGCACACCAACTTGCTCCAGCAGATTTCTTCAGCTGTTGTGTCCCGGTGGTGCAAAGGAGGCCAGTCAGCTGGCCCTTGAAGTCTCTTGGCTTGACTGGGCTCTGGAGACAGCTTCTCCTTGAGCAGAACACGGCAGGCACAGTCCCTCTTTTTGTTAGCCACCAGGTGCAGCACATGCAGCCTTCAGGGGTGCACCCTTTCTTTGCTGGTCCCTCAGTGCAGCAGGGCAGTCCTTCTTTGGTCCTTCTTTCTCGTTGGTTGAGATTTGAGGTCTTGGTGCCAGAGGGTGCCAATCTTATACTCAGAAAATGCCCTCAGGGCAGGATGTGGATGGTAGCTAGTGGGCAACCAGGTTCCCTCCCACCTGGTGACCACTTCCTGGAGAGTGTGGCAGCTGGCTGTCCCAGAATGCACCATTCTACCCACTCCCAGCATGGTGAGACCCCTCTCTTGATGTTCAGATCTCTCTAGCCTACCCCTGGGGTCTGGCTACCTCAGGGCTACATGCCCCTGGAAAAACCAGTTTGGCAACTGGTATCCCCACTTTCTGCTCCCAGTGCCAGCCTGTCTGCCTAAACAATGGGGAAGCCCTCCTCCCTAGTGTGACACATCTGCCTTTTAAAAGTGACTTCCCCTTTGAAGCCGAACTTTTTGGGGCTAACACCCAAGTGGCTTCCTGTAGGAGGGAAGTAACACCATGGGTCCTGCAATCCCTCATTGTTCTCCTTCCTGAGAGATGTTCGCACGTCTCTCCAGGAGGGCAGAAAGCTGTCTGTGGAACAGGCTCTGTGTGTGCCTGGGAAGGCACAGGAGTTTTAAAGACAACAAAGTACCAGCTTTGCAAAAACTGCACACTGCAACAAGTTACATTAATTTTGACTTGAGAAACAAGGCTTAATGTGACAAGTTGTTTGATACATTGGAGTGCCCACTCCAGTCGCACTGTTCAGGAGTTAGCACAGCTGAGGGGTCAGCATGTAATCATGCACTCACCAATTGGGCAACCAAGTCTTTCCACAGTAAAACAGTGATTTCACATGTTTACTATCAGTACATGTGAAATGCATGCCCTCCCTGTGTCATATGTTGCACCCTGACTTAGGACTGCATAGGCCTGCCAGAGGAGTGACTTAAACAGATGTACAGGGGCTTTGCCATTGCTTTCAATGGCAAAGTAGGGCTAGCAATACAGGACGGCTCTACCAGTCTGCAGTGGCGGACTGGGGGACTCATTTTACTTGGGGAACGCCAAGGGTGGTACAACTAGTGCTGCAAGCCCTGGGGTACCCCTCTAACTTACATACCCGGGGTACCAGGGTACCATATGCTAATGACTTACAGATAAGTTAATCATTTTCCATTAGGTATAGCTAATTCGACATACACTTTGGGGTCAGTGAACTGGCACTGAGGTCTGGTTAGCAGGCCTCAGTGCACTCGCAGGGTCGGAAAACCAGCAGCATCAGTCGAAATACTTGGGGGTGACCATACAAAAAGAGGCATATCCTTACAATGGTTATTTGCTTCTCTCTGAAATCTTTTATGCAACTCCAGAAAAATGGTTGAGGGTGCGTTGAAGTTACCTAGTCATTGAACCAGTTAAAATTTAAATTTTTTTGTTAATTCTGTATCGGCCATGGGCATGACAGATTCCTGTTCCAAATTAGCAGGCACAGCTATGCTCATGTGCGCCTTATGTACTTCAGGTATTCTGAACGTAGAATACTGAGCCAGCTTTTGTGGACAAATTGTCACTAAGTAAAGTAGTGTGTACTTAAAATACGATCAACTACAACAACTGCTATCTCTTGTTTCTATGTTTTTGATGGGCAGTCTTAAATGCCTTTATGCTAAACTGGAATAGGAAGGTACATTACTTACATGACCTACATAGAGAAAAGAAAAGATGGTCAGATCTTGTGGGAATTGATGGTTTTCTCAACAGCAGGCTTCAAAATTTCCAAAGCTTCGCTATCACCAGAATGCACGTGGTTTCCACGTTTTCCACACCTGGCTAAATGCTGCACCTCTGCAGTCCCACATCCTCCCTTTATCACTAAAGCCAGCCTGGGTTAATAGTATAGGTTCTACATCACAATATCAACCACAGAAATATTTACCTGCACGTATATCGACTTCAAAATGTGGACTTGCAGCATATCGCAAGGTAAACACATACAGGGAAGCATACACTTACTAAGTGGTCTCCATATCTAGTTGCCTTGACAATATAGTGCAAGTCAAGATTTTGTAGTCAATATAAGCGCAGGTTGATATGTAAAGGTCAATATTTTGGTACTACACTATATAGACACAGGGCTTGGCTTCAAGAAGTAAGATATGTTCTATAGTCCCATGCTTGTGAAACACAGTTCTTCCTTTTCCGCCATGTTGTTATGCAACATCAATTAAGAGGTTGATGCCACCATCACCAAGTCTAACGTATTTCTGTTCCTTTTTCCACAGGTAAACTGTTTCATATGTGTCTACAGCTACCACTGATAATTCAGTGTCAAATTGGATTCTGCACTTTAGAAGCATTTTTAGATGTGGCTAATACACAGTTAACTGTTTCTAATACACACAAATATACAGAGGGAGGCCTTTCAGTCAGCTCACTTAGAGAGTGCTTGTTTGGTGTGTCTTTTACACTTTGTATTAGCCCACAGGAGTGTTGTACAGTTATACATTTTGTAATTGTAAAAAAACAGTCTGTCATGTTTGTGACTTACCCTCATTTAAGATGGCCACTATGTCAACATGATGGCTCAGTGACAATGCACCCTCATCCAGGATGGCCTCTGCATTAGAATGATGATGCAGTGACCATGTGAGATGTGGGGAGGCAATTAGCTGGGCTTTCAGGGACAGTTGGCCAAGGTTAACTTACACCTTTCTAAAGCTACTCCCACAGTCATGAGTATGTTGTTAAGGTGTTAGCAGTGCTTTTATCACCACAGGTTTGTTTTTAAAACTCAGAACTGCACACGTTGAAGAACATTATGTTACTTTTTTTTCAAGCAACTACTGTGATGATATGAATGTTACTTAAAACGACAAACACAAGGACATGATGGACGGCGCGCTGAAACTTTTCAGACACTCACCCCCAGTCACAGATCTGGGTTGAATCCATCATCATTCTTTAGCTCACTTCGCCACCCCAGTTCAGATCCAGCCAAATGCAAATCAGTCTTGACCCTGTCCCTCATGGGAACAGTCCAGACCGAACTGCCAAGCCAGGTCTTCCCTGGACCAGCAACAAGCATCCTTGGGACCGGTTTTGGGGTAACACCCCTCATCAACCAGGCTAGCTTGAATCCAGTGGCAAAGTGAGCAAGGGACCCACGTCTCGGCATACCCTGCCAACTTAGGACGAACAAAGCAAACACAAGAAGATGATGGATAGAGCACTGAAACTTTTCAGACACTCACCCCCAGTCACAGATCTGGGTTGAATCCATCATCATTCTTTAGTTCACTTCGCCACCTCAGTTCAGACCCTGCCAAATGCAAATCAGTCTTGACCCTGTCCCTCATGGGAACAGTCCAGCCCAAACTGCCAAGCCATGTCTTCCCTGGACCGGAACCAAGCACCCTGGGACCAGTTTCGGGGTAACACCCCTCATCAGACAGGTTAGCTTGAATCCAGTGGCAAAGTGAGCAAGGGACCCATGTCTGGACATACCCTGCCGACTTAGGGCTGAAGGAAGTGACCCGGTTTGGGTCACCCGGGTCACTCGTGACCCCCTCTCAGCCTTCCATACAAATGAAGAGTCGGTCAGACAGTAGAGAATACAAACCAAGTATATGTTTATTTCAGGTACACTATAGCGGAGTCCCGTCTGCCCAGTCGCTTGGGGTGCTGCAGAGGGAACTAACATCAGAACTCATGGTAATACATTATGTAGGATTCAGAATCAGTAAAACACGCCCAAACTGGAAATTTCCAGTTGGGACCAGCTACACAATGAAGGTACAGTAGAAGAAGTTTCAATCCTGAGACTGGGCACGCACTATCTGTGTGCCAAGGTCACTCTGCCGGGGCCCATAGCCTAGCTAGTGGGAGCGGGCTTCTATCTTGTGAGAAAGGTATGCGCTAACAATAATATATTCATTAGTACAGCGAGGTCTAACCTTTAAGCAGAGAAAGAACACATCACGGCTGCTTCTAGCAGAGCCGAGTAGAAAATAAGTCACGATCATGACACAACATGGCGGCTAAACGTAAAATGGTGCCTCGAATGCTAACTTAAGCTGAGCAACACATAGCAATACAGCGAAGACATTTTATTACATTCCAACAGATCCTCCTTTTAGCATTTCGCTAAACCCATTTTTTCCCAAGGAAAGATGAGATTACTTTTTCATGTTGGCAAAAGACATTAACACGCAGAGCAGTCCATATACTCGTGATCAGGAATAGACATTGCAAGAGATGACGTGGACTCAAATATGCCCTCATCTAAGTTCATCATTTCCTCAACACTTTTCTGCAGCATAATCATCGTGTTATTATTGGGTATGGATATTTTTCTTTTGGGTGTCAGAGCACTGATACAACAGGCACAGCATGCAGGGAGGCAGTGTATGCAGAGGCAACATGACAAGATAACGCCTGCAACTATTACCAAGAAGATAAGTATTTTCCAACCCCATGTCATCAGTATACTCCACAACCACCTTGATAGTGTCCAGGTACCTATCTCCTGGTGTATTTCGGCTGATAACCTATGTAACTTCTGTATTGCTGAATAGACATTGGGTGCGTAATCGGGTATGTACACGCAACAGCTACTGCCAATGACACGACAGGCCCGCCTCGGTCTGCAAGGATGACGTCTAACACCATCCGGTTTTGTAAGGTAACTAATCTCGTAGCCTGAAGCTCTGCTGTAATATTTGTCGCTATCCCCGCTGTGGTATTGATAACTGCCTCCACGACCCTGGTGAGCCGACGAATCTCTATACTATTGACTATAGGGCCCCAAAAGGGAAAAAGGCCCTTTGCAACATCCTCAAATTGCTGTGCTGCTGTATCTGTCTGATCTACATCCTTCGGATCAAGAACCCTTTTTATCCGGGACATGAGAGTACTCCTACGCTGCAACTGATGAGCTCTGTGATAATTGGATGGAGCAACATACACCGGGGGAAGGAGGAAAGAGAGATAACATCTACCCGACCAACCCCTTGGGAGCCATACATAAGCGTGAGATCCGCAAACAAAATAAACATTGGAGGGTGGAATTAAGGGCGGACTATCAGTCATTCTCAATTCATATGTAGAATTGCATCTGCTCTCCCCTACCACTACCTTCCCTGTCCCCTGGACACAGAAACTAGCTGTTGTGTTGATCACCGACACTGGCATTGGCTTGTCCTCCGTAACATTACGAGCCTGGAAAGACTGGAAATATTCAGACGTATTAAACCCCTGAAAATCAGCCAGTTCCATTTGAAGCCATGTCTTATTCTTTACAGTTTTATATGCGTTCATACAAGACTTTAAAAACATTCTACTAAATATCTCCTGTCCTGCCGGTCCTCCAGGAGGAACCCTATGATGGGATTGTACATTCTGTACCATACTGCGAGAATGAGTAGGTGCCTTATTCAGAGTAGGGAGTGGGGAATTTTGTTGCACCATACTAAGCAGTTCGAACCAGCCCTCTCAACTACTAATGTATGACAGTGGCATGGACAACAAATTTTCAACTTTGTGAGTCACTGAGAGAAGCAATCCACAAGCCCAGCAATTTGTTTTGTTGGTCACATTGTGAACTTGATGCAACATTTGCACACAAACATTTTCAGTGTAAGACAACCTATGCATTGCCTTATGTGGAGCCAAAGTGACAAAAACATGCTCGGGCGAGGAGTCATTGTCCCAACCAAAGAATGTACTGGATATTTCTCCTCCAGGAACCATGTTATTCCAAGTACCGTTATAAAATAAATCACATCGATCACTACAAAAACTATTTTACTCTTTGTGGACCAACCAGACCAACTAGACCAACCCCGCTCTAAATGTGGTGCTGCAAATGGCTGTTCCTCCTCCTCAATAGGTCGACCAAACGGATACATTGTGAGACAAGAAAAGGTATATAATTAAACTGATGGTGAGTATTAATGTTCCCAGTGTCCATCAGAGCCTCACTGGCAGGCTCCTATTGTGCATCAACGTTGGCGCTCTTGAGCACCGGCGGTGGAGCTGCTCAGTCCTAGCTCGGATCCGTATCCCACGTTGCAGGGTAATATACTTCCCTCCTGGAAAGCACATCCAACTTACCCTGTACAATGTCCGGAACAGTGCACCAATCTCGTCCCTACCTAAACTAACACCGTTGGTACTACAGCAGAGTAAGCCCTAACTTGCACAGTCCATCCCTAACTAATCTGACTTTTCCTTTGGTGCACTATTCCTCCGTTGAGGGCGCAAGTTGTACCTAGCTACTCCAGGCACAGAGGGGTCATGAAAAAGGGGGTCAGGCTCAGAGGGGTCACTAGAAAGGGTCTCAGACACTGATGAGCCAGCTGAAGAAGGCTCGGACACGATAGCTCTGATCTCCGGGGGTGTCGCCGCATTCAACACCTCATCATTCTCCTTGTCAATTTGGGTCCATATGAGCTTGGCATCAGAGAAAGTAACGAATCGCGGGACTTGTTCACACTCCGAGTCTCCTATTCCATCCCTCACCCACTGGTCGTAGGGTAAGGGTAGGGGTACTTTTCGGCAGTGCGAGGTGTGAATCCAGTTCTTTCGACCGTCGACTTTTATGGCTGTGCGGGTCACGAGGAGGACCTGGATCGGTCCCTTCCAGCGAGGCTCCCGACTTTTCTTTCGCTGGAATCGTTTGACCATCACAAAGTCGCTAGGCCGAATATCATGTCCGGGTCCTTCAGGTACAGGTGGGAGGCTTTCACAAATCTGTTGGTGAATAGAACGCAAGTTTTCAGTTAACTGATAGAGGTAATCTGTCAATAGTGGGTACTCTATCTCAAAAAATCGACACGGTCGCGGTACGCCCCAGACATTTGCCGGGTGCCCAAACACGGCCTCGTAGGGTGACAATCCTGTTCTAGAATGAGCTGTCGTTCTCGTGGACAAGAGAGCTAGTGGTAAAGCATCTGGCCATTTTAGTCCTGTTGACTCCTGAATCTTTGCCAACTTCAGTTTAAGAGTACCGTTGTACTTCTCAACCAAACCTGCTGACTGAGGATGGTTTGCAGCATGAAACTTCTGCTTTATGTGCAGACCATCGCACATTAGCTGTATGACCCTGGCATTAAAATGACTTCCGTTATCACTCCAGATCAAGCGGGCAAACCGAAGCGGGGAAAGAACTCCTTCAGGAGTACCTTTGCCGTCGCCAGGGCTGTGTTCTCTTCAGTGGGGTAAGCCTCAACCCACTTACTGAATGCACAGACAACTACCAACACGTACTTCATGTTATTGACACTATCTAACTCGATGTAATCAAGCTGGAGGACCTCAAAAGGAAATGTAGGTGGTGCAAAATTTCCGGGTGGTGTAGGGGTATCTTTCCTAGGGTTGTGCATCATGCACAACATGCAATACTTCACTAAATGGGCAGCAGTCTTGGATATGTTATCATTCTGCCATACAGGGTCTAACAACCTGCAAGGAAGAACATACGGATCAGGCAACATCCATCTTTGCTTCCCTGATTTATCAATCCAGCATCCCTCATCGTTCAGGCTTGCTGTACTTTCTTGCCACATTTCTTGCCACATTGCCAACTCCTCTATTGTGGCCCCACTCTGTATTTCCTTCACATTTTTTAGGGTGTCCTCAAAGATAGTAACCTCGGGCACCCACCTGGCTGGACCTGCTACAAACATTCTTTTCATCTTGGTTCGGGCTGTCTCCTTGGCTGTCTGATCTGCAAATGCATTACCCTTACCTACATCATCAGTAATCTTCCTGTGAGCACTACACTTCACTATGGCCAATTTCTTGGGGAGTGTCAAAGCCGACAAAAGCCTATATATGAACGGGCCATGTTGGATTTTGGTCCCGTGGGAAGTAAGGAACCCTCTCTCTGCCCAGAGCCGTCCAAAATTATGGACGACTCCAAAGGCGTACTGACTGTCCGTATAGATATTGACAGTCAGTTCCTCACTCAAATCGCATGCGTGAATAAGGGCTACTAACGAATGTTCCCTCTAATTTATTTCCTCTGTGTGCGGCAGTGGAGGGTCTCTGTGCGCTGCAACCATGGCTATGTGCGCCAGGAACCAGACCGCGTGCGTGTGCAGTGCCAAATGTCACTCCAAACGTTTACTTAAAAAAGTGAAAAGATGGTGCATTTTCACACATGCAGCGCCACGTTAAGGGTCTTAAGGTCGGTTTGCAAATTGGATAAATACGCCATGACATGAATTGGTGACACAGACAAGTACACTTCAGGTTTAGAAAAGCACAAGACTCCAACAGTGGTACCATCATAAGATTTTACTAAATATTCTTAACTGGAGCACTGTTCATTGGGTGGGGAAATGTTGAGAGCCTATACAATATCACATATACACAATAAGTTACAAAATTACATAACATTTACAATTTGATGTGAAAGCTACTGAGTAATGTTGGGCTATCCCGCCGGAGATAGTTTGTAAAACTCTGACATCCAGGCAAACATGGACTGTGGGAGAGGGCCGTTCAGACACGTCAAGTGGCATCACTAGATGGGTGACAGGGTTGCTTCTCACGGCGATCCTTGCCATTTTTCCAATGCTGATAAACTCTATCGAGGTCAACTTTCCCATTCAGGAGGTAGGCCTTTGTCCTCATCAGCATATCCAAATGCTTCTGCTCTAGTCTATTCCTCAATTTACTCTTGATAGTATTCATGAGGCTGAATCCTCGTTCACAATCTGCACTAGATGCTTGAAATGTTGCACAGACATCAACAAGCTGAGACACCACACTATACTGAGCAGCATTGCGTACAGTGAAATTCACCATGTCTTGAAAGGTGGTAAATAACCCACCCTTTACATGTTCTGCCACCACATATTTATAGTCTCTGTACTGTCGAACAACATCTTCTGGTGTTTTACAATCACCCAGGACCAAGACATTTTTATACTTTTCAACAAGTCTTTGTATATTCTCAGTCCCAAAATCAAAATGTGATTGTGTTGCTATTGCCTGGATTTCAAAACTTGCCCATTCTTTCAGTTCATCTTCAGGGAACCTTTTTTGCATGTGATCACAAAGAAGGGAAACAAAAGACAAAATAGGCCCACTGTCAAACTCTTGCCTTTCCTTGTACAACACCATCAGATCTCTTACATTGCTGCTCCAAAAGACAGTGTCCCCCAAATACTGTTCCTTAATTTGGCCAATCTTTGCTCTTGCATACTGTACAGCTTCAACAGTAGTCAAATAACTTTTTGGAACAGTTTGCACAAAGATGCAAATTCACTCAGAATGTCATTAAGTACTGCAAGGGAAGTATGGTAGTTTGAGTCAGATAGCTTTTTGTAACAATATTTAGCAACTGGATCATTCTCCTCAACTTTCTCATGCTCAAAGTACTTAAGAACAGCCTCGTAATTCCGAATTAGTGCACCAACTGCAAAATGCCTTGAAAGCCACCGGACTTCATTCAATGGTCGAAAAGAGACCACTTCACAATCAGTGACCGATGCCATTTCATCCAGCTTGGACTTCCTTGCAGGAGATCTGGAGAACACAGTGTAGACAGTCCTCAATAATGTCTCCATCTCTTTAATCATTGGAACCCTCTTCCAGGCATCATCAACTCCCAAATCTTCTCGATGAGCGACACAATGCTGCTCAACTAGATGGGGAATAGATTGTTTAAGGCGAGTAGCAACACCATTATTTTTACCCAGCATCACAGACGCACCATCGGATGTGAACATGACCATTTTCATGAGGTCCAGTTCAATGGCAGTGTAGAATTCTTTCACAGCAGTAGTGATAGCCTCAGCATTACAACTAGTCAGCTTCACTATGCCCCCAAACAGTGTTTTGTGCTCTGTTGAGGTTACAGGTCGGAACTTGAAGTACAGGATGAGCATTTTTGTAACAGAAATATCTGTCCTCTCATCAATTATCAATGTGTGATACAAAGCGTTGCGAAGTTCTGCCATACCTTCACAATGTATCACGCTATTGATGGCCTCAAGGAACTCAAAGGCATAGTTCTTGCTCCTCCAGCTGTCTGGTATCTTCACATACAAAGCTAGGTGTTCATGGATGTCTTGTACAGATAACATTGACGTATTCATCTTGACTGCCAGCAACACGTTGTTGATGAGAATCTTTATCTCAGGCAGGGGTCTTTGTCGTTCAACTACTTCCATTCTATTTGCTTTGTCAGTGGCAGTTTCTGTCAGCATTGCCCGCACTCCAAAACCAAACCTGGCAGCAGCACTTCTGTTTCTCAATATCACCATGGCAGACTCGTGAACTTTGCTAATTAGATGGCGTTTCAGGTAATCCAGTTTCCAGCCATCACTCCATTTCTTCCCTGTAGAAAAGTCCCCAACAATCTTGGCTTCGGCGCATGCTTTACGAATCAAGCCCACGTCTGGACTGTATTGAAATAGTTCCTCAAGTTGCACGCGAACCTTGCTTCATGATTTCTGTGTCTCAGCCTCCACAATTTCTTTTATCCACTCTTCCTTGAATACAAGGCAACATTTCTTCCTTTGTGGTGAAGAATCACACTCTGCAGAAGGTACAGCTTTGCGCTTGAACATATTTGCGATAACTGGGTTTAGCCTGCTATGCCACAAAGCCTGCAAAATAAAGGAACATGGCTAAAGTTGATGCCTATGCTCATGATTGCAATCTGTCACATAGTACTGAGACATCGCCGGCTAAACGTAGAGTGTAATTACCTGGATTTTTCTGTTCACTGTCCTGCCCTTTCAAACTTAAATGTAGCACTGTCCGTAGAGCCTACAATAGAAGTAAAGATTGTTACAGCACATTGTGAATTTGTGATACAGCAATATACCATGTGCACCATAAGGGAACTCCACCAAACAATTACCTGCTCTGCTTGTACTCACGTATGCCCGTTCAAATGTGTGTGGTATTGTCTGCGAAACCTGCAACAGAAGAAAACATGGGTAAGGTATGTTGTTATACTACAATGTACAAGATGCACCACAGTTTAACTCTACCAAACAATTACCTGCTCTGCTTGTACTCACGTATGCCCGTTCAAATGTGTGGGTACCGTCTACGAAACCTGCAACAGAAGAAAACATGGGTAAGGTATGTTGTTATACTACAATGTACAAGATGCACCATTTTAACTCTACCAAACAATTACCTGTTTGTTCTGCCTGTACTCACGTCTGCCTGTACAACTGTATTTGTAGCACGGTCTCACAAACCTGCAAAAGAAAAGGGGTGCAGATTGTGAATCTATTTACCCAGCACCCCCCAAATCCAATGTGGAACATAAACAGAATTACCTTGTCTTTGTGGGTACTCACGCCTGACCATTCAAATCCAAATACCTTACAGACTGCAAACCTGCAATTGAAGACAAGATGGTTAGCAAAGGCTCTAAGAGTTACAAACAATGAATGGGACTGGCCCAGATACTCCAATAGGAAAAACGACCAAATAGTTACCTGGAATTCCAGTTTAGGCCAAATAGGCATGTGCTTCGTTATTAGCATCCATTACGCTAAACTGGTCTACAAATCTGCATTGTGTGTTACACCTTCTGTGATGCAGCTTTTTCCCGGCATTCAGACTGCGCAAATGGTTGAGTTAGGTGAACTAGGAAATTCACAAAGAGGACTGAGCAGCACACAAGCCATCAAAAGATCCCACCTGATGATGATGCAGCAAGACCATGGGTACTCGCAAATATTTTCCAAAGGGCCAAAAATATTTGGTTGTGGTGTGACAGAGGGCCTCACTGATGCCTGCAGGGTAGTGGTCAGGGACTTGGGAGGTGTTAAGGTGGACTTAGAGAAGAATGTACATTTAGTGGCTGAATTAAATTGCACAATGTGGTACCAGAAAACTTGGGATCAATACTGGCTTCTCTGCTTCACTTTGGCTGAATAACTCTGGAAATTGATGGACCTGCTGCAGAGAGATCGTAGTTTTGTCTAGTGGAAGTTTTGACTCATCATAAAGTAGCGGAGGAGGTCAAAATGCCTGATGCAAAACAGGTGAACCATGCAGATCACAAATTGCATGCAATGTAAATAGATCACTGAATTACTGCTTCTGTCAGAGAGACCCTTTTGTTACTTGCAGTTTATAAGTTTAAATCCTAATATAGAAAAGTGAGCTATTAACTATCAAAGAGCTGCATTCAAACTGCAAGGTATAGATTAGAGCATTATGAATTCCCCCCCCCCCAGTCTTTCATTATCCTAATGCTGCAAAAAGGTTTAATTTGGTTACAAATCAATTCTTATTAGTAAAGCCAACCCCCAACCATGGTGTTAAGTTTTAAATTCTCAGTGTGTGCTTCTTCAGACGAAGCACTTTTAAACTATACTGTCTACCAGTATGGATGACTTGTGCCTCCTACAACTTTTAGTCCTCTGCCTGATGTAACATTTCCTGTACATTGATTTACACACTATGATTCAGTGTCTCTGTGTAATGTGTATGTGATGTAAAGTGGGGTGAGGTAGATTGGGGTGGAGTGGGGTAGATTGGGTGGATTGGAGTGTAATAGATTGGGGTGGAGTGGGTTAAAGTAGTGTGGGGTAAGTGGTGTGGGGGGACTGGAGTGTCATGGCATGTTGTGGAGTGCCTTGGAGTGGAGTAGCATGTTGTACAGTGGACTGGCGTAGAATGTAGTGGTGTGTCAGAGTGGAAGGGCATAGAGCGAAGTGGAGTGGTGTAAAGTGGCGTATGCATGGTGTGGTAGCGCACTACCATTACAGAAAACACATTTTCAATTGAAATTAGCATTACATTTATACCGAAATAGGGTAAAACTCCACACAAACGATAATGTGTGCATAAGTCATCACCTAGTGTATTGATGTGTTTTAATCATATTCAAATATTTGTTTCCAGCCCTCTTTAGAATTACAAAAAGAATTGCTTCATTTGTAGTGATATTAATCTATTTTGAAAAATTAGCACAGTTAATTTTTTTATGTGCTAGGAAAAAAATCCTACACCCTCTCCTCTTGCATGGATGCTCTTCAGGATTATCGCATACATTCTCTCACTTTGAAGTTAGAGAAAGAAAAGTAAACACCAAGCCTCCTCTGAAGAGAGTGCTTGACATTTGACCTCTGTCTTTGAATGCACAGCAAATGTGACCAGATAAGACCAAGATGTAAAGGCCTGTTTACAGAAAGTGAGTTTGTGGAAGAATACAGTAAACAAAGTCTGGGCAATGGGAGGGACGAACTCAAGCTGGACAGCCTAAACCAAATAAAGCCAGCAAATAGAAAGCATGAAAATGTGAGTTACAAACCCCAAAGCCAACGGTAAGCAACGGGCAGAATGCATTCCTAGGTCAGCTTTCTGAATGTCTCCAAAATGTCTTTAGCAAACCAGACAGCACAAGGCTTTCAGCTAAAAAAATTAAAGCTGGCAGGGAAACGACACATTGATGCAGGTAGGCAGGGACGAAGTTCAGTGACAGACCAGGGGATGACAAGAATGGGCAACATTGCTACAAGTGGGTAGGGAAGTAGTGCAGTCACGGATCAGGAGGTGGCAGAAATGGAAAACCTTGGTGCAAGGGGGCAGGGAAGAAAAAGAAGTTGCTGGGGTAGAGAATAACAACAGCAGTGAAAGTGGCTGGGAAGGGCGTGTGCTTAGCACTGAGCACTCAGGCTACCGTAAAGCAATTCATGTTACACCTCAGGGTTTAGTTTATGGATTAAAGCTTATTCAGAAGATGCAATCCTTTTATGCAAAACCGACTACCATCAGAGTGGGTGAGGAAAGAGCATATTTGTAAGAGACAAGCATGAATGTCACCTCAATGGCACAGTAGCCCACTTTACCTTATACTATATTTCAGGAATGCAGTGATCCCAGACATGGTAAGTTGATGTCCCAGGAACTAAGATGCCACAACAAGTTTTAAATTCCTGTTTAAGCCACCCTGGTATTTGTCAGTATTAACGCATGGAAGAAATTCAAAATTAGTTTATCTTGAAGGTTTATTAGTGAAAGAATGACAAATGTATAAACTGACGTTTCCCATGTCCCCACACTTCAGGCATGGGACTTGCAGCAGCATTGGAAGCAGTCACATATTGCTGAAGCAAGGTTACTTTACATGCTCTTGAGAAGTGGACAGTAGTTTAGGAGATAGTGTAATACCTTCCATGACTACTGAAGGTGCGCGCACACCTTACAGGGAACAGAGCTTGGGATTGATGCAGCCTTTGCAAGCTGACCAAAAGTGTATACTGTCTAATATCCAGCTAGGGTATCATCACAATAGTCTGTGATGCACATGGAACATATCACCAAAAATGTTTTTTTTGCAAAGTCCTATGCAATTGCCATCTAATTATTTTACATAGCCAATGAATGATCGCCCTGGTTATAAAAGAGGAAGCCATATTAGTTATTGGGAATGTTGATAGCTCCTCTTAAGACAATACCTTGTCAGAGGTCCAAATTGGCTGGCGTAGACCTTCTGCATCAACATTTAACAGCATACTTTTTTCCTAAAATTTTCATTAAGAACATTGTACATTCAGTAGGTGAAATGTACCCATAGCATTATGGCCCTTCTTTCTTGGGCGATCCAGTTTATAAAAGTTATTTTCCTCATTAATGGGCCTCACAGCAGCAAATCTTTAACAACTGCAGTCTTCCTAGGGCCAGTATGTCCTGGATAATGTGTTTACTTGCTGCAGTTCTCTTCTTAATAGATCGGGACTGCGGGGTAATTGTGTGCCTTTGTTAAAGTTTTCAGGTTAATTGCAGCTCATGGCAGGCACTGTGATTAACCTGAAAACTTGAACAAAGGTACGCAATCACCCCGCAGCCCCGATCTATTTAGAAAGGAAATGCAGCATGTTTACAACACGGCGTGTGCTTTTTAGGTTAACCTGCCTTACCAATCCAACCCTGCTGGCTCCCCACTCAGCGGATCTGACCGTTAGGTCACATTTCCTCCCCTCCTCCTACATGTGTGAAAGTGCTTTCATGTAAATACAAGTGAGTTCAGCGACATCACTTTTAGAGAAGATAACTCACTTCAATTCAGCATTAGATACAGGAAACATCGCCAGGGTCCCATGCACTACTAATCTTGCATTTAACAGACAAAATCATCAATTTTCTTTGTTCTGCCTACACACCACTTGTTCTCACTAAAGGTAAATTGCTACCAGTGTTCACCAGCTATAGAGTTAGAGGGAGTAGCTTTAAACTGTATAAAATATTAATATCAGGATTCTGCTTTCAATTCAAGTGAATTTGCCCAAGCTCAAGCCAATTTACTTGAATAAGGGAGCGATAAGTAGAAATATGCTTAACAGTTCCCCTAAAAGATTTGAACACGGCTGCGAGGCAGATTGTGTGCTTTTATTTAAGTATTCATGTTAATTGCAACCCCCTTCACGATCTGCGATTAACAGGAATACTTAAATAAAAGCACATAATCTGCCCGCAGCCGTGCTTTTACTAACAAAACAATACAGTAAGTTTAAAAACACTGCTGTTAATCTGCCTTGTTTGCAGACTTACTGTATTGTTTTGTTAGTAAAGCTACGGCTGCGTGGCAGATTATGTGCTTTTATTTAAGTATTCCTTTTAATCGCAGATCGTGAAGGGAGCTGCAATTAACATGAATACTTAAATAAAAGCAAAAACAACAGTTGATGGACAGAATGCAGAACAATGTCATACATTCACCCCAGTACAGAGATCTGGGCCTAAATCCATCGTTTTTTTGCTCACCATGCCATTCCAGTTTGAACCCAGCCATATGCAAATCAGTCTTGACCCTGTGCCTCATGGGAACAGTCCAGCCCGAACTGCCAAGCCAGGTCCTCCCTGGACCGGAAACAAGCATCCTAGGACCGGTTTCGGGGTTTCACCCCTCTTCAGCCAGGATAGCTTGATTCCAGTGGCATGGAGAGCACGGGACCCACGTCTGGGCATACCCGTCCCACTCGGGGTGACAAATGCAAAAACAACAGTTGATGGACAGAATGCAGAACAATGTCATACATTCACCCCAGTACAGAGATCTGGGCCTAAATCCATCGTTTTTTTGCTCACCATGCCATTCCAGTTTGAACCCAGCCATATGCAAATCAGTCTTGACCCTGTGCCTCATGGGAACAGTCCAGCCCGAACTGCCAAGCCAGGTCCTCCCTGGACCGGAAACAAGCATCCTAGGACCGGTTTCGGGGTTTCACCCTCTTCAGCCAGGATAGCTTGATTCCAGTGGCATGGAGAGCACGGGACCCACGTCTGGGCATACCCGTCCCACTCGGGGTGACAAATGCAAAAACAACAGTTGATGGACAGAATGCAGAACAATGTCATACATTCACCCCAGTACAGAGATCTGGGCCTAAATCCATCGTTTTGTTGCTCACCATGCCATTCCAGTTTGAACCCAGCCATATGCAAATCAGTCTTGACCCTGTGCCTCATGGGAACAGTCCAGCCCGAACTGCCAAGCCAGGTCCTCCCTGGACCGGAAACAAGCATCCTAGGACCGGTTTCGGGGTTTCACCCTCTTCAGCCAGGATAGCTTGATTCCAGTGGCATGGAGAGCACGGGACCCACGTCTGGGCATACCCGTCCCACTCGGGGTGACAAATGCAAAAACAACAGTTGATGGACAGAATGCAGAACAATGTCATACATTCACCCCAGTACAGAGATCTGGGCCTAAATCCATCGTTTTTGCTCACCATGCCATTCCAGTTTGAACCCAGCCATATGCAAATCAGTCTTGACCCTGTGCCTCATGGGAACAGTCCAGCCCGAACTGCCAAGCCAGGTCCTCCCTGGACCGGAAACAAGCATCCTAGGACCGGTTTCGGGGTTTCACCCCTCTTCAGCCAGGATAGCTTGATTCCAGTGGCATGGAGAGCACGGGACCCACGTCTGGGCATACCCGTCCCACTCGGGGTGACAAATGCAAAAACAACAGTTGAAGGACAGAATGCAGAACAATGTCATACATTCACCCCAGTACAGAGATCTGGGCCTAAATCCATCGTTTTTGCTCACCATGCCATTCCAGTTTGAACCCAGCCATATGCAAATCAGTCTTGACCCTGTGCCTCATGGGAACAGTCCAGCCCGAACTGCCAAGCCAGGTCCTCCCTGGACCGGGAAACAAGCATCCTAGGACCGGTTTCGGGGTTTCACCCCTCTTCAGCCAGGATAGCTTGATTCCAGTGGCATGGAGAGCACGGGACCCACGTCTGGGCATACCCGTCCCACTCGGGGTGACAAATGCAAAAACAACAGTTGATGGACAGAATGCAGAACAATGTCATACATTCACCCCAGTACAGAGATCTGGGCCTAAATCCATCGTTTTTTTGCTCACCATGCCATTCCAGTTTGAACCCAGCCATATGCAAATCAGTCTTGACCCTGTGCCTCATGGGAACAGTCCAGCCCGAACTGCCAAGCCAGGTCCTCCCTGGACCGGAAACAAGCATCCTAGGACCGGTTTCGGGGTTTCACCCCTCTTCAGCCAGGATAGCTTGATTCCAGTGGCATGGAGAGCACGGGACCCACGTCTGGGCATACCCGTCCCACTCGGGGTGACAAATGCAAAAACAACAGTTGATGGACAGAATGCAGAACAATGTCATACATTCACCCCAGTACAGAGATCTGGGCCTAAATCCATCGGTCCAGGGAAGACATGGCTTGGCAGTTCGGGCTGGACTGTTCCCATGAGGCACAGGGTCAGACTGATTTGCATATGGCCATGTCTGAACTGGAGTGGCGGAGTGAGCTAAAGAATGATGATGGATTAAACCCAGATCAGTTGACTGGGGGTGAGTGCTTGCAATTTTCAACACTCCGTCCATCATCCCCTTTGGTTTTGCTATGTTCGCCCTAAGTTGGCAGGGTATGCCCAGACGTGGGTCCCTTGCTCACTTTGCCACTGGATTCAAGATAGCCTGGCTGATGACGGCTGTGAAGCCAGAAACCGGTCCCAGGATGCTTGTTTCCGGTCCAGGGAAGACATGGCTTGGCAGTTCGGGCTGGACTGTTCCCATGAGGCACAGGGTCAGACTGATTTGCATATGGCCATGTCTGAACTGGGGTGGCGGAGTGAGCTAAAGAATGATGATGGATTAAACCCAGATCAGTTGACTGGGGGTGAGTGCTTGCAATTTTCAACACTCCGTCCATCATCCCCTTTGGTTTTGCTATGTTCGCCCTAAGTTGGCAGGGTATGCCCAGACGTGGGTCCCTTGCTCACTTTGCCACTGGATTCAAGATAGCCTGGCTGATGACGGCTGTAAGCCAGAAACCGGTCCCAGGATGCTTGTTTCCGGTCCAGGGAAGACATGGCTTGGCAGTTCGGGCTGGACTGTTCCCATGAGGCACAGGGTCAGACTGATTTGCATATGGCCATGTCTGAACTGGGGTGGCGGAGTGAGCTAAAGAATGATGATGGATTAAACCCAGATCAGTTGACTGGGGGTGAGTGCTTGCAATTTTCAACACTCCGTCCATCATCCCCTTTGGTTTTGCTATGTTCGCCCTAAGTTGGCAGGGTATGCCCAGACGTGGGTCCCTTGCTCACTTTGCCACTGGATTCAAGATAGCCTGGCTGATGACGGCTGTAAGCCAGAAACCGGTCCCAGGATGCTTGTTTCCGGTCCAGGGAAGACATGGCTTGGCAGTTCGGGCTGGACTGTTCCCATGAGGCACAGGGTCAGACTGATTTGCATATGGCCATGTCTGAACTGGGGTGGCGGAGTGAGCTAAAGAATGATGATGGATTAAACCCAGATCAGTTGACTGGGGGTGAGTGCTTGCAATTTTCAACACTCCGTCCATCATCCCCTTTGGTTTTGCTACTTAAATAAAAGCACACAATCTGCCCCGCAGCCGTGCTTTACTGACAAAACAATACATTATGTCTGCAAACAGTGCGTGTGCTTCTTAAGGTCTTAAGGTGTTACCTCGGACATAAACATGTACATTATATAAAACTGCTGTGATTTCTGCACACTTACTTGCCAAAGTCTCCAGTGCCATCCAGTGGATTTTTATGGAATTTACTTTCTGAATAAAAGGCCAAAGAGATGATTGATCGAAGAATTGCACTCGGAGCAACCCCTCGGGTCCTGGACAATATGCCGGATCTAGAAGGCGGCCTTTTGCAGTCGTGCCGATTTGCTCGCCTGCAGCACCCCAAGGAGAAACCCCGCAGTGGCTTGTGGACGTCCCCTAGCAGACTGTCAGAGCTGCGTGAGGAGAGGTTTCTAATTCTTCGATCACCTTTCCATCGCCGAGACAAAAGTACAGAAAGTGCCCACATCTTAATGACCAACTTACCTGCCGCTCCCGAGTGTTCGTTTTAGCCGCCCTCCGCAATCAGGAATACCCGTTTTTTGCGCCGCTCGCTTTTTAAAAGCGGCGGCACGAATACTCTCGCGGGATGTGCTGTGTGTGCGTGCGCCACACATGGCACTGCGCGCTCGGGAGTATAGAGGTGCGTGCGCGCGGGCGCGCGCGTTATTGGGAACAGTGCTACTAACTCAGCTGCTTGGGCAGACTGTTAGGAAACTCGTAATGTCTCAACTATCGTGTGCAGTATAGTGATTGCATATGCTGCAGTGGCAGTGACATCTGGTAATTTGAAACAAGAGCCATCGACATATATTTCCACTTGGGGGTCAGGTAAGGGAACATCAGTTAGGTCTACCCGTCCCTTCGTCTCTTCCTCCGTTCGAAAAATGCAATCATGTATGTCAATTTCCTCATTGTCAGAAGGTAGGAGTAGTAACGTGGCTGGATTCAGAGTGGCACAGCGTTTGATCGTGATATGCTTTTGGAAGAGTGTTAGCTCGTAACCGGTCAGAAGTGCACTGGTAAGGTGCCCTTCTGTCCACAGCATGGGGTACCATAACTGTGAGGTCGGTATCAAGTACGAGCGCCGCCGATTGTCTGATAGAGGCGGCCACAGCTGCGACCGCTCTTAGACAGCTCGGGAGGGCTCTTGCGACAGGGTCAAGCAGAGCAGAAAAGTAAGCATACGGCCTTTGCTTATCTCCACATTTTTGTGTTAAAACAGAAAGCGCACAACCAGCCGTCTCCTGTACGTACAGCACGAATGGCTTGGCATAGTTAGGAGTACCAAGCACAGGTGACGAGCAAAGCGCAACCTTTAATTGCTCAAAAGCATGCTGACATTCAGGCATCCAAGGCAGTGGTTAATGCGAGTAGAGGTTTTGTTAGTAGGGATTAGTTAGGAATTCATTGGCGACAGTAGGAAGTAATGCCAATAAAAGCTAGCACATCTTTCTGAGTTTGAGGAAGAGGCATTTTAACAATGGTACTGATGCATTCTGGAGTCAATCTCCTACCCTCCTACGACAGTAGGTGACCTAAGTAGGTGACCTCCTGTCGACAATATTGAAATTTTGAAAGGGATACTTTATGGCCATGGTGGACTAGATGGAGCAACAGTTTCACTGTGCTATCTTTGCACCCTTGCTCCGTGTCTGAAGCAATAAGAAGATCATCAATGTACTGAAGCAATACATTACCTGTAGGGAGAGATAAGGAATCCAGCTGACCTTTCAATGCCTGACTATAGATACTCGGACTCTCTGTATACCCTTGTGGAGCGCAACAGAAGGTAAAGCTTCTACCAGCCAGGGTAAATCTGAAAAGATAGCTACTGTCAGGATGAATAGGAATGCTAAAGAACGCATTTTTCAGATCAATGACAGAAAAGAACTTAGCAGAAGAAGGGATCATAGTCAAGAGTGTCGTAATGTGCGGAACGACTGGGGAACCACAATCTTGTTAACTTCGCGCAAATCAATCACAAAACGGTAAACATCTGCATTGTCGTCAGAGGGACCCAAGGGTGCCTTTTTGAGTATTGGAAGAATAGGGCTATTACAAATATTAGTAGTCGTCTCCTCAATCACTCCTTTCTCAATCAAATCCTGCACAATCCGTAACAAAGCTCGCTCACCAGCCTGCGGTATTTTGTACTGAGGGATGCAGGGCAAAATAGCATTGTCCTTAACAGTAATGGAAACAGGCGGTATCTGTAACAATCCCACATCTGTGTCACCCGCTGCCCACAGAGTGGATGGTACATCTTTAAATTCGACAGGAAGGGCCGCATCTTTGGACAAACGCTGCTTAGCGCAGACTACATCTGGGCCAATGGTCATGTAAACACCTTCCGGGGAACAATAAATTGTCGCATGCAGCTTCTTTAACAAATTCAAGCCCATTAAGTTTTCTCCGCAATTGGATGTCGACAACGGACCCAAATACCTCAACGACAGAATCAACTTCCACGTACCCAAAAGAAACCTCCGATCTTCCAACCTCGCACTGGCCGAAACCCCGCGCATCCACAGAGCCAGAGCAGGCGGAAGATCCTTCTCTCACATTGCAGCCAAGACCTGGAACGAGCTACCGGCAGACATCAGACGCGCCCCCTCCCTGAACACCTTCAGGAAGACCCTCAAGACCTGGCTCTTCGGCTAAACAGATCTGCGGAACCCCCCTCCCCCTCAGTGCCTTGAGACCCTCACGGGTGAGTAGCGCACTTACAATTCCCTGATTGATTGGTTCCCTGATTGATGTCAGCAAGAACGGCGAATCCACAGTGAAAGGACCAATAGTCAACGCAAGGGGTTTGGAAATGGGGCTTACAGCTGGTACACCAGAAAATCCTACCGAAACATTATTATGCCGGACAGAGCCGCCCCAGGGACCAAGGATTGAGAAATAGAACTGTTCATTGCACCTGTATCCACCAAAAACTTCTTTGCCGAACCATACACATCCGCACTAACGTACGGACCGCGTTGATCTACAGGTATTGGACCCTCACTCTGTCCATGGCTGTCCTAGCTGTAAGACATCCCTGTCACCTCGTCCATGTCATAATCATCATGATAATACTGTTGTCCTCGAGGGTCATCAAAATAATTCTGGTTAGAGCGGCCCTGTGATATCTCAGCATTCTGAACCCTATCCTGACCACCTGCACCATGACCCCGGCCACGAGAACCTCGTCCTCTGGGGGTCGCCACCTTCTGTAGAAGTACAGGACACTCGCTACGCAAGTGTCCTTCCTCTTTGCAATACGCACACTGATTCGGCCCTACAGGCGCAGCATTCCTGTTTGTACGGGGAAGCTGCCAGGCCAGACCACCACCACCGCGTCCTCCACCATTTCCCCTGAATGCCTGCTGTAACAACACCTTAGACTTCAACTCTTTGTGCTTCTTCTCCATCTTCTCCTTCTCCTCATTCTCCCTATACTCATAATACTGCGCCATGTTCAAAATAACAGAAGGAGAGGATGTGGACCATGTACTTTCAGAAGCCTGTAATCGTGTCGCAATTTCAGGAAGCAAATTTGAGACAAACCTGTTAAGAAACAACCTGACACCACCCTCAACAGACAAATCCTGTCCACTATAATCTAGATACACCTCCTCAAACCGAGTCAAAAAATCAGACACACTTTCATCTTTCTTCTGACGACAAGCCGATAGCTTGTCCCAGTCAACCTTTGTCAGTGGAATAAGAGAATGCATATAAGTAACAATTCGGCTCGGCAAAGCAAGTATCTCCGCCCTAGGCTTTTCACCTGGCTTCCTGTCCTTATCCCATTCCTTAATTTGATCCCATGTACCTCCCAGTTCCGTGACATGATCCTGTGTGTGCACCTGTCTCCAAATATCCACGGGGACCAGGAGACCAAAAAACATTTCGATATCCGCAAGTGTCATTACCGTCGAGGAAGCAGTTTCAGTCAATTCTTTATAATAGGCTGTCAGATTTTTCCTAGGATCAGGTAACTGAGTCTTAAGGGACAAAACCTCCTCCTCTTCCAAGGAGTATAAACCCATTATTCTTGGAAACGGGCAGCTACACCTGGTCTAACAACTACATCATGTTGGTCTCGTAACTCCGGTATTTCAGGGTGATATATGGGGTGGACCTCCCGCATCGGAAACTGAGATACTGAAATGAGGCTCTTCTCGAGGAGCCGTCGCCAATCAGCAATCATCGTTGCAACATTACCGTAAACCTGAGCAGGCGCCATGTCAGCAATATATACATGATTCTTAATATCATACAAAACCCAAGGTGCCACATCCTTAAAACACTGCTCCCAAAGACCAATCAACGTAGCCGACATATGTTTAAGGGCATGCTGCTGCACAAATGGTTCAAAATCTTTCATCACATTCCACACGTCATCCGAACCATGAATGGGATTCTGAGCCCACTGGGAAGCCTGATTAGCTACCATCCTCTTCTCTTCCTCCCCCACATCTGACCGGACCAACGTCCGCCCTATACTTTCCTTAATGCCCGTCCAGTCTCTATCTGTTGGTTCATGTACTGGTGTCTTACTAATCCCTAACGTCGGGGAATGTAAGAATACAGTGGGAGTAGTGACAGGAACACCAGGCACCAGCGTCGCTGATGGCTGTGTCATAGGTGTAAGGGCTGGTGAAAGAAACATTGAAGCTATAGGTGTGACAGAAGTACTAACAGTTAGAGTCGCCATAAACGGCGAAGACAGCGATAGGACAGGGGGTGTCGAAGCCAAAACAGTCTGATCAGCAGGAGCAGAAACAGCAAAGATGGAAGAACCAGGTGGCTGGGCCTGTGGGGGAAGAGCAGGATATATCTTCTGCGGGGCATATGGGAGTGGGGGTCTAGTATCTAACAATTTCTCCACAAAAACATCCTTTTCCTCTTGGGCCACATAAGACTCGGTCAACCTGCAGTCGAAACCTCCTATCTGCACGCTCAATTCCTACCTCTTGCTTCTCTTTATCATACACCACAGCTTCTTGAGTCAATGTTTTCATTCTCTCCTTCCAGACCTCTTTCTCTGCTTTCATTCGCCTCTGTTTAGCCTCTTTCTGCCAAGTTCGAAGAGAATCAAACATAGACTGCCTACTTCGTTTTGCAAACAATTTGTCCTGCAAAAAATTCATTTTTTGCTCATCAAAGGTTTAAGTCAACGGCCACTGCAACTCGGCATTGTCCCTCGTATATTTGTGCCATAGCGTACTAAACATAATAGGGCCAAGGCCATGCTTCACATACATGTCAAAATTCAGGGTGCCTTCCGGAGGCGCTGGCCGACTTTCTTCCAATCGAGCATCAGCAGAACAACAACGTCAGCAAGAAACCCAAAACTTACTGCAACCGGGCATTTTCAAAAGTAAGCCGAATTCACTAAATTGCCCAGCAAAGTGCTCACAGACACTTTGCACCAAAAACGGTCTTCAGAACCGCACCAAATCTAAAAGCGGTCTTCAAACCGCACCAAATACAAACCACAATGGTACCATATCCAAGTACAAACCAAAGCAAACTCACCTGATAGGCGAAGCAAATTTATTCTCCACTGCCGACTCTTCGGACCAAACGGTCAGATCCAAGGGTTTCGCCATTCAGGACCCCAGTTGGGATGATCACTGGGTGAGGCACCAAATGGTCAGACAGACGGGGCAGCTGCGATTTCAGGACTCTCTCATGCAGGGATCCCTGGTCCGCCCGTCCGACCCGACGATGGCCCCGACCTCCTCACCCGTCCGCCGGCAAGGATGGGTCACCCGATGGGGTCCCTGTTCGGGCGCCAACTGAAGGAAGTGACCCACTTTGGGTCACTCGCGACCACCTCTCAGCCTTCCATACAAATGAAGAGTCAGTCAGACAGTAGAGAACACAAACCAAGTATATGTTTATTTCAGGTACACTATAGCGGAGTGCTGTCTGCCCAGTCGCTTGGGGTGCTGCAGAGGGAACTGACATCAGAACTCATAGTATTACATTATGTAGGATTCAGAATCAGTAAAACACGCCCAAATTGGAAATTTCCAGTTGGGACCAGCTACACAATGAAGGTACAGTAGAAGAAGTTTCAATCCTGAGACTGGGCACGCACTATATGTGTGCCAAGGTCACTCTGCCGGCACCCATAGCCTAGCTAGTGGGAGCGGGCTTCTATCTTGTGGGAAAGGTATGCGCTAACAATAACAATATATTCATTAGTACAGCGATGCCTAACCTTGAAGGAGAGAAAGAACACATCACGGCTGCTTCTTGCAGAGCTGAGTAGAAAATAAGTCACGATTGTTGGAAATGGCCCTTTTTGCAGGATCACCCCTAAACTTTTTGCCTGCCTCCTGTATTTTTGCTGACCTGTTTCTGTTGGTTTTATGACTCTGGGCACTTTACCACTGCTGTTCAGTGCTAAAGTGCATATGCTCTCCCTTTGTAAATATGTCTATATGAATTGGTATGTCCCTGATTGGCTTATTTGGTTTACCTGTTAGTCCCTAGTAGTGTGGCCTGTGTGTGCCCAGGGCTGGTAAACCAAATGCTGCTGGTGGGCCTGCAGCACTGATGTGTGCCACCCACAGAAGCAGCTTGTAAAGTGTGTCTCAGACCTGCCACTGCAGTGTCTGTGTGCAGTCCAGAACTGCCATCTTGGCTGTGAAGTGCACCCACTTCCCAGCCCCTGAACCTTCCCTTGGCATCATGTAAGTCACCCCTATGGTAGGGCGCATTGTATGTGTAAGGTAGGACATGCCTTGGTGTGTGTAGCATGTCCTGGTAGTGAATTACACCCAATTTCGTTTTTCACTACTGTAAGGCTACCTGTTCCTCATAGGCTAGAATGGGCAGTTTGACTATTACATTCTATAGTCCTAACTGACCCCAGGGACATGGTAGAAAAACGAATTTAGTATGCCTGAGCTCAGAATATTAAAATACATCTTTTAGTGAAGTTTATTTTTATATTCTGTGTTTGAAAATACCACTTTTAGAAAGTAGGTATTTTCTTGCCTAAGCCTTCCAGTGTGCTCTGCCGTTATGTGTATTGGCTGTCTGGTTTTAGAGGGGCAGGGCAGGCTGAGTCAGACCTGGGTTGAATAGAGAGATCTGCATTTAGAGTGTGGGGAGGGGTGGCTCCTTGACCTGAATAGAGCTATGCCTGGCAAGGTGAATGCTGGCTCCACCTCCCACTGTGTGTCTGCTAGCAGACCCCCTCTTTCTGAAAGGAAGGATGCAGCCTGGTAAACAAAGTGCTCCAGGCCTGAGCAGAACTGGTTCTGACTAGGTTCAGTGACTGGTAGCTTCTAAGAACAAAGACTTTTGGGGTATAAATATCTGTGCTCAAACTACTTTTTGTATTGCTTTTGGATCTGGAGAGGAAACTCTGTCCGTGCCACTGGAGGAATCTGCAGGAAGTGACTGTCCTTGTGCTTGTGTGTTGTTTCTTGCACTGGCCTGCAGCAGTGACCACTGGACCTTGAAGAAGAGGAAAAGGAACTTTTGAGAGAACTTTTATTTTTGTTACAGCAATTACCCAAGGGCTAGGAAAAGAGCTAGCCTCCTGCTGGAGTCTCAGGCACATCTGACTCCACCACCAACCTCCTGCTTCCTCCCTGCGAGGATTGCTATCTGCTGATGAGCCTCCTGTGAGTTCCAGGGCCTCTAGTTTTGCTTCAGAGAAAAGAGTGCTGGAAATCATCGCTAACGCACGTTTGCGAGCCGCTGCAGCCGAGCGCGCTGGAAAAATCATCGCGCTGCTGCCGCTGGGTGCTCGCAACACGAAACCATCGCTAACGCCCCTTTGCGAGCCGCTGCAGCCGAGACGCGCTGGAAAAATCATCGCGCTGCTGTCGCCGAGCGCTCGCAACCCCTAAAGAAATCATCGCTTCAAGACATCGCATTGCTGACGCCGTGCGTCCGCCATTTTCATCGCATCACACCGGATTTCGTCGCTCCCTCGCGGAGCGCCATTTCTTCGCATCGCAACACAATCGCACAACGCAACAGGCTCGTCGCATCGACTTCTCCCTCGCGGCAAGAAAGTCATCGCATCGGCGGCCTAGCGTGCAGAAGTTGGTCGCATCGTCTCCGCAAGCATCAGCAGATCGGCGCATCATCCTCCCTTGCGGCAAGGATTTAACGCATCGCCGGCCTCGCATGAGGAAAATCATCGCTACCACTTCTTTGCGACATTTTGTTGGTTTTGCTACTAAACCCCAGTATTTTGTGAGAGAAAGGGTCGCAGAGACCACTGCTTTGAATTTGAACCTTATTTTTGCAACCTTTGAACTATTTTTTGACAGTCCTTCAACAGCCATCCTATTTTTGACAGTCTTATGAGAGAAAGGGTCGCAGAGACCACTGCCTTGAATTTGAACCTTATTTTTGCAACCTCTGAACGAGAAAGGGCGCAGAGACCCCTGCCTTGAATTTGAACCTTATTCTTGCAACCTTTGAACTATCTTTGACAGCCCTTCAACAGCTATCCTATTTTTGACAGTATTGTGGCTTTTACAGTTATTGGTCTTGTGATAAATCTGCCTTTATATAAAGATACTTATTTTTTATAACTACTTGTGTGGTGTCCCTCTGTAGTGTTCCTCACTGTGTTACTGTGTATGGTCATAAATGCTTCACACCCTGCCTCTGTGATAAGCCTACCTGCTCGTGCTACGTTACCACAGGGTTGAGCAGGGGTATCAAGGAGGGTAGCCCTCTTACTCTGACTTAGGAAGAAGGGTCCCTACTTGGACAGTGGTCAGCCATTGCCAACTAGAGACCCCCATTTCTAACATTGGTGGTCAGCGGTGAGGATCTGGACTTGCATTTATGATCGCATACAGTAATTATAGTGTACACTACTAGTGAGTGCAGACCATAACGCAACCACATATATTTTTGAAGTTTTTTTTTTTGATTCTATCTTTTATTGATATTGCCCGTGATTGTTACAATGGGCAAGCCTATGTTTTATTGATATAGCCAGGTGATAGTACCCGCATACATTTTTGAGAATTGTTGGATCCTATATTGTAATTGATATTGCCGGTGATTTTTTACCCGCATACATTTTCTTGAAAAGTTTTCTTCTATCTTTTATTGATATTGCCCGTGATTGTTACAATGGGCAAGCCTATGTTTTATTGATATTGCCGGTGATAGTACCCGCATACATTTTTGAGAATTGTTGGATCCTATATTGTGATTGATATTGCCGGTGATTTTTTACCCGCATACATTTTCTTGAGAAGTTTTTGTCTATCTTTTATTGATATTGCCTGTGATTGTTACAATGGGCAAGCCTATTGTTTATTGATATTGCCGGTGATAGTACCCGCATACCTTTTTGAAAGTTTTTGAATCCTATATTGTGATTGATATTGCCGGTGATTTTTTACCCGCATACATTTTCTTGAGAAGTTTTCTTCTATCTGTTATTGATATTGCCCGTGATTGTTACAACGGGCAAGCCTATTTGTTTTATTATTGATATTGCCAGATATTGCTACAATGGGTCTTGCTGAAATGAGACCTACCTTTTATATAGATGATCTGTTAACCTACAGTCTAGAGGAGCTAAGGGGGTTCTGTGAGGAGAAGGGCTTAGCAGTGAGTAGGAAGGAGACTCAGCTATCCCTGCAGACATCCCTGAGACTTTGGCAACAAGACAGATGGAGATTCTTGGAGTCCCAGTACACCTACCAAGAGGGTAGTTGGTCTGAGGGTGGCTCTGGAGAGTCTGAAGAGGAGGAAGAAAGTGTTATGGAATATCTCATAGGTGGGGAGTTCCTTGATGAGTCTAGTGCCTATGGTAGTGCCAGATTCCCCTCAGGGTCCCCAGAGGAGTTGGTGGACAGGCAGGAAGGTCCCATAGGTAGGGAGTCCCTTGCTGGGTCTAGGGCACAGGGTAGCACCCAATCCCCTGCATGGTCCCCAGAGGAGTTGGGCAGACAGAGGGAGAGGGAGTACCAGCTGGAATTGGAGAGGCTCCAAATAGAGATTGCCCAGCTGGAGGCGCACCTAGCGCAGATAGCAGAAAAGGAGAAGTTAGCTCCAGTGGGTAGGTTACCCCTGGAGCGCAGTTTTAATTGTCTGGATTCCCCAGAGAGGGTGGGGTCCAGTGGTGGCAGCAAAATTGAGGTATATAGTGATGACAGTGTAGTACACCCACCCAGAAATGTAGCACCTGACTTAAAGGAGGGGGTTGATCTACACCAGGGGATTCAAGGATATGAGGTAGCTCCATTCGTGTGCAGTGTCCCTGAGGTGGATTGGGGAACTAGCGCAGGGGCCCATAGTACTAGTGAAAGGAGGGAGACTCTACCGACTCTGGATGAGAGGTGCAGGGAGAGGGGTTCCCCCGTGGTTGAAGTCCTGGTGTATGAGTGTGAGGACCGCCCAGAAGAGTGTGGGTTGAGTGATAGAGACAGTCAGTTAATGTCTCGCCCATTTCAAGAGAGTGGTGTGGGGTACGTATGTGAGACACTGGATTGTGAGGTAAAGGTTAGCACCTGCGTGGAACTGTGTAATCCAATTGTGGGAGAGCATATTGTGAGTTCCTATTTTCCAGAGCTAAACCAACATGTGTTAGAGTGCGAGTTCTCTGATCCTAGGGAACTTGCACAGGAGGCAGACCTCTGGGTGAGTACCAGAGGCTCTGTAGAGGTATTGGGGAATGACCCTAAGAGGAGTGGTTCAGATGTCTTCCAACCCAGAGTGGTGGGAAAGGTTAGGAGTGTTACAGCTGGGTCCCCTTGTTGTGAGGAGGTTGTAGGGCCTCACATCCTGTCTCGTGGGAGCAGGAGTGAGACTGGGATAGGTCCCGAAGTGCCCCAACCTCAGTCTCCTGGACTGGATGGTTCCATGAGGGAACACCAGGTAGGGAGCCTAGTCTGTCCGGATGGACCGTCCATTGTGGGGGTCCCCCCGTGTTAGGTGAGCTGGGAGTGCCTGTAATCAGACCTCCAGCAGTTCTAGTGTCTGGCAGTACCGCTCCAGTTGGGAGGGTGCAGAAGGCCAGAGTGAGGGGTGAGGGGGGGAAGAGTCCCCAGTGGAAGAACCAGTGGGTCAGGGGCCAGCCAGAAGGGCTGAGCCTCATAGGATTGGCCATGGTGACGCCACTTCTGTCCTGGGGCATCTTCACGCACTGTCAGAGGGACAGGAGGTCGTGAGCCCTGTGCCAGGCAGACTGTCACACGACACGCTAGGTATGTGTCACCCTCAGGAAGCCCTGGTTGGCCAGGCAGTTGTTCAACCACAGGGGTTGGTCCCTGGGATGGTAAGTCAGGTCCAGGTGTTGTCTGACCTGGAGGGAGGGACAACTGTAAGCAGTGTCCTGGCCATTTTGTTTTCTAAGAGCACCACTCCAGGTGGGAGGGTGCAGTATGCTGGAAGGGGGTGCAGAGGGAGGGAGTCCTCGCCTCGGACCCCAGTGCAACCTAAGGGTTTTTTCAGGTTGGTAGGTCAGTTGCAGGGTCCAGGCCCTGAACTGGTGGAGGGGTGTGTTTCCCTTGAGGGGGGCCTGTGTGCTCCCCAGGAAGTCCTGGTGTGCCAGGCAGACTGTCGCACAACTCTAGAGGAGTGTGCTTTCCTTGGGGGGAATTGGTGTACTCCCCCAGAAGTCCTGGGTTGCCAGGCACAGGCCCAGCCTAAGGGTACAGACCCTAGGTTGGGGGCCAGGTTCAGGGTGTCCCCCTGATCTGGAGGAAGGGGCAACTGCTAACAGTGCCCCTCCCGGTTTGTGTTATGGAGGCACCTCTCCAGGTGGGAGGGTGCCGGGCCCCAGTAAAGGGGACGGGGAGAGGGCAGCCTCACCCCTGACCTCCGCCCAGTCTAAGGGTACAGACCCTATGCTGGGATACCAGTTGCAGGATAGAACCCCTGAACTGGTGGGCGGATTATGCAGGACACCTGCCTCAGGTGCCCTGACAATTCTGGAGGGGGTACCGCTCCAAGTGGGAGGGTACCGAGCCCCAAAGAGAAGGACCGGGTGTGGGGGAGCCCACCCCAGTCGCTGGCCCCGCCGTTGGGTACAGGCCCAGGGCTGGTGGGTCAGTGTCAGGACGCGTTGCCTGACCTGACAGGAGGGAGAGTGGACAAAAGGTGCCAGACACCTGGGGTTACTGCCCCTCACTCTCTGATGCCACAAAAGTTTGAGAGCCCTGAGAGGTATAGGGCTTGGATTTCATCACTGACTGCTGTCAGTGATTACTGGGGCTTGTTGTTTATCTGTTGGGACACACCTGGGGGCCAGTTAAGGTTAGATGCTGCACAGGTGGTGTCCACAGGTGAGGGGAAGAGTTCCCCATTGGTTATCTTAGTGGGCCCTAGGAGTGTGGACAGAGGGATCCACCAGGGTTCAGATTGGAGTAGAGCTGGCATATGCCCCTGCAGTTGCGGGCCAGTTCCGTGTTCTATCACCCGAAGCAGGGAAGCCCATCAAAGTAGTGATTGGTCTACCCTGCGTTTTGGCTGGAAGGGGTTGTGTTGGAAATGGCCCTTTTTGCAGGGTCACCCCTAAACTTTTTGCCTGCCTCCTGTATTTTTGCTGACCTGTTTCTGTTGGTTTTATGACTCTGGGCACTTTACCACTGCTGTTCAGTGCTAAAGTGCATATGCTCTCCCTTTGTAAATATGTCTATATGAATTGGTATGTCCCTGATTGGCTTATTTGGTTTACCTGTTAGTCCCTAGTAGTGTGGCCTGTGTGTGCCCAGGGCTGGTAAACCAAATGCTGCTGGTGGGCCTGCAGCACTGATGTGTGCCACCCACAGAAGCAGCTTGTAAAGTGTGTCTCAGACCTGCCACTGCAGTGTCTGTGTGCAGTCCAGAACTGCCATCTTGGCTGTGAAGTGCACCCACTTCCCAGCCCCTGAACCTTCCCTTGGCATCATGTAAGTCACCCCTATGGTAGGGCGCATTGTATGTGTAAGGTAGGACATGCCTTGGTGTGTGTAGCATGTCCTGGTAGTGAATTACACCCAATTTCGTTTTTCACTACTGTAAGGCTACCTGTTCCTCATAGGCTAGAATGGGCAGTTTGACTATTACATTCTATAGTCCTAACTGACCCCAGGGACATGGTAGAAAAACGAATTTAGTATGCCTGAGCTCAGAATATTAAAATACATCTTTTAGTGAAGTTTATTTTTATATTCTGTGTTTGAAAATACCACTTTTAGAAAGTAGGTATTTTCTTGCCTAAGCCTTCCAGTGTGCTCTGCCGTTATGTGTATTGGCTGTCTGGTTTTAGAGGGGCAGGGCAGGCTGAGTCAGACCTGGGTTGAATAGAGAGATCTGCATTTAGAGTGTGGGGAGGGGTGGCTCCTTGACCTGAATAGGGCTATGCCTGGCAAGGTGAATGCTGGCTCCACCTCCCACTGTGTGTCTGCTAGCAGACCCCTCTTTCTGAAAGGAAGGATGCAGCCTGGTAAACAAAGTGCTCCAGGCCTGAGCAGAACTGGTTCTGGCTAGGTTCAGTGACTGGTAGCTTCTAAGAACAAAGACTTTTGGGGTATAAATATCTGTGCTCAAACCCCTACTTTTTGTATTGCTTTTGGATCTGGAGAGGAAACTCTGTCCGTGCCACTGGAGGAATCTGCAGGAAGTGACTGTCCTTGTGCTTGTGTGTTGTTTCTTGCACTGGCCTGCAGCAGTGACCACTGGACCTTGAAGAAGAGGAAAAGGAACTTTTGAGAGAACTTTTATTTTTGTTACAGCAATTACCCAAGGGCTAGGAAAAGAGCTAGCCTCCTGCTGGAGTCTCAGGCACATCTGACTCCACCACCAACCTCCTGCTTCCTCCCTGCGAGGATTGCTATCTGCTGATGAGGCTCCTGTGAGTTCCAGGGCCTCTAGTTTTGCTTCAGAGAAAAGAGTGCTGGAAATCGTCGCTAACGCACGTTTGCGAGCCGCTGCAGCCGAGAGCGCTGGAAAAATCATCGCGCTGCTGCCGCTGGGTGCTCTCAACACGAAACCATCGCTAACGCCCCTTTGCGAGCCGCTGCAGCCGAGACGCGCTGGAAAAATCATCGCGCTGCTGTCGCCGAGCGCTCGCAACCCCTAAAGAAATCATCGCTTCAAGACATCGCATTGCTGACGCCGTGCATCCGCCATTTTAATCGCATCGCACCGGATTTCGTCGCTCCCTCGCGGAGCGCCATTTCTTCGCATCGCAACACAATCGCACAACGCAACAGGCTCGTCGCATCGACTTCTCCCTCGCGGCAAGAAAGTCATCGCATCGGCGGCCTAGCGTGCACGCATCGGCGACCTAGCGTGCACGCATCAGCAGATCGGCGCATCATCCTCCCTTGCGGCAAGGATTTAACGCATCGCCGGCCTCGCGTGAGGAAAATCATCGCTACCACTTCTTTGCGACATTTTGTTGGTTTTGCTACTAAACCCAGGTACTTTGTGAGAGAAAGGGTCGCAGAGACCACTGCTTTGAATTTGAACCTTATTTTTGCAACCTTTGAACTATTTTTTGACAGTCCTTCAACAGCCATCCTATTTTTGACAGTCTTATGAGAGAAAGGGTCGCAGAGACCACTGCCTTGAATTTGAACCTTATTTTTGCAACCTCTGAACGAGAAAGGGCGCAGAGACCCCTGCCTTGAATTTGAACCTTATTCTTGCAACCTTTGAACTATCTTTGACAGCCCTTCAACAGCTATCCTATTTTTGACAGTATTGTGGCTTTTACAGTTATTGGTCTTGTGATAAATCTGCCTTTATATAAAGATACTTATTTTTTATAACTACTTGTGTGGTGTCCCTCTGTAGTGTTCCTCACTGTGTTACTGTGTATGGTCATAAATGCTTCACACCCTGCCTCTGAGATAAGCCTACCTGCTCGTGCTACGTTACCACAGGGTTGAGCAGGGGTATCAAGGAGGGTAGCCCTCTTACTCTGACTTAGGAAGAAGGGTCCCTACTTGGACAGTGGTCAGCCATTGCCAACTAGAGATCCCCATTTCTAACAACGATCATGACACAACATGGCGGCTAAACGTAAAATGGTGCAGCGAATGCTAACTTAAGCTGAGCAACACATAGCAAGACATTTTATTATTCCAACAGGGCGAACAAAGCAAACACAAGGATATGATGGGCGGAGCGCTGAAACTTTTCAGACACTCACCCCCAGTCAATCAATCAATAAATCAGGGGTTTAAAGGGTGCTACTCACCCGTGAGGGTCTCAAGGCGCTGGGTGGGGTGGGAGGGGGGGTGCAAATCCGGATCAGCCAAAGATCCAGGTCTTGAGGCTCTTCCTGAAAGTGTGCAGAGTAGGGGAGCGTCTGATGTTGACTGGGAGCTCGTTCCAGGCTTTGGCCGCAATGTAAGAGAAGGCTCTTCCACCCGCTCTGGTTCTGCGGATGCGCTGGGGATTTCTGCTAGGGCGAGGTCGGTGGAGCAGAGGTTCCCTTTGGGTACGTGGAAGGAGACTCTTTCATTGAGGTATTTGGGTCCGAAGTTGTGGAGAGATTTGTAGGTGTGGGTGAGTAGCTTGACGGTTACTCTCTTCTCGATGGAGAGCCAGTGGAGGTCTCGCAGGTGTTGGGTGATGTGCTCATGTCGTGGGATGCCGAGGACGAGTCTGGCCGCAGTGTTCTGGATGGTCTGGATATGTTGATTCCAGTGTAGAGGGTGTTTCCGTAGATAGCTGCTGCTCATCCAAGCTGCAACGACTTTCATTCCTTCTTGAAAGCTGAGTCTGGTGGTTTCAGGGTCCTTCGTGAGGGAGAGGATGAGCTGGGTGTCGTCAGTATAAGGTACAATGCTGAGTCCATGCTGTCTGACGATGGCGGCGAGGGGGGCCATGTAGATGTTGAAGAGCGTGGGACTGAGTGATGAACCTTGTGGTACTCCACAGTTGATCTCTGTGGGCTCGGAGAGGAAAGGCGAGAGTCTGATCCTTTGGGTTCTGCCGGCGAGAATGGAGCGGAGCCAGTCGAGGGCGGTTCCCTGTATTCCGGCATCGTGGAGTCTAGCTGCGAGGGTGCGGTGGGAGAAGGTGTCGAAAGCTGCGGAGAGGTCGAGTAGGATGAGGGCTGCGGTGTGGCCTTGGTTGAGGAGCATGCGGATGTCGTCTGTGGTGGGGAGGAGGGCGGTCTCGGTGCTGTGGTTGCTGCGGAATCCGGATTGGGAGGGGTCGAGGATGGAGTTCTCTTCAATGAAGTTTGTCAGCTGGACGTTGACGATCTTCTCAGTGACTTTGGCTGCGAAGGGGAGGAGAGAGATGGGTCGGTAGTTCTTCAGGTCCGTCGGGTCTGCAGAGGGTTTCTTGAGGAGGGGCTTGACTTCTGCGCATTTCCAGTCATCGGGAAAAGTGCCGGATTCGAAGGTGGTGTTGATGGTGCATCGTAGCTGGGGCGCTATGGCGGCAGCGGCTCTGTGGAAAATGTATGGAGGGCAGGGGTCCATGGGGGCTTCTGAGTGAGTGCTCTTCATGTTCGAGGCGGTATCTTCGGTGGTGACCAGGGTCCAGGCGGTGATGGTGGGCCGGCTGTCGTTGCAGGAGGGAAGGGTGGTTTCTGGAGTCTGCTCGCTGAAGTTGTCAGAGAGGGCCTTGATTTTCCGGTGGAAGTAGGAGCCGAGCTTGTTGCAGAGGTCCTGGGAGGGAGTGATGTCCGTGGCTTTACTGGGGGGTTTGGTGAACTGCTGGATAATGTTGAAGAGTTCTTTAGAGTTGCTGGAGTTGGTGAGGATCTTGTTCCGGATGAAGGTCTTCCTTGTGGATCTTATGAGTTGGTGGTATTCTGTCATGGTGTTCTTGTAGGTAGTCAGGTCTTCCGTGGTTTTGCTGTTTCTCCATCGTTTTTCGAGACGTCTGCAGGAGCGTCTGGCTTCTTGGAGGTCGGTGGTGAAACAGGTGGCCTTCAGAGGGCGTTGTCTGTCGGTGGTGCGGAGGGGTGCGAGCTTGTCTGCACAGTTGGTGATCCAGTGGTGTGTAGTTCCTTGGCTGCAGAGTTGGCGTCGGTCGAGGCGGGTGGGGGGTCGCGGCTGAGGGTGGAGTTGAGGTTCTCCTCTGTGACCTTGTTCCAGTTCCTTCGCGGAGGGCGAGGAGTGGGTTTGAGAGCGGTGGTGGTGTTGAAAGAGAAGTGTACACAGTGGTGGTCCGTCCAGAGGGGCTATGTGGTGTGGCTGAAGCAGATGTTGTTCCCACCTGCGAAGATGGGGTCGAGGGTGTGTCCTGCTTTGTGGGTAGGGGTGGTGACGAGCTGTTTCAGTCCGATGTTGGTGAGGTTGTCTGGGAGGGCAGTGGAGTTGGGGTCGCTGAGGATGTCGAGGTGAAAGTTCAGGTCTCCGAAGAGTATGTAGTCCATGACGGCGATGGGGTTGGGTGAGATGAGGTGAAGCAATGGTAGTGGCGAATGAGGCGCGGGGCCTGGGGAGTCTGTAGACGAGGGTGCCGCAAAGAGTGGTTCCAGGGCTGGTCACAGATCTGGGTTGAATCCCAGACGTGGGTCCCTTGCTCACTTGCCACTGGATTCAAGCTAGCCTGGTTGATGAGGGGTGTTACCCCTAAACCGGTCCCAGGATGCTTCTTTCAAGTCCAGGGAAGATCTGGCTTGGAAGTTCGGGCTGGACTGTTCCAATAAGTTGAAGGATCAAGACTGATTTGCATATGGCTGGGTCTGAACAGGGGTGGCGAAGTGAGCTAAAGAACGATGATGGATTCAACCCAGATCTGTGACTGGGGGTGAGTGTTTCACAAGTTTCAGCTCTCCGTCCATCATGTCCTTGTGTTTGCTTTGTCCGCCCTAAGTTGGCAGGGTATGCCCAGACGTGGGTCCCTTGCTCACTTTGCCACTGGAGTCAAGCTAGCCTGGCTGATGAGGGGGTGTTACCCCGAAACCGGTCCCAGGATGCTTGTTTCCGGTCCAGGGAAGATCTGGCTTGGCAATCGGGCTGGACTGTTCCCATAAGGAACAGGGTCAATACTGATTTGCAAATGGCTGGGTCTGTACTGGGTTGGCGAAGTGAGCTAAAGAACGATGATGGATTCAACCCAGATCTGTGACTGGGGGTGAGTGTTTGAAAAGTTTCAGCGCTCCGTCCATCATCCCCTTGTGTTTGATTTGTTCGCCCTAAGTTGACAGGGTATGCCCAGACATGGGTCCCTTGCTCACTTTGCCACTGGATTAAAGCTGTCCTGGCTGATGAGGGGTGTTACCCCGAAACCGGTCCCAGGATGCTTGTTTCCGGTCCAGCGAAGATCTAGCTTGGCAGGTCGGGCTGGACTGTTCCCATAAGGAACAGGGTCAAGACTGATTTGCATATGGCTGGATCTGAACTGTGGTGCCAAAGTGAGCTAAAAAACGATGATGGATTCATCCCAGATCTGTGACTGGGTAAGTGTTTGAAAAGTTTCAGTGCTCCGTCCATCATCTCCTTGTGTTTGCTTTGTTACTTAACACGTACACAGATTGACCACAATGCAAGAACATTTTGGCAATGACTATTCTTCAGGTAATGTTTCTTCAAATCTAAAACCATGTGAGCTGAACTACATTGCAAATGGAATGTCATATTATGTTTTTTTTATCAAGACACCATAGTGCAGAATTTGTGATCCTTGTGCAACACTCACCTTTGGTGATGTTAATATTAAGTCAGACATGATAAGATTGGCTTCAAAGGATTACTTACTGCAGACGGAAACACACTGGAACATTTGTAGTATGATTGCTTTCTAAGCATACCACTGCATTGTAATGTGTTGCATTGTAGTACTTGTATTACACTTTCCGGCCCCTATCAAAGCCTCGAAGAATTTTCTGTATGCGCAAGTAAGTAGCAGCTCAGATTGTTGTGCCAGTCTTGTAGTGTGCGTGTGTGTGTTTTACAGAGTGCTCTATATGGGTCGTATTTTGGGGCCCGGTTCTACACACATGTACATATACTCCTACATCTAGGAAACCTTTTTTGGTAGTCACTGTTTCCGAGTGTAGAGTTACACCGAGGTGTAGATGACTTCATCATTCTGAAAGTCAGGATATCAGATACACATGAAGTTGGATACTCAGAGCAGGAGCACATGTCTGTATACCATGCGGAGGACACTCCCAACCAAACCTTCCATTTATCCTGCAGACTTCAGGACAGCAGTTCAACCATTAGATCTTTCTCATCCGAGCAATGCCAATGTATTGACCAGCAGCGGCTCCTCTGCTATGGCAGAGGAGTGTTGCCCCCCCTTGCTGGCCAGCTGAGGGAAAGGAAAAATAAAATTATAAAAGAACAGTATTATTATCATTTAAAATAGTCTGGGTTTTATTCACATTTAGTTTATACCCTGAAAACGAGCCAAAACGCTGTGCTTCTTGCATGATTTCGACTATAGCCTCATCTGGATTGGAAGAAAAAATGGCAATGTCGTCTGCATATGCAGTTAATTTAAGTTCCATGCCACTAAGCAAAACTGGGTAGATCCTTGCATTTTGCAAAAAGTGTCTTATATAGGGCTCAATATATAATGCGAACAATAACGGGGATAGCGGACATCCCTGCTGCGTGCCCGTTCTGATATAAAAATGAGCTGATGTAAGACCATTCAGCTTCAGAGCTTCTATCGGGTTGTTATACAGTTTTTGAACAGCAGAGATGAACCTTTGACCAAGGCCAAATGATGACATAGTTGACCATAGTGCTCCCCAGGCAACTCGGTCAAAGGCCTTCTCCGCATCCAACATCATCATCCCCATTTGCTGATTTAGTTGGCCAGAAACATCAAATGCGGCAATTGCTGTATTAATATGCGCTACCGTGTCTCTGCCGGGGACAAAACCATGTTGTTGTTCTGACACTAGCTGATGTATAGTCGGGGCCAGCCGGGAAGCTAACATTTTAGAATTTTTTTTTGCGTCGGCATTAATCAATGAAATAGGGCGATACAAGCCCATTTCCTCTTCTGGTTTCCCTTTTTTAGGAAATACTATGATATTAGTAATTTTCCAAGTAGACAGAACATCCTCCCCGTTCATGATATTATTGCACAATGTAGTAAAAACTGGTGCCAAAATGTCTTTAAAGTATTCATAAAATTCCAACGGGATAGTATCTTCGCCAACCGCCTTACCATTTGGTAAAGAACTCAATGCTAGCTCAACCTCCCCAAGTCCAACATCTCTTTGTAACCCCTCAGAGTCTATTGGATTCAAAACCGGCAGCTCAGACGCTTGAATATAGTCCATAGTTGCTTGCATATTAGAAAGCGCTGGCTCATCGTATAGGTCTGCATAAAAAAGTCTAAATTGTTCAACTATATCTTCTGATCTTATATAGAATAGACCATCCCCCCTTTGATTGTTTTAATGCATGATCTAGCCCTTTGGTCAGCAATCTGAGTAGCCAGCAAGCGACCTATTCTTTCTTCATATTCATATTGCTTAGCCTTATATTTATGATATCTAGTAGCTACTTTATCCACCAACCCTCGGTTAAGTTTAGCTCTAGTTTCCAGGTACAAGTATATTTGCTGTTCCTCCTTATCTTTTACTACAATAGCTCTAGCATGTTGTTGCTCTAGCTCTAACAACAACTTATGCTCCTGCTCCTTCTCCCTGTTAGCCTGCTGGTTCAGCCTTAAAATGAACTGCAACGTGGCTCCTCTGACATACGCCTTCAGACAGTCCCATACCACTGCCGTAGCCGCAGTGCCCCTATTATTTTCTAGGTATTCCCGTAGAGTATCCCACATAAATTTCCCAAACTCAGGGTTACTTAGAAGATGTATATGAAATGTAAATTCCCTGCGTGGCGTCTTATCGCCCAACTTGACCTGTACACTTAGCATCACCGGATTGTGGTCCGATGTAATCTTTGGACATACTTCCATAGTTGCTTTATCCAACATAGCCCTGGTAGTAAAAATCATATCTATTCGCGAATAATGGGGCAGATTTACAAGGCCCTTGCGCCACTTTTGCGTCACTTTTCCCATGTTAAAAATGACGCAAAAGTGGCGCAAGGGCCTTGTAAATCTGCCCCATTGTTTGTGCGGGGATGAGTAAAATGTAAACCCTGGGTTCGTTGGGTTTAACTTCCTCCAAGCATCCTCCAACTGATGCAAATGCAGGAGTTCCAGAATTGCCGCCCTAGTCCTGCCCATTCCGGACCGTTGTGCTGTATTAGTAGTATCAATCTTCTTATCAATTATACAATTAAAATCACCCATTACTATCAAGTCAATCAATCAATCAATCAATGCATTTATAGAGCGCGCTACTCACCCGGGAGGGTCTCAAGGCGCTGGGGGAGGGGGGAGTTACTGCTCGAACAGCCAGGTCTTGAGCTGCTTCCTGAAGGAGAAATGGTCCTGGGTTCGCCGAAGGTGAGTGGGGAGGGAGTTCCAGGTCTTGGCTGCCAGGTAGGAGAAGGATCTTCCTCCGGCGGTGGCTCTGCGGATGCGTGGTACGGTGGCGAGGGCGTGGCTGGTTGATCGTAGCTGGCGGGTGGGCGTGTAGAAGGTCATGCGGTCGTTGAGGTACTTGGGGCCCAGGTCGTGGAGGGCCTTGTGTGCGTGAGGAGTCTGAACGTGATTCTCTTGCTGACGGGGAGCCAGTGCAGGTCTTTCAGGTGTCCGGTGATGTGGCTGTGTCGGGGGATGTCCAGGATGAGTCGTGCGGAGGCGTTCTGGATGCGCTGGAGTCTTTTTTGAAGTTTGGCTGTGGTTCCGGCGTAGAGGGTGTTCCCATAGTCCAGTCGGCTGGTGACGAGTGCCTGGGTGACGGTCTTCCTGGTTTCAGTGGGGATCCATCTGAAGATCTTGCGGAGCATGCGCAGGGTGTTGAAGCACGAAGATGAGACGGCGTTGACTTGTCTGGTCATCGACAAGGAGGAGTCCAGGATGAAGCCCAGGTTGCGTGCGTGGTCCGTTGGCTTGGGCGCGGTGCCCAGGGCCGGGGGCCACCAAGAGTCGTCCCAGGCGGAGGGTGATGAACCCAGGATGAGGACTTCCGTCTTGTCTGAGTTCAGTTTAAGGCGGCTGTTCCTCATCCAGTCGGCGACGTCTCTCATCCCATCGTGTAGGTTGGCTCTGGCGGTGGTGGGGTCGTTGGTGAGGGAGAGGATCAGCTGGGTGTCGTCGGCGTAGGAGATGATGTTGAGGTTGTGTTGGCGTGCGATGGCTGCGAGGGGGCTCATGTAGACGTTGAAGAGGGTAGGACTGAGTGAAGATCCTTGTGGAACGCCGCAGATGACTTCGGTGGCCTCGGATCTGAACGGGGGAGGCGGACTCTCTGGGTTCTTCCGGCGAGGAACGAGATGATCCATTCCAGTGCTTTCTCTCGGATTCCGATGTTGCTGAGGCGCTTCACTAGGGTGCGGTGGCAGACGGTGTCGAACGCCGCGGAGAGGTCCAAGAGGATGAGGGCTGCTGTTTCCCCGTTGTCGGTTAGGGTTCTGATGTCGTCGGTGGCTGCGATTAGGGCGGTCTCGGTGCTGTGGTTGGCCCGAAACCCGGACTGCGAGGGGTCGAGGGATCCATTCGTCTCGAGGAAGGCGGCAAGCTGTCTGTTGACGGTCTTCTCGATGACTTTGGCCGGAAACGGAAGGAGCGAGATGGGACGGTAGTTCTTGAGGTCGGTGGGGTCCGCCGTTGGTTTCTTCAGGAGGGCGGTAAGCTCGGCGTGCTTCCAGCTCTCCGGGAAGGTGGCGGTGTGGAAGGAGGAGTTGATGATGTCCCGGAGATGGGGTGCGATGGTGGCGTCGGCTTTGTTGAAGACGTGGTGTGGGCAGGGGTCGGTTGGTGATCCGGAGTGGATGGAGTTCATCGTGCGGGTGGTGTCTTCGGTGCTGATCGGGGTCCAGTTGCAGAGGGTGGTGGTGGCGGGCGTTGGTTCGGCGGTAGGGTGCGTGGTCTGTGCGTCGAAGCTGTTATGTATGTCGGTGATCTTGCGGTGGAAGAACGCGGCGAGTGAGTTGCAGAGGTCTTGCGAGGGGGTGATGTCGTTGTTTCCGGCGCTGGGGTTGGAGAACTCTTTGACGATGCTGAAAAGTTCCTTGCTGTCGTGGGCGTTGTTGTCCAGTCGTTCTTTGAGTGCCGACTTCTTGGTGGCACGGATCAGCTGGTGGTGTTTGCGGGTGGCGTGCTTGAGGGCGGTCCTGTTGTCTGTGGTCTGGTCGAGTCGCCAGGCTTTCTCGAGAGTGCGGCAGTTCTTCTTGGATTCCTTGAGTTCGTTGGTGAACCAAGGGGTTTTCTTGCTTCCGGGTCTGCTGGGAGGGTTTTTTAGTGGTGCGAGGTCGTCGGCGCAGGCGGTCAGCCACTTGGCGAGGTTGCTGGCTGCTTCGTTTGGGTCCGTTGTGTTGGTGGGTGTGTTCTGGCTGAGGGAGGCGGTGAGCTGCTCGGCGGTGATCTTGCTCCAGCTCCGGCGGGGAACCTGTTGCGGGTGGTGGTGGGTCGCAGTCTTTCTGAAGCTGAAGTGGACGCAGCTGTGGTCGGTCCAGTGGAGTCCGGTGGCGTGGCTGAAGGAGATGTGCTTGCTGGAAGAGAAGACGGGGTCAAGCGTGTGGCCGGCGTAGTGGGTGGGCGTGTTCACCAGTTGCTTGAGTCCGAGGTTGGCGAGGTTGTCCAGCAGGGCGGTGGTGTTTCTGTCGTTGTTGTTCTCCAGGTGGAAGTTGAGGTCCCCTAGGAGGATGTAGTCGGCGGAGGGCATGGCGTGCGGGCTGATGAAGTCTGCGATGTCTTCGCTGAATAGTGTGCGTGGTCCCGGGGGTCTGTAGATGAGGGTGCCTCGGAGGGTGGTCTTGGGGTCACCGTCCCACTCCAACAATTCAGAACATATAAAGTGAATAATTTCCGGACAATCCGTATTTGGACCATAAACCACACATATCATAGTTTTACACCCCCTGGTCAACAGTTGGGCAATTGCCCATCTACCTTTAGAATCGGCTAGTGTGCGTATTACTGTTGCTCTACAGTTTTTTGACTTTAATATAGCTACCCCTCGAATAGAGACTACCTGTGACGTGCAAACTACTACATCAAGTCCTAGCTGTTTTAGCTGCAATCTATCCTTGAAAGCTAGGTGTGTCTCTGTAAGACCCAGTATATGGGGTTTAAATGCGCGAAGCTCCTCCATTACTAACCGTCGTTTCCTGGCCTGATTGAGCCCAGCTACATTCCAACACATATATTTAAAGTCCGACATTAGCTCATAATTGTATCTTCGCTGTAGCTGCTTCCTCCTTTGTTTCGTAATCCTTTCCCTTTTGTATTTTCCAAAGTTATTCTATCTAAATAAACTAAGACATGGCTATTTAACCCCCCCCTTCCCTACCCAACCACCCCCTCCCTTCTGACCCCTCCACCCAGTCGATTGGTGACAGCCCACTGCCCTTCTCTGCCTTTCATCTACCCTTCCTAACCCCACCCTGTGCCTACAAGAAGGAATCGCCCCCTGCCTCTGCTGTCCGCACTGACAGCTTAAAAAGGCGCCTCCCCCTTCCCTGAACCCCACCAATCCCTACCCCTCCACCACCCCAGTGAAATATACAAATGTAAGAAAGCGAGTACCAATAATAAAGTAAAGTAAGAGTAGCAGAGCAGGCAAAACAGGCATAGCCAAGTAGCATTAATAAGCATTTAAATATTCAATTCATCTCTATTGCCCATTCCGTACAATCTTTACTTTCAGCAGTCATTTTCTAGGATCCGACTGCCACTTGGCTAAAAGCAGTTTTTGCCTCTGATTCAGTAAAGAAAAAAATGTATTTGGCCATTTCTAATAATCTTGAGATGGGCCGGCTCTTGGAGAAACTTGGGAGCAGACTGTTTTAAGGGGATCCATTAGTTGCCGCATCCTCCAACGTTTATCCACTGTGAGTTTACACAAATCCGAGCGTGCGAATATGGACATGTTGTCCAACTTAACAGGAGTTGCTGGCCGTGCCTTTAAATAGATTGCCTGTCGCAGCATGAAATTCCCCAAGAACACCAATATTGGTCTTGAATAGTTAGGCCTAGTCTGTTTCCCATGCTGTATAGTCAAAGGCAATCTATGCGCTCGCTGTATTTGTGTGTCCATATCCCAATCCTCCAGTTCAGGAAATGCTTTTTGAAACAAACTAACAATATAGGCCCGGGGGTCGGACCCTTCGGACCCTTCTGGAATGCCAAAAATCCTTAAATTCTGGCGCCGTTGGCGATTTTCTAAATCTTTGATTTTGGCCTGCATTAACATGATTTGGGACTCCTGTGTCTTGGTTACATTCGTAGTATGTGTATTAGCCTCTTCCACTGCTGCAACACGATCCTGCAGTTCCACAACCTCTGAAGATAGCTGGGCAACCTTTGAGGTGACCTCCCCTAATGCTTGTTTTATCTCGCTACTGTCCGCCTTGGCTTGTCGATAATATTCTTGAGCCTCCACTCTCTGGTTAGTTAATGCCTACAATATTATAGACAATGATGGTTCCTCACAATCAGCCGACTGATAGCCCCTTTCGGTATTTACTGTGGTCCCAGATATAGATCCAGATCTGAAGCTACTGGCCTGCTTTGCGTTTGAGGAAGGAGCCTCTGGAGCTACAGGAGTTAGAATTGATGAGGGCGCCAGAGTTGTTGAAGTTATTACCGGTCCTACAGTCGGAGTTGCGTGTGCAGCTGCGGGGTATTGAGAGCATTGTGAATCCCCATTCAGACTGCCTCTGCCCTCAACCAAGCTAACAGGGCCATCTGTCTGTGGTGTAATACCCCCACTGTTTGATGTGTTGCTTAATTGTTCGGCTTCAGCGACCACTCCAACCATTCCACCAACCTCCATATTTCCAGTATTAGAGAGTCTCGAAATAATAGCTTTAACATCGCCCTTTGAGGCCACCCATTTCCGTATAGGGCTAATTCCGGCCCTTATACCAGGCTTATACCAGGCTTTGCACTGTGTGCCACAGAGTCCTTTAACCCCTTCGATGCTCATGACGAGCTCAGCTCGTCATGCTGCGCGGACGCGCTGTGCGCATGACGAGCAGCAGAGGCAACTTGAGGTTTAACACCGCCACCCCGGCCCTTGCCTCCTTTAATTGCTTTTGGTGCTTTAGCCACTTTCGGACCTTTCGCTTTTGTGCCTGCGCCTTTGCCCCCATTTAGAGGGCTGCTTTTTTGAGTACCGGGCTCCCCCACCATGGTGTTCAAGTTGATCTGGATAGTTTGCTGATTTGCATCTCCGCCCTGTTGGTCATTCTGTGCATTTACCGTACATCTACCCATTTCAGATTCCTCTGTATCCTCTATATTCACTCTGTCCGCAATATCAAGAGATTCGCCAGGAGTGATAATGTCTTTAGTCTGATGTTCCATGCGGCCTGATCGCTCAGCTGTTTCAGAGGTGCCACCATCAGGCTGATTTCTGCCCTCTGTACTTGCACTGTTTTGCTCATATTGCATATGTATCTGCATTAAGTTTTCATCATGTTCCTCAAAGTTATCAGATTCACAGTGATTCTCCTTAGTTGCACCATTATCTTCGCCTCCGTCTGCTTGGCTCATCGTGATCTTAGCCACACTGTCCTGTATTCTATTAACCATATATCTTTCTTCAAAAGTCTCACATATATCTTTATACTCAGTGCCAGGTTCAAACGTTAGAGGTGATGGTAACTCAGCAGTTCTTTCCTCGCCTTCCCAGCCTGCCTCAACTGCTGCATTCAGCATTTCAGCCATCACAAAACCAGGGATGGAATCCTCTGACCCACAGGACCGTAATACGCCTACTGCTCTACCTGAGCGCAGGAGCCATAGAATCGGTTTACCTAATTGTGTACATGAATCAGAGCCTGTCCCAGGTACTGCCTCCGAGATCCGCGGTGAGCCCGTAGCCCCAACTCTGCTGCTGTAGTTTCCTCCATCACCTCCATTACCAGCTGCGGGGGCGACCTCCATGCGGCCAGGTCCCTTAATGGTGCGTTGTGGGGCCATACTAGTCTCCTGATCTGCGGCTAGTCCCAGCGCCAGCTCCCGCCTGATGACTTGCGCAGACAGGCTCGTCGCTGTCGAAATCGGCACCCGCACCACACACCAGCGTGCAGCGCGTCCTGCAAAAATTAAATCCAGCAGCCGCTCAAACCGGCACATCAGAGGTATGTTTGCCTGCTCCGTACTCCCACTGCCCTCGCCGACAATTTCCGCATGTAGAGGGGGTGGGCGGGAGATAGGGATCGGTGGTTACTCCAGGGAGGTTTCAGGGAGAGGCATCCTCAGACGCGGAAACCATCCGCCATCTTCCCTCTCGTCACCAACCAATATATCAATGCAGAAATGTTAACTCTTTCCTTTGTTGTATTCAACACGCCCCCTATCTATTTGGCTAGGTTTGCACAGTATAGCAACATAAATACTGTTAATAAATAAACATCAACAAATAAAGTTATGTTATCTCTGTATTTTGATAAAGTAATGTTAATTTTCAAACAAAAGGTTAATTTTACAACTTCTAACCCTGAAAGGAAAGTTGGAAAATATTTGCAGCCTGTAGTTCTGCAGCCTTGCAGCAAACTTCATCCCATCACTTAAAATGCCAAACATTCTTTAAAGTGGAGATCAGATGTGTTTGGGGCACTTGGATACTTTCCATGGCATTGCTTCCTACATAAATAAATCTATACACTTCACTAAGAAATGTTCTTCCAGGAATCTTCTGTTAGGACTCAACATGAGTTATTTTGCCTGGGGACTATGTTCTCAGTTAAGAAAGCCACATTCTCCTTGTTTCGTTATAGTGAGTAGCATTCATCGAAAATTCAACAGTTAAACAAAAATTGCATGTAAAGAAAGGAAAGAGTTCGAAACAATTTTGTATTGTAAGTGAAGGGAGTGTACATTTGATATTCACGTAATATTTAAAATGTATAATGATAAAATAAGAAATTCTTGTTTCTGTGTGCATAAGCCTAATAAGACCCTTTCAATTACTCAGAATTAAATAAAATGTAAATACAGTGGTGTATACATTTGTGTGCGCTTTCTTGAAATTCTTCTTCAAATTTCTCTCAGGGAAAACTGCCAAGAGAGTCAAAAAGTATTAAAAACGCAATTTAAAGATGAATACATATGCATCTGATAAATATTAACTTGAAATACTTCAAAGATTACTCGAATAATCAACAACATAAAAAAAGATACCATGGGCCCTAATGTAAGTAAGAAAAATGGGCACGTATCACCTGTTTTAGTAGTAAAAACGTCAACATTTGGATTCCAGCGGTTCTTCATGCTCCTGCGCCTCGGTGCCACTGTACCTGCTGCACTAGTGATAGCTATGTCCCCTGCGATTAAGCCTCAAACAATCATTAAACCAGCAATACTCACAAAACATTTAGAAACTGGACTACCTGGTGTAGTGCCTAAACGTCTTCCATAAGACTTTATGAAGAAATCTGATAAGTCTTTCTTCTATTCTCACATTAAATTGCCTAATGCTAAAGAACAGGGGCATTGCTGTGCATATGTTTATGTGATAGTGTACCACTTATGTTGGATGGCTACAAGATCGCCTTGTGCTGCCAATGCAGAAATAGCAATCTTTCTGTGATTTACTTCTTACTATGTTCTGCAAAAGACTGCATACGTGTTCATCAATTTGTGGTTGATTGGTTTATAACTTTAATGAAAATGGCAATAAAATTGTTCATAAAAGACAGAAATAATTTCCCCTCAACACTAAGGACTGGATTACTGGTGGGCTGATAAGGGGGTGCGGTAGTAGCGCACAATGTATTACTGACACGAGGCAGAATGTATTTGCACTTACCTGGCATTATGAGTTTCAGCGTCTGGAATGAGGAATAACAATATTGACATTGGTATTACCACACCAGTTTCTATTTTCTTCAAATTCCAGCCAATTTTCCTCTGACATTTCTTTTAGCATGTGGAGATGAGCCCAGAATTACAGGCCCACTTGTAATCTTGTTTTGGACAATAACAGGAATGCTGGGCTACATCTAATTGGGTGGAAAGAGTGCGCTCATAATTTCTTTAATACGTCAGTCCAACTAGTTTTGTACACATGAGCACTGGAAAGGATAACTAGGGGGCCTATTAGCAATAACCGGCGATAATTATCGCTAAGCGCACTTAGCGCTAGGATAATTATCGCCGGCTATCGCCGGTTTCTATCGCGGAGATAGCGTGCTATCAGCAACGCTTATCTCCAATGCGATAGAAACCCCTGCTGTCGCTGGAAAACAGTGCGATTATCGCTGGAAATCCAGCGATAATCGCACTGTGACCGGCGATAGCTTGCTGATAGGGCAAGGGGGATTTAGCCATGTAATCCACCTCCCATTGGATTACATGGCTAAATCAGGTTTGGACCAGGTGTAAAAAAACAAGCGCTAATCGTGTTTAGCACTGGTTTCTTTATCGCCTCGCTGGCCTCCCTAATAGGCGATAGCGATGTTAGCGACAGCTTCCAGTCGCTGCCAGGTTGGGAACACCTACTTTGCATGTCATTAGCGATAAATATCGCTGGCATGCAAAGTGGCACCCAACCCGGTCGCTATCGCCTAAAAGCTGTCGCTAACAGCTGTTATCGACAGCTTGCTAATAGGGCGGAAAAAAAATCGCCGCTTTGGCGGCAAAAAGTGCCGCTAAAGCGGCGATAAGGCCCTTAGTAATATGCCCCATAGTGTCTTTGCCATGAGCGTAAAGAAATCCACCATAATAAATCCCATGCAAGGGGTTGGCAGAGGAGGAACAAGGCGTGGTTTGCCTTGTAAGTTTGTCAACTCCCACAAACATGAACTTTGTAGACAGTCTCAAACTGAAATCCAACCATTTTCCACCCTGGAAATGATCAGAGATTTACTTCAGCCAAAACCTGGAATAACTCCCTTTCCAGGACTGGAAGAGGAATGCATCACTCCCAGATTTGGTGCTGGTGGAGGGTGTACAGACAACTCTAAACCTTGGGAATAGCCAGCATGAAAAAACGCAACATGGCAGACGCAATAATACGTGGAACATATGCACCTTTTGTGTCCTCAGAGGCGTACTTTTACATCTTTTTTGTGAAATAGAAAAAAAGTGTAAACTTATATTTAGGCAGCATCATAGGACTCCGCCCATGCTTTCAAACTTTTCTTTGTAATTGGGGCCTATTGCCTGTATTAGTACTTATTGTTTCTAAACCAATCACTGGAAACTACAACCACTGGACATTCTTAAGTATTGGCTCATGATTTTAAAACTAGCTTTAATACCTATTAAAACTCTTATTGAATTACTTCAAATGAAGACATCACCCACACACATCAAAAAACATAATAGGCCCCATTCACAATGATGAATTTGCATGTAAACTTAAATTTACAACCACATGTACCTTTGCTACGCTGCCAGTAATTTACAAATGGATTCTTGGGAGGGCTTAGTTTATTTACCTGGGCAAAGATCTCTTCCATGAGTGTGGAGGCCTCCGCAGCTGTAAATCAACTAACAAGTTGGGAAAATAGGCGTGCCTTGAAAATTTGGGAACACCCACAACCTTGAAAGTTTGTCAGCATTCCCAAACTGTGATCCAAATCCTCCCAACCCTGTCAATAGTCGGAGACCTTCTCCGGCACAGGGATGGTATAATTCTCCTTCCAAGGATGGAAGGAAACCAGATCACTGTGAAGGGCTTTCTCCACGGGGAAATCTATTTTCCCTGTGGAGAATAAAAATAATAATTTAAAAGTGGTATTTGCATGAGCGAAACCACTACCTTTGTATCGAGTTCTCTGTGCCTGAGAACTGCCTATAGGGAAAATAGAAACATAAGTTTGGAATGACATCATTCCAAGTGGAATCCACATTGAAACCTGCACTAGGCGCAGCATTCCATGCTGATTCCAATAGGAATTGGGGAATTCCAAAACGTAGTAAATCTGTACCCGCACAGAGAAGTAAATCTACAGAAGCAGATTTACCACATTTTTCCTGAGTAAGGCCCTACATGGTCAAATATCCAATAAATTTGGTCCCCTTAGAAATTAAATCATAGCTGGACTTCATTTTTAGGGGGGAAAGCTGAGGGCAAATGTTCTACCTAAGCACTACCACAAAGTAATTAGCCATGTGTTACATTCAACTAGAAATTCCATTTTTGATACCTTTGTTTTTCTGATTAAGACGGCCACAAAATCCCTTTATCAAAATTGGCTGCATTGGCTGGATCCATGGATATTCTTTGGTTTGGTTTGTTCTAATATAAATGACAGAGTTTAGGCATGTTGAGAGATAAAGCATCCCCTTCAGTGGCAGTGAGTGTACTATGGCATGCAGATCTAAGCGGCAGTGAGTGCATCAACCACATCTTAAGGAGGCCCATCACACCTTTTAAACACATTATACGAGGTGGTACATCCCAGAGGGTAGAACCAGCCTCTCCCAGAAAGTAGAAACAATTTTTGAGCTTAGCCATTCTCTGCCACAGTCTGCCTCCTCTGAATGTTTGTTTTGGCTGCTTTGTGTCTCCAAGAAGGCCTTCAGCCATATGCTGCAGCAGTAGTTGGCCTAACGGCTAGGGCGGTCGACCTCGAAATCTGGGGAACTTGGTTCGAGTCTCGGCAATGACGCTGAACATCCTGTGATTCCGGGCAAATCACTTAATCTCCCTGTGCCTAACAAAAATGAATGTATCCTCATGTAACGCAACTGGTGCTAAGTAAAGCGTTCTGATACCCGATACCTTCGGGTCAAGTTCGCGCTATATAAAACTCTGCAAAAAATAAATGTAAAAAAAAAACATTTTGGATTCCTCCATTCCCTTAAGGCTCAAGCATGTCGCCACCACTCCACGTCCTGGGGCCATCAGTCACTCTGTATTGGGCTCCTGATGATGTGGTGGAACTACAGTAGCTGCCACCTACATCAGGTGTGCAGTCAGCCCTCTGTATGGGGTGCTGGAGTGAGGTAGGTTTACGAACTCAGTAATAAGGTTTTCTAGACAGCCACCATCTTGGCATGAAGTGGCACCTAATACTTTGTGACTTCTATGTTGAACCTGTTGTTCGCTTGCTGGACAAACTTGGATTTCCTTTCATCAATATGCTGATGATACACAACTATACCAGTGGACTGTACAAAGAATAAAAAGCAAAGAAAGCTAGAACTGCCTATGGAATGGGCAAGCAAACTGAATTCAATGTGGTTGGTCCTAGAATTGCCTGCAATGCAATATCTCTTGGTTTCACATTAGTTGCCAAGCTGTGCCTTGATTCACACTCTAAAGCTATGGCTCAAAGCTCTAGATATCAGGTAAGTCGGCCGTGTAACATGAGCCCATTCATTACAAGGGTGAGCCTTAAAGTAGCTGTAGGGATCTTGCATAATGAATAAGGCAATACACTCCTCGTTGAAATACCTAAAATGCATTTCACTCCTATTGCACCATTCTGCCGCATGGCTAATCTCTAATATCACAAAATATTATCAATTCTGTCCTCACTGTCCTTAAATGGCTACCTCATCAAACACAAAGGTGCTACAAAATGGTCTGGATCACATTTGTTGAGACAGATAAGTCTCTTGCATGGATGCCAATCGGTCCATCACCCATGTGTGGTGTGTAAGTCGGTGACCCCATATGCCAAAGGGGCTGCCATGAAGAGGGACCTGCAGCTGTGCCGATCAAGCCCTCACCCAAGTGAAGGGCAGGTGCGGAGACCCTGTATGCTGTTGGGGCCAGCAGGGGAAGTCAAGGATTACAGTCTAGTGGATGCCATGATCATAAGGAGAGGCTGCCGTGGTGACCCATGCGGGCTGAGCCCCGACTGGGGATCAGAACCATAAGCTGCTGAAATTCCCCCACCCTTTTCTTGGGATAACCAAAGGAAACTTATTGGTTGCATCGCAGGAATACCGAGGACACTCAGTCACGGCCCCTGCAGAGACATGTGTGTGATACTTACCCGAGGCAAACGCTGCAGCTGCCACACCCGTGATCCAGCGCTAACAAATAAAATAATTCTCCTATTATGCTTTGGTCATCCAGGTGTAATTATTTCTCTGACTCACACACTATATCCATATGACGGTGGGGCCCATAACACCGCATATACATTCACTTACTCATTTGTTCCCTGGATTTCCTCCGTCATGAACCTAGGAGAAAAATGATTCGCTGGAAGGAGACGGGATACCTCTTTTATAATGACATAATATTTCTCATTTGCTTTTAAGGTATTCCGCTCATTGGTCGATCGACCAACTAGTAGGAATCAGTTGATGGTGATTAAGACCAGCTCAATCACAATGAACTCTTTTACCATTCCATTATTAATCATTAAGTTAAAGAAAATCACTGAGTCATTTGTTTAAAGAATAATAAAGTTTATATAAAGTTTTGAATGCAGGAAATTGAGATTAAGCTTATTATTCAGATCATTGCATTTATCATCAATATAAGAATAGTTTGAAATTGCATGGCACTTTATTAGACGGAAAATGAGGTTATCATAGTAAGAACTCTATAGATCAACCTATCTATCTCTCTGGGAAAAACCTAATAATTCTAATAAATCTAACAATAAAAGTTCTCCTAAAGCAGCATCTTTATACTCAACTGGAAAAGGAAAATAACAGCAGCAGCATCAGCTCGTCAGCATCAGCAACCGCAACTTCTCCCATCTACAGCATCTAACTCTTGCAGCATCTCCCGCAGCATTCGAACAGCATTCTATTCTCCAGCATTTCTCGCAGCATTCCTACCCCTCCCACCAAGAGTAGGTCTTCTTATACCCTAATTCTAGCTTACGCAAAAACAACAATTGATGGACAGAATGCAGAACAATGTCATACATTCACCCCAGTACAGAGATCTGGGCCTAAATCCATCGTTTTTTTGCTCACCATGCCATTCCAGTTTGAACCCAGCCATATGCAAATCAGTCTTGACCCTGTGCCTCATGGGAACAGTCCAGCCCGAACTGCCAAGCCAGATCTGTGACTGGGGGTGAATGTTTGCCAATGTGCAACATTCCGTCCATCATCTTGTGTGTTTTGCATTTCGCCCCAAGTGGGAAGGGTATGCCCAGACGTGGGTCCTGTGCTCACTGCGCCACTGGAGTCAAGCTATCCTGGCTGATGAGGGCTGAAAGCCCGAAACCGGTCCTAGGATGCTTGATTCCGGTCCAGGGAAGACATGGCTTGGCAGTTCGGTCTGGACTGTTTCCATGAGGCACAGGGTCAAGACTGATTTGCATATGGCTATGTCTGAACTGGGGTGGCGTGGTGAAGCAAAATAACGATGGATTAAACCCAGATCTGTGACTGGGGGTGAATGTTTGCCAATGTGCAACATTCCGTCCATCATCTTGTGTGTTTTGCATTTCGCCCCAAGTGGGAAGGGTATGCCCAGACGTGGGTCCCGTGCTCACTGCGCCACTGGAGTCAAGCTATCCTGGCTGATGAGGGCTGAAAGCCCGAAACCGGTCCTAGGATGATTGATTCCGGTCCAGGGAAGACATGGCTTGGCAGTTCGGTCTGGACTGTTCCCATGAGGCACAGGGTCAAGACTGATTTGCATATGGCTATGTCTGAACTGGGGTGGCGTGGTGAAGCAAAATAACGATGGATTAAACCCAGATCTGTGACTGGGGGTGAATGTTTGCCAATGTGCAACATTCCGTCCATCATCTTGTGTGTTTTGCATTTCGCCCCAAGTGGGAAGGGTATGCCCAGACGTGGGTCCCGTGCTCACTGCGCCACTGGAGTCAAGCTATCCTGGCTGATGAGGGCTGAAAGCCCGAAACCGGTCCTAGGATGCTTGATTCCGGTCCAGGGAAGATATGGCTTGGCAGTTCGGTCTGGACTGTTCCCATGAGGCACAGGGTCAAGACTGATTTGCATATGGCTATGTCTGAACTGGGGTGGCGTGGTGAAGCAAAATAACGATGGATTAAACCCAGATCTGTGACTGGGGGTGAATGTTTGCCAATGTGCAACATTCCGTCCATCATCTTGTGTGTTTTGCATTTCGCCCCAAGTGGGAAGGGTATGCCCAGACGTGGGTCCCGTGCTCACTGCGCCACTGGAGTCAAGCTATCCTGGCTGATGAGGGCTGAAAGCCCGAAACCGGTCCTAGGATGCTTGATTCCGGTCCAGAGAAGACATGGCTTGGCAGTTCGGTCTGGACTGTTCCCATGAGGCACAGGGTCAAGACTGATTTGCATATGGCTATGTCTGAACTGGGGTGGCATGGTGAAGCAAAATAACGATGGATTAAACCCAGATCTGTGACTGGGGGTGAATGTTTGCCAATGTGCAACATTCCGTCCATCATCTTGTGTGTTTTGCTAATTCTAGCTTACAGCATAAAATGTTTCTTCTTACATGGCGCGATTCATTCTCATTGGTCAAAAACTCAGGTCCATATACATTTTAATCAAACTTCCTGGTCTTAACCAGTTCCGTGTGGAATGTCCATGTAAGCATCGTTTCCCACAGTTCATGCACTTGCTCATCCGTTTCGATCAGTCCAAATTGTATCTTTTTCTGTTACATTTTGTATAATACAGTTCCGTCTATTGATTCAGCCAGGCTTCTCACACTTCTTGCTGATCATCTTGGCACACATCTGCTCAGAAGGGTCACAGCAGCCTTGACCATACTTTCATCTTAGCCTCTCGGCATCAGCACGTGATCATCCCTTCTCCACAGCCTCTCTCCTCTATCTCATGGTCCCATCCGCTCATGCGCACTCTAGTAACTCGCGGCCATTTTATATTGCTGCTCGACAGGCCTAAGCGCACTATTTTCAAAGATAAACAAAATGTTATTAAAACAAAGAAATATAAACCCTTTCATTTCCCTCCCGTCTTTCTACGTACCCCAATTAGGTATTACCTAGCAGAAGCAACATATAAAGCTGTCCCTTACTTACCATCGCTTTATTTTGCAACCACACGTTTTATTTGAAAGCACAAATCATGCATTTATTATTTAATTAGTACGCAAAATATTATGTTATGTTAGAAACGTAAACAATTATAAGTCAATTAATTTGCACACTGAATTGCGTGTTACCATTAACCCTTAACATACATTGTTGGTTATTTACTTAAACGAACATGTTTATTAATATTGTACGAAAATATTAGGAGGTTAAAATTTTTACATTTACCCTGCTCCATCAACTCCCCCTTTGGTGATTTTTAATATCACCACAAAAACCCAAGTTATACAATTTTCTTAGACAGCATATATCTTTTATCCGTTTGCTTTTGTTAGTTTACACAACTGTATCCCTTTCAACTTGTTTCTTCATTTTCTTGTACATGTTCTCTTTTATTTCTTCTAACTCTATTTCACCCATTTCTCTCTCTCTTTCCTTGTTTATCATGTTTTCTTTTTCTATCTTATTCTGCCTTCTTCTTCTCTTTATACATGTTATTGCAAGCTTCAGTACTAATATTATTATTATTATCATGGTTGCTATTATTATAACTTTCCCTATTATTAATCCACTCATTCTCGTTAACCAATTTGTTGCAGAAGTTACCAAGTTTTCCCCAAGCACTTTCAACCTCCAGTGGAACAAGTTCTTTGTGCAAATTTGTAATATTTGTTATATACTTCTGTATATTCTCGCTTTTATCTGGAATGTAAGTGCAACAATGTTGGACTTTCAACATTCCACAGACTCCGCCCTCTTTTGCCAAAAGAATGTCAAGGGCAAGACGATTTTGCATCACCATAGCTCTCATGGCAACCATCTCGGTATTTACCATCAAGAACCCTCCAGCAGTATCCGTAGATAAACGATCTACCACTGTTGATAATTTCCGAATTCTAAATGCATTCAAAGATATTCCCACTGCTGGTATCAATGCACCAAAAATATCACCTACTATTTCTGAAAAACTTTCCCTTTTTCTACGTGTAAAGGTATTTATCATTCCTTCTTCTTTTCTATCTACATGGAAAATCTTTGGAAAGACCAGGCCTAAGTAACATGACCCATACCAATTGTCCGGCAACCTATAATAAGCCCTGTTTCCGCAAATATATATAATAATATAATAAATCCCTGGAAATATTGGATCTTTTCCCCCTTTGAATCCCCATCCACCTAAAATTTGGTAATTGTCTTGGCAATTGCTGCAACCCACAAAATAATTGTCATATCTTGTCTTATTTCTTCTAATGCACAACCTTCCCTGTTGGGGCCAATCCAGAGTCATAGCTGCATTTGTCTTTTTCTTGTCATGATGGTCTTCCTCAAACGCCCAAAGAGGTGTTTTTGTCTCTTCTATCACTTTTCTTTGAAATTTCACTCTTCTCTCTTCAACCATTTCTAAAAATACCTTTTCTTCTTTCTTTAACTCACAGGTAAGGTTGTACCTAATTATACTATCTAATGTTAAAATTTTATCTTCTAAGAAATATTCACCAAACGTCTTTCCCTCTTTTATTTTGTTAAGCTCGGGAACTACAGAAACCTTTGCAAAAATCTTATTTATATCAGTGTAATAATATTCTAATCTACCTGTTTTATAAAATAAACTTGCTAAAACACTACATGTTATTCCATACGTCAAAGGGAGGTGATGATAAGTCACACCCTCTGCTACAGATGCAGGCAACTGCATACAAACATAGCAATCTCTTACATCCATTGTTTCTACATACTCATATAATAATTTAGTAAAAACATTTTTTGAAAAATCTGTTATTGATTTGTCCTTATGTAATTCTGCACTACTCTTTAAAATAACTGGCTCTTGAGTGTTAGCTCCTTTTTCTTTCTCAGTATTATTAGACATTTCTACTACAGCTAAACTAATTGGAATAGTGATTGCTAAAACCACCCATACTGTTATTAATAATCCTGTACAAAAACAGCACATCTTGCACCATCTACTTAAAAACTCACATTTACATTTTCTATTTCTAGTATTCTCCATTTTGTCTTCTAACCTTATTTATTTGTTTTCTAGAAAATTGTGTCACTACACCTCAGAAATGACTTGCTTGCCACTCTGTACTTCCAATATTTTGTCTTTGCTTGGTACTTTCTTTTAATTCTTTTTCAGAATCTTTTCTTTGTCACATCCGGAAAAACTCGTCAGTCCAGTGTTTTGTCAAATCCGGTAAAACTATCTAAAATTTCTCCAGGTTTGTTGCTTCAGGTTTGTTGCACTTCACTTTCTCCCATCAGGTTTCTTTGTTCTGGGTTTTCGTGAGTGTTCAATTCTTCTTTGTTACTTGTCAAAGCACGATACAACCATTCAGGCGATCTATACTTTTGATTTACTTTCTTTATTCTTTTCGTTTTCTGCAAGTGTTTTCCACCTTGTTTTTCTTGCTCTTTTTGACTTGTTATTTCATTCACTTGTTCAGCACTTTTCCCATCCAACCTTATGATTCTGTATCTTAATTTTCTTACTTCGTTGGGCCAATTGTCTCCTTTTCTTGGCCTTTTTGCTTCACTTCCTTTTTCCTCTCTTTCTGTTTTCCAATTTCTTTTTCTTGTCTCTAGTTTTTCATTTCTTTCTTCTCCACTTTCTTCAGATTCTGTTTCAATTCTTTCGTTATTTCCTCTTATTTTGAAACTTATAATTTCATTTTCTTCTACTTGTGGTTCTTTTCTTATCTTCCTTCGTTCACCTATTTCTGTCCCTCCTCGAGGTTTTTCCGAATTTGTGTCAGTCTCTCTATCTGCTTCTAAAATTCCCTGTTCTTGTGTTTGACTATCTGACCCTATTACTCTTCGGGGTTTTTCCGATTTTTCTAACTTTTGGTTTGAAACTCTCCCTTCTTCATCTATTAATATTATCTGCGAAGGAATTTTACCACAACTTGTACTTGGTTGTTCACTGTCACTATCTTCTGGCTCAGTTTCTTCTCTTATGCTTTCAAAATTCCACTTTCTTTTTAGAATTTCTTCACCTTCCGAATGTTCTGTATCAGATTCTGAACTGGTGTCAGATATTTCCAGATGTCGACTTACAGGTCAATCTTCAAATTCTGGAACTTCAGCTATTTCTTCTATTTCCTCTTCTTCTTCTATCGTTGCACTTGTAGTTGGGTCTTCCAGATGTCGACTTACAGGTCGATCTTCAGGTTCTGGCACCCTGTTTGTTTCCTCTTCTCCTTCTGATGCTGAACTGTTATCTGATATTTCCAGATGCCGACTCACACGTCGATCTTTAGGTTCTGGAACTCTGATGGTGTGGCTGGCATGTACCCAGTGTTTCACTCCTGCACACTTGACTGCGGTGTTCGTCACTAGGATCACTTGTCGTGGTTCGTCCCAGCGAGGAACCAAACAGTTTTTTCTCCGGTGGACTTTTATTCGAACCCAATCTCCTGGATTCAAGTCGTGAGCTGGTTTTCTTTCAAGAGTGGTCGCCTCCGGTCCAACCTGATGAAACACAGAACGCACCACATCAGCCAATCCTTTGCAATAATCCAGCACTAGATCATCAGTTATAGTCAATAGCTTGTTGACAGGTACTTGTGCTTGTCTCATTGCTCGTCCCATGATTATTTCATGTGGACTGAGTCCAGTTTTCCTTTCCGGAATACTTCTGATTGTCATCAGAACCAATGGCAAAGCATCTGGCCATTTGAGTCCTGTAGCTTGACACATTTTTCCTAACCTGTTTTTGATCGTTCCATTTACTTGCTCCACTATTCCAGAAGCCTCTGGTCTGTATGCACAATGCAGTTTCTGTTTAATACTAAGTGCTTCACAAATCAGTTTAACTAACTCGTTTTGGAAATGTGTTCCTCTATCCGTTTCAATCGTGACTGGAAAACCATACCTCGGAATGAATTCTCGCAGCAAAAGTTTTGCTACCGTGATACTATCATTCCTTCTTGTTGGATATGCTTCCACCCAACGGGAAAACAAACAGACGACCACTAGAACATACCTCAATCTGCTGCAAGGTGGCATTTCAATAAAATCCATTTGCATTCTAGTGAAAGGACCCCCTTCTCGTCCTATTCTTCCTAGACTCACTACTGTCTTCCTTCCTGGATTTAACTTTTGACAAATAAGACATCTCTGACAAAGACTCTCAGCTATGGCTCTGAATTTTGGATTGTACCATGTTTGTCTAAAAAGTCTGATCATTGAATCTCTCCCAATATGGGCTTGTCCATGGTACATCCGTGCCATGTCAGAAATCATGCTATCAGGCATAACTGGTCTCTCATCCCTGTAAACCCATACATCAGTTTCTTCATGTTTTCTACATCCTGCTTTTAGCCATGTATCTTTTTCTTCATCCTCTGCAGCTTCTTGTAACTGTCTCACCTCATCCCATGTTTCAATTGAGTTAGTAAAAAGCAAAGGACAAGAAATATGCTCTCTTTCGCGACATTTATTCAAAGAAACCACATTCTTTGGACAGTACTGTGCCATCTCGTCAGCATATTTATTGCCAACAGTAATGTAGTCTTCCCCATTTTTATGTGCATTGCACTTTACAACCGCGATCTGTTTAGGCAGCTGTATCGCCTCAAGCAACTTTTTCACAAAATCTCCATTTCTGATGGGCGTCCCTGCAGACGTCAAGAAACCCCTTTGTGACCAAATCTGACCAAAATCATGCACGACCCCAAAGCCGTACTGGCTATCAGTCATAATCGTAACCCGTACATTCCTTCCCAACTTACATGCTTGAATCAGCGCTATCAATTCTGCAACTTGGGCAGATCGTATACCTTTCAGACAAGATGCTTCCAATACGGTTGCTACTGTGCAAACTGCATATGCTGCGCTTAGAACTCCATCACTCGTTCTCAAACATGAGCCATCCACAAACAGAATATAATCTGATTCTTTCAAAGGCTCATCTCGGATGTCAGCTCTTGGTTTTGTACAGTATTCGAGCACGTTCAGACAATCGTGATCTACTTCATCCATCTCAATCACATTCTCTTCATCTGGCAATGATGTTGAAGGATTCACATTCATACATCTGTCAATGGTCACATTATCTGCACTCAAAATTACCTTTTCATACCTAGTCAGCCGACTATGTGTCATGTATTGGGTTTTCGTTCTTGTCAAAAGAATTTCCACAGAATGGGGAACATACACTCTCAATGGATACCCCATCACTATGCCTTCACTCTGTTCCAGACTCACACAAGTAGCAGCAACTGCTTTCAAACATCCAGGCAACGCTTTCGCTACAGGGTCTAAAACAGCTGAAAAATATGCAATTGGTCTTTTCATAGTTCCATGTCTCTGCACCAAAACTGAAAACGCACATCCATCTCTTTCACTGCAATACAGCTCAAAATCTTTCTCATAGTCAGGCATTCCCAATGCTGGAGCCTCACACAATTTCTTTTTCAGCTCTCTGAATGCTTTTATTTCTTCATCATTCATTTCAAAAGGATCTTTAACATCCTTTTTTGTCAGTTTCTGCAATGGTTTAGCAATCAGTGAAAAACCGCTTATCCATTGTCGACAATATCCAACCATTCCCAAAAACATTCTTACCTCTCTTTGTGTCATTGGAGCTCTCATTCCTTGAATCATTTTTATTCTTTCTGTCGTTACCTTTCGCACTCCTTTCTCAATTTTATGCCCTAAATACTGGACTTCTTGTTGACAAAACTGCAACTTTGAAGGGGACACTTTATGTCCTCTTTTTGCTAAATGATTCAGCAAAGCAATTGTATCATTGACACATGCTTCTTTTGTTTTTGATGCCACCAGTAGGTCATCAATATACTGAACCATTACTGACTTTTCTGGCATTCTTAAATCTTCCAATGATTTCTTTAGGATCTGATTAAAGATTGAGGGACTTTCTGTGTACCCTTGAGGAATTCGGCACCATGCCAAAATACGCTCTCCAAACCTAAACGCAAATATTGGCTGGCTATCTGGATGCAATGGAATAGAGAAAAATGCATGACATAAATCAATTACTGTGTACCCTTCTGCTTCACGTGGAATCTGGTATAGAATCACAGCAGGGTTCGGTACTATTGGGCAACAAGGTACAACAATTTTGTTTACCTTTCTTAAATCCTGTACGATTCTATATGTTCCAGTTGGCTTTTTCAGTCCCATTATTGGCGAATTACATGGACTGCTCATGATTTCTTTTAGAATCCCTTGTTCAATCATTTTATTTATTACTGGTGTTATTCCCTCAATTATTTCTGGAGTCAATTTATACTGGGGCGTATTTGGGTAACTCGTTCCTTCTTTTACTGTTATTTTTACGGGATCTACTCCTTTCATTAATCCTACATCTTCTCCTGTAAAGTCCCACACTTCTTCTTTCACTGTTCTTTTCAACTCAATTGGGATTTTCTCTGCATCAAATACAGGAAACAAACCATTTACTTCTGGTTCTAAATTCACCATTGTCATTTTTTACAGCACATCCTCATCCGGAGTCTGAAATGCAATTCCGTCTGGGGTACAATAAATTGTGCAGTTCATTTTGCACAATAAATCGTGTCCTAAAAGGTTTACGGGACTACAATCACACACCACAAATCGGTGCATTTCACTAAATGGACCAATTCTTACCTTTACTAATCTAGTAAGAGGCGTTTTAATTTGCTGATTGGAAACTCCAACCACTTGGATATGTTCACCTGAGAGAGGAAGATTTGGAATTTCCACTGACCTAACAGTAGAACGGGTAGCTCCAGTGTCAACAAGGAATGTTACATTTGCACCATTCACTTCTCCATCCACAAATGGACCAGACTGATCTACCTCTAGAGTTGCGCCAAGCACGCACTCTTCCCTCTCTCTTAGGCACCGTCATGAACTTTCATCCGTTTCATCCTCATCTTGTCATAACCAATATTGAGAAATTTCAGCTGCACGCGACAACTGTTTTACCTGTTCTCCTCCGTAGAATCCTGTTTCTGCACTGTATTTCTGTTGGTTAACACTCTTGGGAAGTGGTGGTTGTGGCACCTGACCTCGTTGAGTAACTACCTCACTCTGCACCTGTGAATTTAATGATTGATTTTCCACATTAGGTCTTGGAGGAAATTTACACTCGTTTCTCCAATGTCCTAGCTTGCCGCAGTTGTGGCATGGCCACTTTTTCTTTGCTTCATCTATGCTCATTTGTCCTTTCCCTTTACCTATATTAGGTCGGGATTTATACTGTCCGGTTTCACTGCTAGTATTATTCAATTGAGCTTCTTGCTTCTCTGCAACTTTCACCTGTGCCCACATGGCTTTTTCTTTTAATTTACGCTGTTTACTCTCAATTTCATCACTGCAATACTTAGCATATCTCAAAATTTCATCCACTGTGCTATTCTGCCATCCTATCAAGTGCTGCTTAATCCTTTCACTTATCTCTGGTGTTAATCCATACACAAACCTATATACAAAATGACTCATGTCCTTCTCACTTAGTGTCTCATAACCACTATACTGTTTGAAAACCAACAACAATCTCTCATAGTACGCGTGTACTGACTCTTTGCTTTCCTGTGTTGTTCTGTCTATTTTTACCCAATCTGTTTCTTTTGGTGGAATTTTATTCTTCAAAAAGGTAACTACTTGATCTTACTTCCTCATCACTTCCGGGCCTGGCGCACCTGTTTTAGCATCCCTTGGATATTCTACAGTTGGCCAATCAATGGTAATCTTACATTCTGTCCACAAATCAGCTGGCACTACTATATCAAACAATCCATCTAGATCTATCCACAGCACTTTTGACACCTTAACAAATCTCTCCACTTGTCTATACCATTCCACTGGTTTCTCTCTCAATTTTGGGAAGTCATTTGTAAATGACAGTATATCCTGTCTGGTCCATGGAACATGCACATAACTACCACCTGGTGTTTCTCTCATCGGGTATTCCCTAGTAACTTGTTCCCTATCTGTCACTGCAAAAGCTAAAGATGCTTTATCTGTTGTTTTCTCATTCCTCTTTGTCCATCTATTTCTCCATCTATCCACATCACCCCATTTTCTCAATAATACAATCAACTCTTTTATTTGGGTCAGTCTTCCTGATGTGTTCAAATTCTCTATGTCTTTCTCACAAAAATCTACTCTGTACGGTTTCTGCAACGTCCTTACTTTCACAAATTCTACTCCTAGTTCACTTGCGATCTCTTCCAATTTGTCATGTAAATTTCTAGCTCTCCAAGTAAGACTTTTGCACAAAAACATAATCTCATCATCCTGATAATTTTTTAGTTTTTCTGTTCCAATTGTTCCCAAAATCAACTCTTCCATGTCTATTTTCAACCTAATTACATCTAATGGTTTTTCTTCTGGTTCTTTTGCTTTTAGCGCTTTCATCCATTCATTTAACTCTTCTGGAGTCGGACCTACAGGCGTACTATTTAATTCTATCCAATCACTGCTTCTTTCTGGTGTTCCTGATGCAGACTCTGTCACCATAGGCATTCTCCTAATCTCATTCTCATTTATCGTCAAATTTGTAGGTGGGCTTGGTCTACACGTACTAGCCAAATTGTGTGCACCTTCCTTACTCAGTTCCATCCCTTCTCTTTTTCTTTGCAAATGTGAATTCATAGGAATCACTAAGGAATGTTCATTAATTTTCTGATTCTCAAAAATTGGCATTACTGGACCTATCGTTACTGGTACCGTTACAGCTTCCATATTCTTTGTCAATTCTCTTATTTTCTCAGTCAATTCTTTTGTCGTTTTTGCTAATTCAATTGCATTGTCACTTTCTGTCTCTTCATTTTGTGAAGTTTTAAATGTTTCTTGTGACCTATTTATTTCATTTCTTCGTTCGGGTTTTTATTCCTCCCAGTTTCCATTGGCGGTGCATTAGATGTCACCACCGCAGAAGTCTGTTGATATGGAGGTGGGTTTCTGTTTAAAATATCTTCCAGCAATTCGTCATCTGTTTCACTACCACCATACACATACTTTTCTACCACTACATGTTTCTTTTTCTCGGTACACTTTCTCTTTGCTTCTTCCTCAACCGCAAAAGCTGGAAACAAACCTCCTGCCATGTTAGCGTATCTCCAACGCTTTACTCTGTCCTCATGATTTATTCCCCACAACCTTCCAGGCAAAAACTCATGATTCTTTAATCCTCTGGATCTCTCTCGCTCATACATCTCATCTTCCCATTCCGTTAAAGCTTCAAACTGTGTCGGTCTAGGTCTAGGTTCTAACATTACCATCTTTTCTCTCAAGTTCCGTAGTACAGCTACATTAAATGAACCATTCTCAGGAAAATCCAATGCTCCATCGTTCTTGGTGTATTTTGTCCAATTTTCTAACCATATGCATGTATGATATCCATATTTCAGCATCATATGTGAAGCTGGTGATTTCGGCGGAGGAATTATTTGTCCCTCTCTAGTCACTACCTTTTTGTCCTTCTTAAAGAAGTTCTTAACTTTCGACATCCAAGACGTTTTCTCTTTTCCATACTCATAGTACGACATGATTTACAACCTTTTTCTCCATAAACAAACCACAATTCAACACTGTTCCCTATGCGTTATTTCAACCAATACTAGCGCGACTCACACCAACACTCCAATCACAGCGATTTCCTGTCTACGGCGCACTGTCCAATCCCAGCGAGGCTTTTGTCTACGTCAGTCCTGCTCCTGTTCTCATGTGACTATCGCACTGTCCAATCCCAGCGCGGCTTTTGTCTACGTCACTTTTGCTCTTGACCCCTCCTTTACAAAATTTATCGGCAATTTCTTTTTCAACAATTTTTGTTAGTTACAACATTTTATCCACATTTCCATTGTCTGATTCGCTAAACCGAAAAGATAGCTTTGACCATTCACACAAGAATTCTGTATTTTCCAGTAGGCAGCGCTTACCTCTACCCTACCACAGAATTTTCAGTTTCGCCGATAAAGTAGCACTTCCCTCTACCTTACCCTTCTTTCAAGCAATCAGTAAACCCGTTTCTCTGGGGATAAAACACATGTGGAGACTATACTGCTCCTGAGAATTAAGGCCAGAGTTTCACAAGAAAACCGATCACTATTTCACTTACACACCTTTTATACACAAAATGTCCCTAATATAACACAACCTGTGTTATTACCAAAAAATGAACTCAGACAGTGTAAAATTCCATGTGACTTCTCTTGCCACACGTGTTCCACTTCCTACTTCCCGGAAGCGTGAAAACTTACATATAACATAACGCGACTCAACAAAAAGTGTTAGACATAAACTTATCAATAATCTATAATCATAAATCAATAATCACCAAACTAATCTATAGAAACCATAACTCTGCTACCAAGAAATCTGATCCAGCGCTAACAAATAAAATAATTCTCCTATTATGCTTTGGTCATCCAGGTGTCATTATTTCTCTGACTCACACACTATATCCATATGACGGTGGGGCCCATAACACCGCATATACATTCACTTACTCATTTGTTCCCTGGATTTCCTCCGTCATGAACCTAGGAGAAAAATGATTCGCTGGAAGGAGACGGGATACCTCTTTTATAATGACATAATATTTCTCATTTGCTTTTAAGGTATTCCGCTCATTGGTCGATGGACCAACTAGTTGGAATCAGTTGATGGTGATTAAGACCAGCTCAATCACAATGAACTCTTTTACCATTCCATTATTAATCATTAAGTTAAAGAAAATCACTGAGTCATTTGTTTAAAGAATAATAAAGTTTATATAAAGTTTTGAATGCAGGAAATTGAGATTAAGCTTATTATTCAGATCATTGCATTTATCATCAATATAAGAATAGTTTGAAATTGCATGGCACTTTATTAGACGGAAAATGAGGTTATCATAGTAAGAACTCTATAGATCAACCTATCTATCTCTCTGGGAAAAACCTAATAATTCTAATAAATCTAACAATAAAAGTTCTCCTAAAGCAGCATCTTTATACTCAACTGGAAAAGGAAAATAACAGCAGCAGCATCAGCTCGTCAGCATCAGCAACCGCAACTTCTCCCACCTACAGCATCTAACTCTTGCAGCATCTCCCGCAGCATTCGAACAGCATTCTATTCTCCAGCATTTCTCGCAGCATTCCTACCCCTCCCACCAAGAGTAGGTCTTCTTATACCCTAATTCTAGCTTACAGCATAAAATGTTTCTTCTTACATGGCGCGATTCATTCTCATTGGTCAAAAACTCAGGTCCATATACATTTTAATCAAACTTCCTGGTCTTAACCAGTTCCGTGTGGAATGTCCATGTAAGCATCGTTTCCCACAGTTCATGCACTTGCTCATCCGTTTCGATCAGTCCAAATTGTATCTTTTTCTGTTACATTTTGTATAATACAGTTCCATCTATTGATTCAGCCAGGCTTCTCACGCTTCTTGCTGATCATCTTGGCACACATCTGCTCAGAAGGGTCACAGCAGCCTTGACCATACTTTCATCTTAGCCTCTCGACATCAGCACGTGATCATCCCTTCTCCACAGCCTCTCTCCTCTATCTCATGGTCCCATCCGCTCATGCGCACTCTAGTAACTCGCGGCCATTTTATATTGCTGCTCGACAGGCCTAAGCGCACTATTTTCAAAGATAAACAAAATGTTATTAAAACAAAGAAATATAAACCCTTTCGTTTCCCTCCCGTCTTTCTACGTACCCCAATTAGGTATTACCTAGCAGAAGCAACATATAAAGCTGTCCCTTACTTACCATCGCTTTATTTTGCAACCACACGTTTTATTTGAAAGCACAAATCATGCATTTATTATTTAATTAGTACGCAAAATATTATGTTATGTTAGAAACGTAAACAATTATAAGTCAATTAATTTGCACACTGAATTGCGTGTTACCATTAACCCTTAACATACATTGTTGGTTATTTACTTAAACGAACATGTTTATTAATATTGTACGAAAATATTAGGAGGTTAAAATTTTTACATTTACCCTGCTCCATCACCCGCAAGAGAGACACTATCGGTGGCTCCTGTCAGACAATTCCTGCTGGACTGAGGAAAGGGTCAGAAGGGCCTGGAAGAACTTGTCTGCTTGTTAGTTCTTCGGCGATGGGACACTTTTGACTTCTCTAATAAGAGTCAGAGTGAGACTCCTGTGACTCAGACTGCTAGAGGGCCTAACCTGAATGTTGCCTACAGTAAATGGGGAATATCACTACCTCCAGTGAGGGAAGTGGGGCTCAGGGTACTGCCATTAAAATACTACAGCCCTGACCGCAGAGGACTGGGGGTATGCGTTATTTCACTGTGTGGTCATATATAAATACCCCTTTTGTCATAAAAGAAAGTTTGTGGCTCTACAAACATTAATTTCTGCTATTGAACGCATTTTGAGTTGTGAGTCTCTGTTCACCTTCCCTGTGTCAACCCCCCCCCTTCCCCAAGAATCATCTGACTTCTTGACCCTCACTACCACTGAGAGTAATGTGCTGAAGGGGTACTTGGCCAAGTTGCTGAGGTCCCATAGTAGGTGGGAGCCCTGGGACATTAGGAGTAAAAGGCCTCGACCCCCACGGTTGGGCCCAGTAGCTCCCGCTTGTCCTGTGGCCTCTGAACGGGGTCTGACATAAGTAAAGCTATTCACATTAACACACCTAACATCACAAAAGCTTTAAAATCCAATGAGGAAGTACAGCCCTAAAGAGCAATCACTTCTTCCTTTAAGAAGAGACTCACCCTCAATCGCTCTTCTTCCGGTAATGCCCCTAAAATCTGGACTGTCTTCCCAACTCATAGCAAGCTCACTCCATACTTTATCAGTTGGAAAAAAACCTTAAACCCCATCAAAAATCCACAATGTCAAAAAGGCGTACCCTTAATCTCAAAGGGCCTTTGCACCATGCCTTTATTCTTGCAATTGTGCATCACTATTGATTGGGTACCAGGTGAATAGGCTCATGGGAGCACTAGGACGTGCACAGTTAGGGTGCCCACTGCAGAAGCCTTTTGGACAAGGACACAGGGTTCCCACAGATCTCCCAGGATACTGCCCTTAAAGGGCATGCATTCGCACTTTGCACCCACCAGTCGGTTTGGGTCGATGCCCACTCTGAACAATCCAGATAGTCCACCTCTGATGATAGAGCAGCAGTTTGAATCCTTTGCTGCTACTTTCACTTCAGTGCTCTCTTCAGTGCAAGTGGAAATTCTCAGAAATCACACCTAGACTAAAAAGAGCGCATTTTATTTTTGTAACTTGGGACATGCTCCCAATCTGTTCTTGGTGCACACAAAGTACAGACAGACTTGTGCGCCACAACTACTGAAATTATTCAATTTTGCAGCTGCGCTGTTTTCCACATAATTATGAATGAGTAGAATTTACCACATAATCCATCATCTCCTGCATAATCTGTAGATTTCATTAAAAAAAAATGTTTCTAGCTCGAATGAATCAAAAGCTACTAAAAGTGTGGAGACACTTGTTGCGCACAGTGGAACACCCTTCGCAAACGTTGACTGGTTACCTTTCTGTTGCTTATTTCTGTATTTGGGCATTAAAGTGATATTAAGCGGGTTAAAGTTTTGCCCAGATAATGTTAATGTATAAAAATTCCTAAATAATGAGTTGGTACTAACACTAAATGTGCCTCATTAGGCCTCACAATTTCGCGTTTCTTGCTGCATAATTTAGTCAACCCTGCCACATAATTTGGTCATCCCCTGCTGCATAATTCCAGTGTCCCTACCGTTCACTCATTTTCATAATATGGTGCCTCTGCAGTGCTACCTCTAAACGCTTGACAATCTCATGCCCTGTGTGGTCAACGTTCAGAAAAATCAGAACTAAGAAAGTCACATTTGTAAATGAATATGGTGTCTTAGGCAGCAGAATGCAAGGAAAAATCAACCTGTGTGTATCCACCTGTGTTTACACTGCAGAACAACTGGCCCCGACTGCCTGAAGGTAAATAAAGGCTGGGCAAAATCCTAATTGCTACTTGTTCCCAGCCAACAGCAGTCAACATCAAAGGATTAAAATTGACTTGATAAGGCCTAGAAGTCTCTGCCAAACTTCTACAAATTATGTTTAAATGGAATTAAGGCAAAAAGTCTTGCCTAATACATGCAAGACAAATACAATGTGTTTTATTTCCACTTTTAGTGAAAGATTAATTTAGAGCCTTGTCCTAGTGCAATGCATGTGATAATATTTCTGTAAAGGTAAAGGTAAAAAGGTAGCCATGGTCTTGGATGCTGGCATGTGACTCAGCCACCATGAAAGCAATGTTACCTGCTTTAGCAAGTATATCCTCAAATGTACTTGAACATAAAACACGGGCATATGGTCCAGTGCCTGGATAACCTCAATGGTGACAAGTAGCACTCTACAAATCTACTGATTGATTGGCTGGGCAGCAGTGGCGGCTGGTAGGGGACAGTGGACGGGTGGGGGAAGGTGGGGGAGTTATTAAATAAAAGAAAAAAAATTAAAAGCTTACCTGCTGGTCGCCAGCCGCCGCCTCTCTTCACAGGAACAGGAAGCACCCAGGCTTCCAGATGCCCCCAGCCAATCACGACGCTGTCGTGATTGGTCTGAGGGCCGTGGTTCGGTGCTCAGACAGGGGCTGGGGGCCTGGGCATGTCCTCCACCCAGGCTGTAATGCCAGAGACGACCGGCCAATCAGTATCCGCACTTTAGGTGCAGCAATAGCCACTACTCATCCCTGTGACGCGGGGAGCCCAGCCCCGCCCTAACCTGCGGCAACTGGAATACAAAAAATAAAATGATAATAACTTCTGTTATTATCATTGTATTCTTTCCATTGCACTGCTTTAAAGCAGTGGGGTGACGCTCCTCCGCATTAGCCGAGGAGCCGCCACTGCTGGGCAGCTGAGCTGGGTGGAGGGCCGATTTCTGTGCCAGTCTAGACCATTTTGCGAATTACAAGAATAAACTGGAACAGAAGTACAATGGGTAGCAAAACAGTGGCACGTCAGCAGCGACACCTACCATCTTGTGTAGCTCGCCCCTTCGCAAGGAGCATGGTGCCACAGAGGAGGGACTTCAAATAATTCAAATCTGCATAAAATGGGGCTCCTAAAAACGCGACAAGAGTGCTCAACAGAACAGGATTTTTTTTGTATGAGGCTTGTCAACGCACCCATACACCCTAGTGGCTAGAAAATGAAACGAAAGGAAGAAAATGACTAGAGTAGCTCAGAATTTAAAGAAGAGGGAGAGGCACAACACAGATAAATGACAGGTCAGTGGACATTTTCATCTGTAACTTAAATGTTGTGTCCCACTGTGACAAAGTAAAATATTCCCTTACTATCACAGGTGGACTCGGTACATAGGTTCCATACCCCTCACTCATCTTTATGTCTCTATTAGACAACACAACTTGATTCCTCAAGTTGATGTGTTCCTCACCAAGACCTTCATGAAACAATTGGTCAGCGCACACACCATAGGCAGATTCATCAGTCAGGAACATAGAATAAATATGGTGTAAAGTGCAATAGAGTGCTTAATTTGTAAGAAATAATAAATGGCAGGGCTCCGTCAGGAGGGCACTGCAGCCTGCACCACACATTGCCCCTGCCAGCGCTGCCAATGATAGTAACAACACAACTACTAGCCATCGCACTCCTACAAGTGTGACAATTCGGTCTATTTCAGGCCCCAAAAGCTATAAGAATGGCTTGGCGGCAGTTAATAGTAATTTTTAATGTATATTGAATTATTAATAACCTGTTGTTGTGGTCATCTCTACATTAGCCAAACAGTGCCAACTTGTGGCAGACTGTCACAAGCACAGGGGCTGACAATTAAGTGCTGGTGCAGAGTACCAGAAACCACTGGCTCAAATTAAGCACTGGTGCACTGTATTCTTTCTCACATTCCCCTTAAAACCCCGGCATGCATATCTGCAGCAGCAAGTATGCAGCAACAAGTACTCAGGATCTCACACATCACACCACCTCTTCCAACAAGGACATACAAAAAAAAGACCACATACTCTCCAGCCATGGATACCCATCCATCAAAGTGTCCTGAATAGTAGACGCGACATAAAAGACTCTTGTCCCTCTAATTGCAACATTGAAACTGACACCATGTCTCCTTTGACACTGGTCCTCTCATGCAGTCTAAAATCGCAGCAGCCAAGTGTACTCAATTGACAGATTTTTTTAGGAAAAAATATTAAATATCACCTCCCAACCTGATTATCAAAGCGATCTGCAAACCACCACTGTTTGCTTGTGACCCTTTTCTTTGCTGTTATCTTACACCACTCCTTGTTTTCTTTTGTCGAATAGGAACAGATGAAGGAGTTCCATTTGTTTACGGAAGCTGATGTTCCTCTAGCAAAGCTGTGTAAAAGTCCTTTACTATTCGATGCCTCTCCTGTAGGATCTCTGATAAATGCGTCTTTCTCATCTGAACCCACAGCAAGAAAACTGAAATCAGACCAAGTAACACCCTTCTTGAAGAAACCATCCTTAAATCCAGAAAATCTGGAACACTATTGTCCCATTTATCAGCTACCATAATTGGCCGAAATGCTTGGAAGACCGTGCAACTTGAACTACCAGAGTATGTAGAAACCAACCACATGCTGCATTATATGCAAGTTGGTTTCTGTTCAGGTTTCTGCTCCAAGACAGTGGTAGTTGTATCCTTTGACGAACTGGCCAGGTTTGCAGACCAGGGTCAACCACCAACTTTGATTCTTTTAGACCTGTCGGCAGTCTTCGATACTGTAGACCATCAGATTCTGCTGCCCAGGCTGAGTGGCCTCAGTGTCGAGGACAGTGCGGTAAAATGCTTTGGAAATGTGCTTGAAGACAGTGCTCACTTGATCTCCAGCTCTTACCTTCCTTCATTTCCTCCAAAAAATGTTGACCTGTGTGGTCCTCTAAGGTTCAATTCTAATACTGTTAACTGTTTATCCTGTTTAAGATTGCCCTGGCCCATCTTGTTTAGTTCTTTGGGCTCACTTTCTTCATGTACTTAAATGACACACATGGTCTTTAAAATTACAGGAAGCCTATAATGAGTGTCTCCAATCTGCATGACAGCCGCTCATTGGTTGAAAACTGGATGTGTCACAATCAACTGAAGTTCACCCGGGATACGGCAGACATAAGACCCTCCCGATTTTGGAAACTTCATTTTGGCCCCAATCCTTAGGGGATAAACAAAGACATGTACCCTGTGTAAAAAATCTGTATGTATAATTTGATTGTGAATTAATTATAACTGTCAAATCATTACAATTTTTAGCTCATATTTCCACCAACTGCATATCTTGAAACAAACTATTCACTTTTTCTCGTTACCGTACAAAATGTAAATCATGAACATCTTCATCTCTACTTGAATTGATCACTGATGGTCTCTATTTAAACTTGCCTAAATATGCAGTGCAAGAGCTGGAATTGGTCTAGAATTCGGCTCCCAGGATGATCCTGGGCCTTACAAGGTGCGATCATGTTTCCAACATAATCTCATTATATTGGCTCAGGGGCGGCTCCTCCGTTATGGCGGAGGAGCGTCACCCCACTGCTGGAACCAGCAGACGTATGTAAAATAAAATGATAATTAAGCAGTTATAAAATTGCTTTATTATTATTTTACTGCCGCAGCTGAGTCTTGAGGGCGGGGCCAGTAGCGTAACAAAGGCCCCAGCAGTGCAGAAGGGCCAGAGCTGCAGGGGGCCCCTCAGCACAGTACTCTTGTCCGAGAGATCCTGATAAAATTCAGAGCGGGGGCCCCTCCCTGCGCCTTGCAGGGGGGCCTCCTTAAATTTCGTTACGCCACTGGGCGGGCCCATCAGGAGTAGGAGGAGTGGTGGGCTCAGGCCACAACCAAGTACGCATGTCGGTTTAGCCGACAGTCCACGCCTGGCCAAACCGATATGCGCACTTGGGTATCTCCAGGCTATTGCTTGGAGATATCGGGAGGCTCAGGAGCACAGGCTGCCAGTACCTGCTGGAGTGTGAAACCAGCCCGCTCCGCCCTATCCCTATGCTTCTCTCATGCTGGTTAATACCAGCATGAGAGTAGCATCTGGATTAGCGCTGGGGAGTCTGGGAGCCTCAGAGCTGTAGAAGCGGCTAGGCGGCAGATGTCAGGCTGTAGGTACGTTTTTTTTTGTTTGTTTTTTCCCTACTCTGCCTCACCGGTTTCCCCTGCCTCTGGCCGCTACTGCATTGTCTGCCTGTTCAAGAATGGATTGTGTTTTAATCATTGTGCCTTAAAGCACTTCAGGAGCAGAGACACACTCTCCTAGCTGATGGTTTTCAGCTGTATGTTCCCTTCCACTTTCTAAATCTGCGGATTAACCTTTCATGAAAATTCCCAATATAAACTTCACAGCTGTTGCAGAGAGTATACTTTTCAGTGGCTGTAGCATCAATATAGAACTCCCTTCATACCAAAATGTATTAATTTGAGAAAGCTCTTAAAACCTGGTGGTTTCACAACGAATGTTATTTTCTTAGGACAACTCTGTCTCTAGAATAACACTATTCACTCTTGTCTAACTTGGAAGGATAGCACCACTTTCATTTTGGAACGGTCCTTTTTTATTTAATTTCTTTGTTAGCCAGTGTCTCCTAGTGCCGAGATGCCCCTTGGGTGAACGTTGCTACTAACAAAACAGAAACAGAAACAGGTGATGTGGTGGGAAGTGATATCATTTCATATTTGATGGTGATGCAATCACGGCATGTGACATCATATGACATAGGAAAAGCAGACACGTTTTTGTTGATTACTAAAAGATCATACTAAGGATTATGGTATGCCTCATTTCCTCTGTGTCTAGCCCTTCTCACTATTCCCTTGTGTCTGTGGTTAAATAATGCCTGAGTGTTAGACTTGGCATCTTTTGGCGTGTTTCCCCTGAGTTTTTGCTTTCTGACCTCCCGGTTTTGACTCTGTTTGTGCTGGCTTAGTGTTTCTGCGCACTTTTCTCACTGCTGATCAGTGGTAAAGTGCAAGTGCTCCTGTGGTAAATTGTGTTATGGATTGGTGTTTCCATGATTGGATATTTGATTTACTTGTTAGTCCCTAGTAAAGTGCACTGAGTGTGCCAGGGCCTGTAAATCAAATGCTACTAGTGGGCCTGCAGCACTGATTGTGCCACCCACGTGAGTAGCCCTGAAAAGGTAACTCAGACCTGCCATTGCAGAGTCTGCGCGCAGTTTGTAACTGCCATGTCGACTTGGCCAGTGCACACACTTGCCAGTCTCTAACCTTCCCTTTTCTTACATGTCAGCCACCCCTAAGGTAGGCCCAAGGTACCCCTGTGGGCCGGGTGCAGTGTATGTGAAAGGTAGGACATGCCCAGGTGTGTGTGGCATGTCCTGATAGTGAATCACAGCCAATTTCGTTTTTCACTATTGCAAGGCTACCTGTTCCCCATAGGAGAGAATGGGAAGTTTGTTTATAACATCTTATAGACAAAACTGGCCTGGGGAATTAGGTAGGAAAATAAAGTTTAGTATGCCTGAAATCAGAATCTAAAGATGCATCTTTTAGTGAAGGTGATTTTTACATTCAGTGTTTGAAAATACCACTTTTAGAAAGTAGGTATTTTCTTGCTCAGTCATCCCGTGTGCCTCTGCTGGAATGTGGATTGCCTGTCTGGGTTTTGGATGACAGAAGGCTGGGGAGCAGGAGTGGCTCCAGATAGTCTAGGTAGGTCAGGAAAGGGCTGAATAGACCTGGGCTGCGATGGGGGAAGGGGGAGGAGATTTCCTTGCACCTCAAAGGGCCTGGTCTGCCTCTGACAATGCCGTCTCCACCTCCTGCCAGGAAATCACACCAGAGAGGGCAGAACGGGTTCTGGCTGGGCACAGACACTCTCTGCCTAAGAGATCAAAGGATTTTGGGATATAAATATTGGGGCCCAGACCCCTGAACTTTAGAACTCTTTTGGATCAAGAAGACTCCCAAGAAGAAGAGCTGGAGAAGCTGTGAGGAGGAACTACCACTTTGCTGTGTGCTTTGCTGTCTTGGCCTGCAGTGGCTGCTTCTGTCTTGGGCAGTGAAAGGACTGGACTGAACTTTCTGCAATCTACTTTGTGAGTCTCTCCAAGGGCTGGAGGTAGAGCCTGCCCCCTGTTCAAGAAGTCTCAGGAATAGCAAAGACTTCAAGCTCTTCTGCCCTCAGCACTGGGGACTGTGTGTTTTGTGCTGCAACAGAAGAAAAGCAACTCGACGACGTCGACGACGCCACTGCTGACTCCGTGTCCCGAAGGCACCGCAGAGGGCACCGCCGCAATGCCGCACCGCGACCCTGGTCTCACCGATGATGCCTGCTGATGCCGACACCGAGCCGCTGCTCGCACCGCGACCTGTGGGCACCGCACTCCGCACCGCCTCGCTTCACAACGACGCCTTGGTATCCCCGACGACGCCGCTCCACGGCGAAATCCATGCCGCTGCTTGCACCGTGGTTCGAGGGCACCGCTCATAAAGTTACACGACGCACTGCCCTCATCCCGCACCGCAGCCTTGGCCTACCGACGCCGGCGCCATCGACTCCAGTTCGTCAGCCGACGACAGCGCTTCAGCAATGACGACGACGCTGCTTGCACCGTGACCTGCCAGCACCGTGACGAGCACCGCCTTCATCTCTCACCGCGACCCTGGTCTCACCGACGACGCTGCCACCGAGCCACTGCTCGCACCGTGACCTGAGGGCACCGCACGCCGCCCCGCTGCACTTCGCACCGCAGCACCCGGTGCCTGCCGACGCCAGCGCTCCTGACTTCAACCGAGAGGAGATCGATCTGCAACGCGTGTGACTTCGAGGGCCCCGACGACTCCTGCACCGACCTCCGGAACCGACGCCTGCGGACGCCGTGCTTTCGGAAGCTCAATGCGAGGTCGCCGACGCCCTGCATTTCTAAAAGGTACTGTTTGCGGGTCTTCCCGACACCGTAGCTGGCCCGCGACGCCGCGGTCAGCCAGAACTGTTTGTATTTGTTTGTTCACGAAGCCGTGATAGCCCCAGATGGAGCTATCGACATCAAGGAACTGTTTTTAAAGCTTACTTTGATAACTGAAGATTTTTAAGTACTGTATTGTGGATTTTTATCGTTTTTGGTCTTGTCTTAAATATATAAAAATATTGGATATTTTTCTAAACTGGTGTGGTGTCCTTTTGTAGTGCTTACACTGTATTACTGTTGGTTATGTGCAAAGGCTTTACACACTGCCTCTAAGATAAGCCTGACTGCTCGTGCCAAGCTACCAAGGGGGTGAGCAGGGGTTATTTTAGGAGTGTAACTCCCTTACCCTGACTAGGAAGAAGGGTCCCTATTTGGACAAAGGTGCAAGCCCTTGCCAACTAGAGACCCCCATTTCTAACACTGAGAAATATGAATAAAATTCAGTATGAACAAACACCATCTCTGAGGGTGGAGTAAGACAAGCCGATTCAGCATGGTCTCGAAATACTTTCTTGGGCTTCTTAATACGGAATCACTCGACTCTGCGTTGAACTACACCAACAACTATCATCTTTGAAAATAATATGGCAGTCTTCAGGCTGTATTCCCTTTTCACTGACAAGAGACTGACAACCGAGGCCTAGATTTAGTAAGCCTTTGCATGGCCTTGGGTCACGCAAGGGATCGCTAGGCAACGGAAATGCTTACGTAACATTTACATAGGCATGCAGGTGGCGATTTGTGCCGCCTTTCATGACTTTGCAAAGAAATGTAACGCAATACATTGGCTTGCACTCCGTTACGTTACAATTTGTATTGGTCGGCGTTCCATGGGCGGAGCATTGGTATTCTCGTACATCCACCCATGGAATTTGACAAAATCCCAAACGTTATGAAATCAGAAAACTTGGTATTGGGCCAAAATGGTACACACCCTGACTATAGTGTGTAGAGGATAAATATGTTTATTTCTACTCATTATTTCCTATTTCTATGCGTGATGCACTCCACATCACACAGAAAAGGAGGAAATTGGCTCTTAGCATTGTTTTTCTACTGGAAGGTATTGCTTTCAGCACAAAACCAATCCTATCTGCAATGCAGGCATCCTTGCTCCATGGTGCAAGGGTGTCTGCGTTGGCATTAGGTATCCTCAAGTGCACCAGTGCAGGAATAGAGCCGAAGAGCGCCATCTCATAGTTGATAAGGCCAGTGGCGGCTGGTACGGGGGTGGCGGGGTGGATTCAGGTTTTTTTTTTTAATCACTTACCTGCTCGCCGCATCTCTCCTACGTCGTCCCTCTGCTCTGGCCAGAAGAAGGAAGCACCCAGGCTCCCCTGAGCCAATCACAACGCTGCAATGCAGCCGGCCAAACCATCAAGGGCACTTTAGAGTGCAGCAACCACTCCTCCTCCTTCGTCACAGAAGCCCTACCTGCCCCGCCCGAACCTGGCAGATGCTAAAAATAAAATGATAATAACTTATCTTATTATCATTTTATGTTTTCTTTTGCACTGCTCCGCGAGCAGTGGGGCGACGATCCTCCGCGTTGCGGAGGAGCCGCCACTGGATAACGGGCTGTTCACCTCTCTCGCGTTCACGCAGCCAGGCACTTTTGCTTGCTGCCCCAAGTGAACTTTTAGTAAATATGCCCCTTTGTTTATGAAGCAATGATACATATGTAGTGTAAGAAGGGATAACTTTTAATTAACAGATTGGAATTCGTGCAGGACAATAGATTGTGTAGAAATATGGAACAGCCCATAAATGCCCAACTAAGAAAGTCATAAAAGATTTATTTACAGAGTCATAAACCAACGAAAATGGAGAACTATAATTTATGTTAAATTTTGTACCCATCCTCGAATCCTCTCCTGATAACTTGATTAATCTTAAATTCTGCATTCCAGAAGTTTAACAGCTCCAGGGCTGAGCCTGAAGCAGGCACCAGTAGCTGCTGTGAATCATCAGAAAGGTTTATAGATTAATCAGTTACTGCTCATAATTATGTTCAAGGCCGAATGCCCTTGGTCGGAGACACAAAACAGCAGTGAATAGACGTGTTGTGCACTTTGGTTTTGGAGAAATCCATTACACAAATGTATCGCTGGGTCAGACACAGAAACGCTTTTAATGAGGCAAGTGAGCTAAAGCAGGCGGGTGGCTCGGAAGGCTCTTGGGAGACGTTCTGTGTGTTTCGCAAGCTGTTGTTTATAGACGACAACTCAGCTGTAAAGCCATCTTAATACAATATTCAGACAATCATCAGATTTAGTGCAGATGCAGACGTCTTGCAGCATGTGAACCATTAATTTACCGTGCATGCTTTTCACAATAAAAAGTGGTCAGTTAGACAATAAAGCATTATGTACAACACCCTACACATTTATTTTAGTCAAACGTGTGCACAAAACTTTTCTAAAAGACGTAAGTGGAGATCAGCCTCCTCCTTTTGTGAGCCCATTTTAGGTCTGGCTAGTGAAAGCCTTAGCTGTCTTTCAGCAATAATACAATCTCACAGAAATAGGGGTACGTAATCAGCCCTCCTCAGTAATTGTTTGCTGTAAACATTACTGGCTTTTCTATTAGCTCATATTCATTAGCCATTGGTTAATTGTAACCAGTGGCAGTTGGTGACCCACAAAAATGGTGGGTCGACATATATAAAAATAAAAAACATACAAATAAACATTTACATTTAAAAATGAAAAAACAAAGTTTCACTTACTTTCTTAACCTGCATGACGTCCTCTGTGTTGTCTGGCTTCAGACTCCTCGAGCGCGAGGTCCCACAGCTCCTTATCCAGTCCAGACACTGCTCTCATGCTGCATGAGAGATGCGTCTGGATTGGCTGGAGCAGGCTGCCTCAGCGCTCTGAAGAGCACTAAAGGTCTGTGCCTGCTCTCCAACCCGGCTCAGCCGTAGTGAGACAGCCAGCCAAACCGACATGCGCAATGAGGGGCCAATCAGCAGCAATGACGCACTGGCCCCGCCCTGCTCTCTCCATTCGGCAGAAAGCTGGAAAAATAAAATCCTTTCATTACCATTATATTTTTCCAGCTTTCTGCAGCAGTGTGAGGGAGGGCGCTCCTCAGCTCCCATGGAGGAACCACTGCTGCTCTCCTTCATGACATGTGAAGTTTCAACATGTACCAGCATGCAGCTGTTTCAACGGTGCAGCAGTAAGATGAGTCCACATGAATGGTGAGATCTTTTTTTACATGATGTCTTCCATTGCAATGCAAGGGAAGCAAAGAGTCCATTCTATTCCGAGAAGGTGGAAGGATAGCCATCTACAGTGCAGGTATGGTTGGAACTTGCTGATGCTCTGTCCCCTCTAACCGAATCCTTGTCTGAATCCCGCTTTGTCCTGAGGCCCCACTTGACTCCTTTTGCCCACCCTCTCATGTTGTGCCTACCTAGTATTGTATGGACAAGAGATTCACTGAACTAAGAAAGAGAAAAGAAGAAAGATTACAAAAGACCATCAGAAATACTTCATGAAGCAGAACTTCTCTAGAAAGTAAAATTGTGTTATTTACGGAATGCGAGTAAGTAATAATTCGAATTAAATTCAGGTCACTTTAGGAAATGAATAAAAAATGTATTGCTCTTTTCCTAGTGTTAGGTTGGTGTGCTCTCCATCACCTATTGTTTTCTAGGTTTCATAAAAAACAGCATGGCAAAGACATAAGGTCTGCCCTTAATGTGCTAATTCATGCAATGACATGCATAGATAAAGGCTCTTTGCATATGTTAATAAAATAAGGCCAGATCTATTGAGTGATGATAGTGTATTACTGCTATATGTCCCAAAAAGCAAATCGAGGAGCAGAAAGTTCAGTACTAAACACAAACAATAGTGTGAGTAGTGCATCGACTCTTGTAACAGTAAGATCACTTATATAATCTATAGTCGCTCATTTATCAACTTCTGTCGATGTAGGATTTTCTTCCAAATATTGGTTTGCAACTGGTTATCACTGGCAGACGAATTGGAGCACTTGTTCGATATTCAGTCCAGACCTCCAGGCCATGTCCTTCTCCTTCCAGAGCAGATACACCAAAAATCGCCAGTGAAGTCCATGTTGGCACAGTCTTCTTGTGGAGTATTTGCAGATAAAACAATCTGGCATAAAGTAATCTGGTTAAAATGCATATTTATTTGAATAAAAGTAAACTGATGCCTACAAAATCATATTAGAAAACGCTCACAAACTTTAGTACCTTTTCTAAGCAAATCATTTAAAGCAAGTTTCAGTTTTCATTAAAACACACCTTTGACATAGAACGCATGTGTAGGGTGAAATGAAACTATCTGCTTTTATGAGAAAACGTAAAAATCAGTTATAAAATGGCTGCAAGATTTCGTGAGGCCCTATGCAAAAGTTATTTATGCAGCCTCTACAGGTCACAAGGCAGCAAGGCTTTCTACTGCAGAGGTCTATTTTCAAAGCACCTGCATTTTTAGCTAAATTTGAATTTGACATGTGGTTTTCTGATGAAGGCTATTTTTCTGTGTTGCCTCTGCAGAAAATAAACAGCAATTTGCAGAGTTTCCGGTGTAGCGTGCACGTCGACTGCATCTCCTTATTGTGGCTGTCCCCACACAAGGCCCCCTCTTATGCCTCTGAGCATGCATCAGCCGGAGCCGGAAGTGCCCGACAAATTGGGAAGATCGCAGAGTTGGGGCAGAGACTTCATCACCAAGCACTCCATCCATGGTATTCACTCCCAGGACCTCCTTAAGTAAGGAAACTTTGCATGAAGTATGGGCTTGTTGCCATAGTGTTAGGCGAAGTACTGCTGCAGACACCTGGAAACAAGAGGTCCCTTTGAAGAACTGCCTTTAGAGGAGCTGGCGAGGGCATCCTTGTTTAAGATGCTGTGTGGGCATTGCCATTTAAGCAGCACTGCTAATGTCACAAGAGTTTGAGAGATTCTGTTCATACTGGTGTATCAGCACACTTGCTGTAGTCATCGAGGTATGATGCTGAATGTACAGGTGTATGAAAGATGCTTCTTTTAGATCTGGTGGCGCACAGTACTCCACAGCCTCTCACTGCTCAGGTCCTTCACACTGTGACAGTTGGGAATGAACTTAGAATAGTATTCCAGAAGTCCGAGCAAAGACTTGACTCCTGTCTTATCGAGTGGGGCAGGAGCATGAGTGATGGCATCTAACAATCCCTGTCTAGGCCTGATCCCTTCCCCAGAAATAAGGTGACCTAAGTATTCAATTTCCTCACAAAGGAATTTACACTTATCCGATTTGACAACTACCCCACGGTTCCTGAAAATTTCAAGAACCTTTCTGAGTACATTTTCGTGCGAAAGAACATCTTTAGAGTGTATTAACACGTCATCCTGAAAAACCAGGACCCCATCGATACCTCCCAAAATGTTCTACATGACTCGTTGGAAAACGGAAGCCGCAGAGGCAAGCCCAAACGGCATCCGTTTGTACTGGAAGGTATCCAATGGTGAGACAAATGCCGTGAGAGGTCGTGATTCTGGATCTAGCTCTACCTGATGATACGCACTGGCTAGATCCAGTTTGGAGAAATAGCGCGACCCCCTGACACATGCAAAAAGATCATCAATTTTGGGCAAAGGATGAGAGTCGACCCAGATCTCTCTGTTGAGAGACCTCAAGTCCACAGAGACGCGCAACTTACCACATTTCTTGCGCGCGACGACCAAGGGTGAAAGCCAGAGTGAAGACTCTGTAGGTTCGATGATCCCTTGGTCGCACAGGGACTTGAGTTCAGATTCAAGATCATCTCTCACACTGAAAGGTACACCCCTCAATTTATGTTTTATTGAAACAGCTCCATCCTTTACGACAATTTTATGTCTGAAACCTAGTATGGTTCCGAGATTCCCTGAGAAGACAGATGGAAAACGTTCATTCCATCCTCTTAAATCATGTTCGTCTGAAACTACCAGAACTTGTTCTGACGTACCTGGTCTGAGGATCATTTTGAATAGACCCTGATGATACCACCCCACAATATTCAAACCCTTGATTGCAACATAGATCTTTCCCCAAATTTTCCTCCCCTTGAAAATAAGTTCGTCCTTGATGAACCCAAGAAGGTCAATTTTACGTCCCTCATACGAGACAGGAGAGCGATCAGGAGGCTGGAGAGCCCTATCTCCCCAAGTCTCATTGAACAATTTCTGTGTAATCATGGTAATCCTAGCCCCAGAATCAACGAGAAGATTTAGTGGCTTACCTCCTACACATATTTCGACAATGGGATCAACACACTCAGGGGATTCATGTACATTGGAGATAACATCATGAGAATCAACAATTACAGAGACTACATCGGAATCAGATTCTTGATCTGATTCTAAAACACATGCTACAGTTCTTCTACGATTTTTCTTTTTCAAGCAAACTTTTTCGAAGTGTCCTGTTTTTTTACAATAATTACAGACGGCATTGGCCCCGGGACACTTTCCCCCTTTTTGATGAGGTGGATTCCCACATCGGTAACACATTTGCTTGAAGTTCTGGAACTCTTGCTTGAAGGTTGAACCTCCTTTAACCACATTCGGGTTCTTTGAAGAACTGTATTTTGAAGGACCTTGTTGATATGTAGAATATCTGCTCTTATTGTTTTCAGCAACACTATTGACGGCGTCAACAGGCTTAACTTCTAACTCCTTCAGTGAAACCTGGGAAGTCTCGATGCTCTTAGCAATTTTAATAGAATCTTCCAAAGAAGGATTAGCTAAAGACAACAATTTTTGACGAATCTGTTTGTCTCTGCAGTGGCACACAAATTGATCCCTGATCAACTGGTCTGTAAAAACGTCAAATTGACAGACGGAGGCTAGCATACGTAATGCAGAAATGTAGGAATCCACATCCTCACTTTCACATTGTTGTCTCTTTAAATAACACAAACGTTCGAGACAACTAATGTAGTATCTTTACAAGACATTTTACTAAAGCTTTTTATTCAGAAAATGGAAACTCAACAGGCTGCTTATGTGCTGTCATACCGAGGAAAACGGCTCCTGAAATACAACTGTTACCTTTATTGTAAAGAGATTAACTGAGCCCAGGAGTCATACGAGCTGTTTTGAGTATTTCTCTCTCATTGCAAAGGTAGAGTGGTTAACCTTGGTAATGTGGTTGAAATGACCATTGAACATAACCATTCTGCCTCTGCAACAGAGATTGAGGCTAAGAAAATGTACACTATATTAAAACAAACTCTGCCACCTCCAATGAGCCCTGTGGCTCAGTTTGAGGAATGTTACCCAGAGCATCCCCATGCATGTTGCGAGTAGTATGCCCACAATCCCCAATTTGAGAAGAATGATACAATGGTAAACAAAGGAGACTAAACCCATAAGAGAAATCCCCAGGATCTACTCAGATATTAACATTCCTCCTGACCTTACTAAAAACTTTAACCAAGAACCTTTCCTACTATATGATAATGTAAACCATCTCAAAAGCATACTAATTTTCAGTACCATTCACAATACAGTTACGCTTGAGAATAGTGAAATTTGGATGAGGAATGGAACTTTTAAATCAACTCCGCATCCTTTTGCCCATATTTATACTATTCATGCTTATATAAATAACACTACCATCCCTTTAATTTATAGCTTACTGTCTGGCAGACATTCATCAACATATACTGAATTTGTATCAGTTATAAAACCAAAACATCTAGCAAAAGTTGAGGGAAAATAATTGACTTTGAATTACAAATGATAAATATTATCAATAAAATGTATTCAGATACCCAAATACAAGGATATTTTTTTTCACTTGTCTCAGGCATATTGGAGAAAAATTCAAAAAAACATACTTAATTGAGGAAGAAATGACAAGCAGTAAGCTACAATATAAACTTAAGAAACTAACATCATTGTATTTTGTACTTCCTGAATGTGTGGACGAATTCTACACCTCAATTATAAAATCTGAATTTTTTACCCAAAATGAGGACAAATTGACACCACTCCCAAATAGCTTTGAAGATACATGGATTGGCCTTCTAAGATGGTCCGGTCATAGAATATTAAGTTGAAATTCGTCATGGTGCCTTGATTTGGAATGCTGTTTAATAAATGCTGATTGCAAAAGAGCCTCCGGGAGTGCAGCATCTCTGTTTGTGAAAACAATAGTCTAGGAAGTTTGTGGTCTTTTACCCCCAATGCTGCACTGCCAGTAGGTAGTTATAGTTATGTTATGTTAATGTAATCTTATAAGGCGCACAGCTACCCAAGGGTTTCCCGGCGCCGCCCATCAGTAACAGAAAAATGAAAAGAAAGAGGGAATGGAATCTACATATTAAACAACCAGGTTTTTAAGCCCTTACGATAGTTCTCATAAATGGTTTCAGTCCGAAGTGCCATAGGAAGGGAGTTAGGACCTAGTTTCCATAGGAAAAGCATTTTTTGACTTGCCTATAACTTTGGCGTTGTTTGACCAATCTTCATGAAAGTGTCAAAGTAGGTTCTGTGTCATGGAATGTTAGGGGGTGATACGTGCATTGGGGACCGAGAAACAGGGGCGCAAAAAAAGGGTGCATTTGTAATGTTAATTTCCATAGGAACGTGTTGTCTAACCTACAGCCCGAACCGCTGGACGGAAGTACACCAAATTTGGCAGAAAGGTAAATGTTGTTACCTAGATTGTGCTTTTTGTTATTTGGTGCAAATCCGGCCAGTAGTATTTGAGAAATGTAAGCTGAAATTTATAGCTATATCTCTGGCCGTGTATATTTTGCGGTGGTTTCACGATTAATCGCTGTGAAAGGCAGCGAGTCTTCTAAGACCCTCAATGCTGCCCGGTGCAGGGTTCCACCTCTAATTCACTTTGGGTTCGCTATCAAAATAATGAGGCAAGCACTGGAAACTGGAAGACAAGAAAAAGGTTTATTTCTCATGAGGAGATCACGTCAACTGCAGACACCGGGATGTCTGAGGGAGGTGTTCTGCTGATAAATCCTTTGGCTCTTCCTTTTATACAGGTTTGACACAATGCATTGGTTTCATCAACATGGTTACACAAGCTTGGGGTCCCCGCCCTGGGCAGGTTGTCACACAAGCCCAACAGTAATTCTCTTCCCACCCAGGTCAAACAGACAATCTTATCTTGCAGCTGGACCTTGCTTCAGGGTCTAAAACATGTGAGACCGGCCAGATCTAAGAGTCCGTTCTGTTGATAAAAACAGGTCCCATTGTTGGTAACAACAAGTCTTGCTGTTTGCAGTGCAATAAATCATGTTGCAAGAGTCTTTTTGGTGTTTGGAACCTGTTTGTGTAACTAGGTGCAGTGAGGGGTAGAGTGTCCAAAGGTTTGCCTGAAAACAGAGATCAGAGGAAAAACGAGTTTGTGGCAGCAAGTGGCGCTGAGGTTTGTTGCGGCAAATAGAGTTTATAGCCCCCAGCACACGTACCAGGTCGGTCAGAGGGTCAGAGGGATGCTAGTAAGGGCAGGGTGAAACAAAGGTGACCAACAGAGTACAAAATGGCTGTGATAGATTAAAATGACTGCAACTTATGTGCACATAGAATTCCACCAGACAAGATGGCGCAGGTAATGTTCACGATTGTCGTTTTGCTTTTAACATCGCGACTGCGCGCGCCAACGGGAATGCTGTGATTGACTAGACGCAACCTGAACAGAAAGTTGCGGCTGCCTTTTTATTATTTGGGAATGGGCTGAAAATTTGTGTGAAAGCTAACATATGGGGTCAGGGTGGAAATACTCTGACCCCATGTTTGAGAAATGTGTGTGTTAGTGACACAAGTTATGTGTCCAAAATAGATTTTTTTAATAGTGCACAATATTTGTAACGATGACGCAACCGCCAGCGTGGCCCCGTGTACCAGCAGGGACATTGTGAATATCGCGGCGACACTGCGAAAATTGGTGGAAAAATAAAACAAATTTATATATATTTGTACACACTGTCACAGACTCATGTACGCACTCACAAACTCACTCAGACACTTATACATCCATTCACATACCCACTCACACACTTTTACATCCAGTCACATATCCACTCAGATACTCATGCACCCACTCACATACCCATTCAGGTACTCATGCAACCACTTACAGATTCACTCAGAGAGTGACACACCATGTACACACCCAATCAGAGACTCATGCATCAACTTAGACACCCATTCATAGACTCATGCGCACAGTCGCATACCCATTTAGAGACTCTTACATCCACTCACAGACTCATCTGGGCAATCATGTACCCACTCACAAACCACTCAGATACTTATGCACCCACTTACAGACATACTCAGAGAGTCACGCACCCATGTACATACCCACTAAGAGACTCATGCGCCCACTTAAAGACCCACTCACACAAGCACATATGTACTCACAGACCCACTGAGACACTCATACACCCACTCATAGATCCACACACCCACTCACATACCCCATACAGTCACTCACACACACTCTGTCACAGATCCTGTCAGAGAGTTTTGCACTCAGTTACTCACTCATACACTCAGAGACTCACACTCCCACTCATAGATCAATCAAATGTACATGCACACACCCACTCACTCACCCACTCAAAGACTTACACATCTACTCACAGACCCACCCAGTAACTCACCCTCCCAGTCACAGACCCTCCCAGACACTCATGCATGTACCTGTTCACTCACCCACTCAGAGACTTATGCTCTCACTCACAGACCCATTGAGACACTCATACACCCACTCACTGATTCATTCAGACACTCATACACCCACTCAGACATTCACACACCCATATAGTCACTCACACACCCACTAACGGACCCACTCTGAGATGTATGCACCCAGTCACTCAAACACTCAGAGACTCATGAACTCACTCACAGTTGCAGTCAGAGACCCATGCACCCTTTCACAGAACCACTCATACACTCACGATCCCAGTCATAGGCCCACTGAGAGACTCGTGCACTCACTCACAGACCCACTCAGAAACTCATGCACCCACTCACTCACCCACTCACTCACCCACTTAGACACTCATGTATCCACTCACAGATCCAGTCAGACAGTCATATACTTACTTACACATGCACAAAGGCACTCATGCACCTACTCACAGATCGACTGACAGACTCATGCAATCAATCACAGACCCATTGAGACATTGATGCAACCACTCATAGATGCACTGAGACAGTCACGCAGTTTGTTGCAGAACCATTGATAGACTGATGTACGATCTCAGAGATCCACTCAAATACTTATACAGTGAATGAGAGACTTACTGATACAGTGATGCATGCAGTCACAGATTCCACTGAAAGAGTTACACACTGTGTTATAGAGATATTAAGGGAGTTATACATGCTATCATAGAGTCACTTAGATAGTAAATGTTGCAGTTATAAGTTTTGAATGTGGTGGTGGCTGAAATTCACTTAAAAAAACAAACATTACAGGGATGTTATAGTTAGGAATAAGCATTTAAAAAACTTTAGAAATTCACTGAAAAAATAAAGGTTACAGGGACGTTATAGTTAGGAATTAGCATTTGAAAAACCTTAGAAATTCACTGAAAAAACCAAAGGTTACATGGATGTTATAGTTAGGAAGATTTTTTTTAAAAACCTTAGAAATTCACTGAAAAAACCAAAGGTTTCAGGGACGTTATAGTTAGGCTGACATTTCACTCATACAAAACCAGAGACATTCCGCAGTTATAGTTAGCTGAGCTAACTATAACTCATGCCCCCGCAATGCACTGCTTATGACCTCACATAGTACATCACTCATAACATGGTCAGTGACATCACTCATGACATCTCAAATGACATCACTCATGACATCATCCACAGAATCTCTGACTCACCCACTGACACCCCAATATAACCATTAATTGACCCACTCCAACTTCCACACTAACATTGTCAAAACCATTGACACACCCATACCAGTGCTTACACACCCACTCAATGATTCATAGGTCTACACACATACCCAATCACTCACTAAAACAGCCACTGACATATCCACTCATACACCCATACATCCACTCACTGCCAGCCACTCATAGAGCTACTCACACACCTACTCACTCACCCATACATTCAATAACACAGCCACCTACTCACCCATACAGATACACACACACCCACTAAGTTATTCATACAGATGCTTACACGTACTTACTCACCTATTCAGTCACTGACACAAGCACACCCTCACCCATACAGCCACTATCACAATCCCTCACTCACATCATATACTTCAACACTCACCTATACTGCCTTTCACATATGCAGTTACTCACCCATATACCACTGACACATCCATTCACTCACCAACACAGGCAGTCACACACCCTCTCACCCACCCACACAGACACTCAGACACCCATACAGGTACTCAGACAACCAATCAATCACCCATACAGCTACTCATGTACCCACTCACCAACCCATACAGACACTTTGACACCTACTGAAACAGACATTCTCACAGGTTAGTCACTGACCCATACATTCACTGAGACACGTAATCACTCACTTATACAGTCAATCACGCACCCACTGAATAATCCATACAGGCACTCAAACACCCACTGATTCATCAATGCACCTTGATATATATTTAACAGTGATGAGGAACTGGCAACCCACATTGGAACTTAAACATCTGACTGAGTATGCTCCACCTTCCTAATGGGAATATTATCATGGTTGATGATTCTTTTCCCATTCACTGTATCGTTGTATTATCATTCTCATTTTATTTTTTCTATTTTCTTTCTTTTTCTCACTTTTTTTAATAGATACTTTTAATTTTGCACGCACTGTGGGGTAGATCCTATGATAAATTATTTTGATATGGAAAGTCCTTTTTCCGATGTATGTCCACCTTGATTCAAATAATCATGCACGGATTGATTGCATAAATGTATAGAATAATTGTGTGCAGTGGTATTGGGAATTTCCCCAGTACCAAATATGAATGTATTTGGGCACTTGCCCTTTTATTGCAATTTAGGATCCTTTTACTTTAATCATATAAGTTTGATTTAATCCTGTAAAATGATTTACATTTAGGATTAAGTACTGTGGTAAATATTGTTAATTTGATTGAAATGTCAGAATATGATCCAATAACAGCGTGTGTATTTTAACTGTTTTACAATATATTTTTTTGTACTTCATATTTTCACAGTTGGGTATTTGCAAACAAACATAACTGTGCGCAATTGTTATTTTTTTACTATTTTTCTTTATACTGAGATTTTTCAGTACAAACGTGAGGAAGAGGAGTAAAACAAGAACACGATAACTAGATCATTATAAATGGGGCTGATATACGCTCAACCTTACAGGGATTTGAATTGGCGCAATGTATTTCTATTATGTCGATGAATTTAAGTTGTAATTGTATAGATATATCATGCATAATAGCCATCCAGATTATTCCATTTATAATTGTGAACATATTCTCAAAAGACACGCATTGATACTATGTTTATATTTTTATATCCATGAATTACGAGTAGCACATGGACATACAAGCGTCTTCGCTATGCGTGATATGCATTTGCACTTCATATAATGAAATACTATCTACTGATTATAAGTTTGGAATGCATGTATATAGAAGCAGTACAAGAGACAATTAATTGTCGATAATACTGACTTAACACTGTTGTTTGTACAAAAGAATGTTATGATTTAAGTATATCTACTATGTCCATGAATTGAAAGACGTATTTCTATGGCAAGTTGAGCACGTTATGTAAACTTGACACAGGCTGAGGTAGCTGAAACGTGTAGTTTTTGCACAATAAATGGGTGTGTAACAAATTGGTGTGCACACGTTTCTTCCTGCCCTATTTTGGATTGAATTCCTGATATATATACATATACGTGCCCATACTTACTAGTAAAGTGTGGTAAAGGCATGCGTGGGAAAGGAATTTGTGGTAAAGACATATGCATGGTAAATGCATGCGCTGCTAAGGCATATGAGTGGTAAAGACTGTGTGGTAACGGCTGCGTCGTAATGGTTTACTGCCAATCTGAGTTTAGGAAAATGACCAATGCAATGTTGTGTTTCCAAAGTGTTAAACAATGCTTGATTTATATATGGAAATACAAAGTAATGCTACCTCTCTGGAAGGTGCTCGTGCTGAATTCACATTAATGTGTCCTGTTTCGAAAACTGATAGCACCCATAAAAACAGGATTTGTGAAACAACCAGAGCCAACATTCTATAAGGCAGATTCTATGTGATACATTTGCCTTAATAGTCTTAAAATCAGTTTTGTTGGTTTAATATAATCTGACAAATGAATCTCATATTTGTTCAAAAGTGTTTCAATTCCAAATTCCTTTAATTTGCCTCCCTTTTTGGGTTTTTATTGCTTCATATGGGGGTGGTGGACATTCTTCTGGACCCTTCATTCTCTGTCCCACCTTTCACTTCCCCTTGCCCTGCTGACACCTGCTTGAGACATTTTTAGGTCTCACCTGAGACAATGCATGCGCTGTGGTTTGCAAGACATTTCGTTTACTCACAAGGTGTTGGGGTCCGCCAATTGCTTCCCATTGCTTGACTTCACTGCTAGTCTTATTTGCTGGCTCCTGTTTGGTCAGTGCATGCTGGCTTTACTTTCTGTTTGTGTGTTTCTCTCATCCCTGGACCATTGACCAAGTATGGCTTCCTTTTTTTGGGAATGTCCTTTCGCTGCTTCCCCTCTCTGCCGAAACCTGTTTTTTTTAGGTCTCGCCCTGAAGCCAGCGCTTGCGCTGGTCTGGGCGAGACATTTTGTAAGTGGGCTTTTAGAAATGCGACCACTTTTTTTTGGGCTTGTCTAGAGCATGCGGGTACGCGCACAGTAACGCGCATTCCTCGCATGCTCCAGGCGCCATATGTCTTTCCTCTCACTTGCTCCTCCCCCTCCCCCACCACAGAGCGCTTCTCGGGGCTGCGCGGCCGTGTCACTTTCACGGCCGCGCGTCACTTGCTCTCCCGCTCCTCCCCCACCACAGAGCGCGTCTCGCACGGCCGCGCGGCCAATGCTTGTTTTATTTAGTTTTTGCGCGCGCGCACACAACTCCCGGTCGCGGCCGAAATTCTTGCTCGCGATCACTTTCGCGTGCGCCCTTTCCTTGCTGTTTTCTGTGCATCGCTCATTCTTTCATTACTTGTCACTTTTATGTGCATTTCTCAGTCTTTCTTTGCTACTTCACTGTGCATTACTCCTTCCTTCTTATTCCTTCTTTGCTGCTTTTCTGTGCGTTTCTCATTCTCTTTCTGCCACTTTCATGTGCTTTTTTCATTATTCCGCAATCTTTCTTTGCTGCTTTTTGAACTTTTACACTGATTCTGTGCCGATCTGCTGGGCATCTGCCACTCTTTCTCATACATTCTTTGCTGATCTTCTGTGCTTTTGCCTTTCATTCTTTAACATTTTTCTCTGCCCTTTTCACTCAATCCTTGCTGCTCTTGGCTTCTTTTAGTCTCAGCTCTTCTCTTCGAGTTTCGAACTCAATTGCTCTCTTAACTCCTCTTCTTCCTTTTTCTCACTCTTTTGCTCTTCTTTCTGCCCTTTTCCTGAATTTGCGACCTTCCCTGCTTCCTCTCCCACGCCGCACTCCTTCTCGGTTCCTGCCAGTTACTTAGCCCAACCCATTGCCCAGAGACCCCCGCTCCTAATTCATGTCCGCCGCAGCTTGGATGCACAGCCCGTATGCGCCCCTCCCGTGCCCAGCGCCAGACCCCTTGCTTTCACTCCCATCACTGCTACGTCTCTGCTTCCCTCTCCTCACCCTGAACCTTGAATGCACCTTCCAGTGCTGCTGCTACGCCTCGGTAGTCGACTGCGAAGGTGCCTTCCCCTGTTCCACCTGACACTTTTCCTGCACCTTCCCACACCTTCACACCACCCTCACATGCACCGCACACAACACTCACCTCTCCCTCGGCCACGCACACCTACACACCTCTCCCCACCCCTCCCTGTTCTGCCTTCTCCTCAACAACACCTCCCTCAATAAACACGCTACTGAAATATGGGACCTGCTGCATGACCACACATTGAAACTGCTCTTCCTCACAGAAACCTGGCTGATTCTATCGACATTACCACACCTATTCCCCAGGCACAAGGTTATAAGACAGGACAGAATTAACAGACCCAGCGGAGGACATGTCATCGTTTTCAAAGAGCTCATCAAGTGTTCCACTGCCTCAGCTAGCACCAACAGCACTGATGCTGGATGTGTTTATTGTGCCAAAATGGCTTCTTTTGTCATCTTCAATGCAAGATGGTGCACACTCTGAAATCCGTAAAAGTGCACTCTCTTAATGCTTTATTTTAATAAATATATTTAGGGTGATCACCAACCTCTAGTTCAGTGTGGACACTTTCTCCAGTCCTTGTCTTCTCTCTCTGTACGTCACACATCTCTTTCAATAAACCTCAGTGCCCCACAGCACTTACCTCTCATGACCTCAACTTGCCACCTCTCTCCGATCCTACCTCTAGATCTCTAGCTCTCGGTCAGCTCTCTGCCCCTCTCTTCTCCTCAAGTGCCTCTCTCTCTCTCTCTCTCTCTCTCTCTACTTTCTCTTCTTTCTGCATCTTGCTGCTCTGTTTGCATCTCATCCCCCTTCATTTCTCTTCCATTTACTTCCCCTCCCTCTTAATTTCATCTCTTTATCTTACCCTTTCTATCATTTTGGCCATCTATACCTTACCTTTCTCTACCTCTCGCATGCCTCTTTCTACCTCACCATTCTCTCTTTCATTTCTCTCTCTGCCTCACAACTCACTGCCTCATCTCTCTCTTCCCCACCTCTCATACACTATCTAGACTCTCAATTTACATCACCTATTGGCCTTCTATGTCTCTCTTTTTATTGATGTCCTCTTTCCCTCGCCTTTCCCATTATTTTATTTCTTTCTCTCTACAATGCTCTCCCTACCTCTTCCACTCCATCTATCACTCCCTTTGCTTTCATCTCTCTTTCTATCTCCTTCACTGTTTCCATTCACTCTCTCTGCTTCCAATGTCTCGCTCGTTTAATACATCTGTCTTACCTCTGTCTCTCTCTCTCCCTATTTCACCATTCTCTACTTCTCCCTCGCACTTACTCTGTATTAGCCTCATCTCTCTACCTCATCTGCACCTCTTTTTCTCTACTTCTCATATCTTTCTATTTTTCATCCCACCGGCTCTACCTGCCTCGCTACTTTGTTTACCTGACCTGTCATTCTGTGCTTCACCTTTCTATTTGTGCTATCTCATTATAACTCACCTCTCTTCCTATCTTATTTCTCTCTAGACCTTGCCCCTCGGGTTGGCACCTTTCTTACCAGCCTACATTTAAAACTGCATGCCAGGCCTCTAAAAACAAGCATTGGCATAGTCAATAGGTCTCGCCTTTGGGACCTTATAAGTTTTTAGACATGCAACAGTTGATGTTATTGCACCAAGGATATTGTGCTGCATAACTAAATACTTATAAGGTCCCAAAAGCGAGACCTATTGGCTATGCCAATGCTTGTTTCTACTTGCAGTACTTTGTAAGAGTGAATGTGTTTTTAGGTTTTCTTGCTCTTGGTTTTTCTCCACGTTACTGCTTTCACTGGCTCTTTTCCCATGCTCGTTGCCTTTTAGTTTTCATCTTCTCAATTTCTACTCTTTTGGTGCAGCATAACAACACCAGTAGGCCACAGGTTGTTAGTGTCACTTATAACAATGATTCAAAAATACATTAATGGTTTCATGCTATCGCTATTAAGTATTCACTCCTTTAGTTTGCAACAAAGTGTTTTTTGGTGCGTATTTCATGATTTACTGGATATTTTGATTTAAATGTTTTATACAAAAAACAGGGTATGTTTTATGTTTGCATTATTTCCGGTTTCATAGAACATTTTCGTGTGAAAAAAATATCATATTGTAAAGAGATTTTTTGCCAGTATTGCCACTCCTTTTGGGCTTCCTTCTGTAGCTTAAAGTGTACATTGTAACAAAGATTATCATACCATACTGTGCAGTGACAGGCCATACCATCCAAATACTATACAATGCCAGGCCATACAATTCCACACCATACTATACAATAACAGGCCATACCAAACCATACCATCATATACCATAAAATACCATAACATACCATACCATAGAATGATTTGCCATAACATACTATATCATACAATGACAGGTTATACCATACCATTTTAAACAATGGCAGAATGTTATTATTGAAAAAATCGACATCAATATGAAGAACGATACATTAATGTATAAAAATTAGATCTCATCTTTATTAGTGAATTCGCCCGTTGTAAACTGCATTTAAACCCCGATGCAGAAACACGTAGTCAGGCAGGCTTTGAGACCTAGGCCTGAGGTCACTGATTGACATGTCACAGGCGGGGCAACATGTAGCCGGTAGACATATGCACTAACAGTAAATCCCAGATGAATCCCACAGATATGTGCAGCGACAACACAATAGTCCAGGGAGATTGGCCCCAATAAAGCACACGCGGCCGAAGGGGTACGCAAGCTCCCAAAAACACCAGAAAGTCAGATGCCACATAAGTTAGGAACATAAAGCCGATCAGGATACAACACACACTGTACACGCAGTGATCAAGCGCTCCCATGCCGGACATATGGACACGTTAAGCACTGGACGCATTGTGTCCATGAAAGGTCGTGGCCCACCTGGACTCCCCATCGAATAAATTAATTTACGACTCCAAAGGCAGCGGTTCACATTCCTTACCATACAAGGATCACTGGAACTGTTTATGGCATTCAATGTTTTGTATATAAACCCATCCTAGATCAATTGTAAGTTGAGACAGTCCTCAGACCTTATGACTGTAACTGTTCTCCCGGCTGCATTGTTTAATTAAACAAACCTTTAATTAACATTCCACAGCATACTATATCATACTATACAATGACAGACCATACCATACAAAACAATGGCGGGCCATACCATAAAATGACAAGCCATATCATACTATATCATACAGTGACAGGCCATACCGTACCATGCAATGCAATACCATTTTCAAACCATACCGTACTAAATCACACCATAACATATTGTACCATACCATACAATGACAGGCTATACCATATTATATTATACAATAGCAGGCCAAACCACATCATACTATATCATACTATTCAACAACAGACCATACCATACCATGCCATGCCATACAATGTGAGGCTATACCATACCATACTATATGATAAAAGGCCATATCATACCTTACCATACTACACATTGGCAGGCTAAGCCATACCATACCATATTATACGATGACAGGTCATACCATGCTATACCATATCATAGAAGGACATACCATATTGTACAATACTATTTCATACTATACAAAGACAGGCCCTGCCACACCATTCTTACAATGACATACCATACCCTACCATTCTTTACCATTCCATACCATTCCATACCATACCATACCATGCAATACAATGAATGACCATACTATACAAACACATAACATACCATACAATAACAGACCATATTGTACCATACCATATCATAAAATGACAGGCTATGCTATGCCATACTATACAAAGACAGGCCATACCATATCATACCATACAATGACAAGCCATATCATACTATATCATACAGTGACAGACCATGCCACACCATACCATATTGTACCATACCATACCATACAATGACAGGCTATACCATATTATATTATACAATAGCAGGCCATACAACACCATACTATATATACTATTCAACAACAGACCATTCCATACAATCTCATACCATACCATAGCATACAATGACAGGCCATACCATACCATAATATACGATGAAAGGCCATATCATACCTTACCATACCGCATATTGTCAGGCTAAGTCATACCATACCATATTAGACAATGACAGGACATACCATACTATATAATATCACACAAGGTCATACCATAATGTACAATACTATTTCATACTATACAAAGGCAGGCCATACCACACCATACTTACAATGACAGATCATACCATACCATACCATTCCATACCATACCATACACTGAAAGACCATACTATACAAACACACACCATAACATACCATACAATAACAGACTATATTGTACCATACCATATCATAAAATGACAGGCTACACTATGCCATACTATACAATGACAGGCCATCGTGGATAACTCACTGTCCCTGAACCTTCAGGTTAGTAGGACAGTTTCCACGTGTTTTGGGATCATTAGGATCCTACGGAAAATTTCCCACTATCTCTCTTTTGATGCACGTAAGCAGGCTGTCATCGCACTGGTTACATCCAGATTGGATTATTGTAATGCCCTCTATTTGGGCATTAACAAGGGTTTGATGCGACGTCTGCAGATGGTGCAGAATGCCGCTGCCAGGCTGGTGATGAATTTACCTAAATATGATTCAGTCACAGCTGCTATTAGGTTGCTGCATTGGCTGCCTGTGGACCGTAGGATCCTTTTCAAGACCCTGTGCATGACTCACAATGCCTATTACGGGTCAGGCCCTGAGGCGATTAAGTCCATTATCCATCGTTATGTTCCCAACAGGCGGCTCCGGTCTGCAGATAAGAATCTGCTTATAGTACAGAGATTCAAGAAGGTTACATGGGGAGGTCGAGCTTTCTCCACTGCTGCTGCTAGACTGTGGAACTCCCTCCCGGAACAGCTCTCAAGTCAGGTGTCCCATTCTCTTTTCCGCAGGGCCATAAAGACCTGGCTTTTCTCTCAGACCTCGGTATGAGCATGTCTTTTTGTCTGCATCCTTAGGTCCGCTTATAGCGCCTTGACGCCCTTGGGCTTAGTTCGCGCTTTACAAATTTCATATTCATTCATTCATACCATATCATACTATATTATATAATGACAAGTCACACAATGTCATACCATACTCTACAAGAGAGCCCATTCCACACCGTACCATACTATACAATGGCATGCTATACCAAAGGACGTAACATACAATGACAGGATATACCATACAATACTACACTGTACAATTAAAGGCCATACCATAGTATTGAATGGAAGACCATACCATAGTAGCACAGCATACAAAAGGCTATAGTATATTATACAATGACATGCCATACCATATTATACAATGACAGGTCATACCATACCATACAATGACAAGCCATATCATACTATATTATACAATGACATGCCATTCCATACCATATTATATGACAGGTCATACCATACCATACAATGACAGGCCGGACGCTGTGGGGTGTGATGGACACAGAACCACCAACACATACAGTGATGAATGTGCTACACACCTTGGGAACAGGTCAGCACCTAATCAATTTGTTTTTCAGAGCCATTAGGGATCACACTGGGATCTCTCTGAGCCAACTCCATCAGGAATTGGAGGAGGATTTAGCGGGCCCCCTGCATGACACTGAATGGATGCTAACACTTGAATCTCCTAATGCTATCTCTAGAAATGCACGATTTAAGAACATTCAATACATGATTCTTCATTGGGCTTACCACACACCTCGAATAAACTGTATGTTCTCATCGGCTGATTGTGCCTGTCCTAGATGCCAAGTGCTGTCTCACATGCTTTGTGCGTGCCTGATATTGCCAGTTTCTGGCTTTTGCTACACGCCCTATCAGCTACAGTTATGTGCTAAAGTCTTATAGGACTGGATGGTTATCCATGACTGAGCACACTTTGATAAGATGTTTTAATCCTTCAGTAGTGAAAGCTCATGCATGATTTTATTGACATGTTTCCTAAAGACATAAAATGTGGTTGGAAGTTCCCACAAATCGTCTATTTGTAAAGACTCAATGCTGGACCGTAGATAATCACTATGTGGGCCCCTGTTTGTGGGCAGTTCTGGCCAGAGCCTTTGGTCTAGTGAGCCTTCCTGTGCTGCTCTCAGTTTGTGGCAGAATTTAACAAAAGCTCGTTGTCTTGCATATTTTTGCCTTACAAGTCCAAACTCAATCCTGATTTGTGCTGGTGAGACATTCCAAGGAAGACAAAAAAGCTCCCTGTAGGTATTAAGGTTTAGCGACTCGAGCCATTCTGATTCACGGCCACAAAGTGCTTTGCAACCATAGGCTAGTGTACGTAATAGCTTTGTTCTGATAACCTCAAGTATAAGAAGAAGGGAGTCACCTCCAATCCTCTTCTGTAGAGATAGAAAGGTGGCTGTTAGAGGCCCTGCCCTTGCTTTCATTTGTTCCTTATGTGTAAAAAAGAGCTGTTTGTTTCTTTTATTAGTTTGTGATTATTTAAGTACCAGGGTCCTGCTTTCATAATTCTTTTACTAAATGCTAACACCTTTGTTCTTGCGAGGTTAATGTCCAGGTTATTTGTACGAGTAAAGTTACTTAATTTAGCCCACAACTTTTGTAGGCAACCTTTGTTCTGCTGAGAAGAACTATATCATCAGCATATACCCCATTCATTAATGATTTCCCCTCCAGTTTGGGTGCATGGGAATTTATCTGGTCCCAGGCTTCTGTAAGGGCCTCTAAAAAGAGATTAAGCAATGCTGGTGCTAACACGCATCCCTGTTTAAGTAAGTAATATTTATTGTACAGTTAATAAAAACCTTTACAATCCCTGTTTAAGGCCTGTTGTAGTCTGGATCTTACGGGAGACTCTCGTTCTGTCACCTATTTTAACTGATCCACGTGTGTGTGTGAAGTTGTTGAATTGCCTTTTAAAGCCTCTCTGGGATCCCAGGCTACAAGTTTGAACTAGAGCTTTGCCCTGTCCACATGATCAAAAGCGGCCTTCAAATCCACAAAACTGGCATACAGGGAACTTTTAAGCTTCTGAGCTTTTCTTATTGTCAGAACCAATACTCTCAACTTGGTCAAGGTGTCCATTCCAGGGGGAAAGCCAGTCTGATTGTATGGGATGATCTTCTGGTCTTCCACCCAACAATTTCAATCACAGAGTAGAAGCCCTGCATAATATTTTGCTTTGTTATCTATAAAAGCAAACAGATGGTAATTTAAAGGTTTTCTATTTTTCCTGCCTGTGAATAAAGGGTGGACGACTGCGCCATGCAAAGAGTCTGGAGTATGATTGAAGGTATAACAATAGTTATACAGTGGGACTAGGTAGTTTGCCCATCTCTCTGAACTTGATTTACAGAGTGCATTGGGCAGGCCACTCAGCCCTGGGACTTGGTCTGATTAACTTTTTGTTATCAACTCCTTGATTTGCCCCATGTTAAAAATGATTCCATCCGAGTCATTTATGTCCGTTACTGATTGGAACGCAGGTATGTCCATGTCTGGAATTGCTGTTACTGATTCTTTTGTGCAGATATTATAGTGCGCTGCTATATATTGGACCCAAGTTGACTCAGTGATATTGGCGAAGTTAGTCTTGTATGGGCCGCTTTCCAATTTGTTGATGGTTCTCCAGAATTGGCTGAGATGTTTGCTTTTACAGTCGTAGAGTATTCTTGCCAACTGGCCTTCGATGTGCTACTTCTTTACTGCCAATAAGGCTTTTTTTAGGTCGAGCCTAGGCAGCGCATGCGCTGCTCTGTGAGGCATGCTGTATTCAGGTAGGGACTTTAAGCTCCACCCATTTCCCGCCCATCTTTTCAATTGGCTCCTGTTACTGTCCTTTCTAAATCATTGCAGTTGATTTATGAATAGGCTTAGTAGTCTCTCCTTGGTACCGCCTTGTCTGCATTTGTAACCTCCCATGAGGACTGGACTTTTTACTTGTGTTGTTACACGGTCTACTTGATCTAGTCTGTGAGCTCTATTTTCTTTAATGATTTACTCCTATTTCACCCACGACATGCCTTCTACAAGGCAGCATGCCGTCCGCTTTTATATTTTAATTAGTAACGGCAGTCCACTTTAACTATAGCGGCCGCAATTCTTTATTTATTTTCTTTGGCAGCGGGTACGCTTTAAGTATAGCGGCCGCGCTTCTTTATTTATTTAATTTCCCAGCGTGGTCCACTGTTACAGCCGCGCTTCTTTATTTATTGTATTTCTCTGCGCGGTCCACTTTAGCTTCCGCGCTACGAAACCTTTTTTTATTTTTCAGTGAAAGCGCCCCATAACATGCTTTTACTTTAAAAGTGGCCCACCCCATTCTTTAGATGCTGCTCGCCGTATTCAGGTTACAGCGAGCCACGTCTAAACAAAGGGGCACTGCCTGTGCGGTGCGCATGGGGTGCTTTTACCCAAAAAAAAACATTTGTTTGTGAGTCAAGTACCCCCCCCCCCTCAAAAGAGCGATTCTGCTTTGTGGTACTGAATAGAAAATACCTCACAAAAAGTTCATGCACTCATGTCCTTTGCAGGGCCTGTGAGCTCTTTGACATTTGGATGCCTTGGTTACTAGTCCCTGCTCCTGTGTCCTGGAGTTCAAGCCTTGAGCCACAAACATTGCTTCCTGGTTGGAAATGCCACTCCAGGGCACCAGCCCTTGCTCATTTTCCTCTCCCCCTACCCTACCCTCTATTGAAGGAGGGTGGGGTAAAAGAATAGAGTCTATTATTTTACACCACCCTCCTTCCCATCCTGCCCCTTCTCTCACCTATTAGTTCTTTCACCCCCGCATATCACCCTTTCTCCTTCCTCCTTAGCCTTTCATCTTCCCCTTTCTGTTTCCCTCCTACTCCCCAGTTTCTCCTTTCTCTGTCTCACTCTCAGCCCTCGCTACCCTCCGCTTAGCGCTGTCTCTGTTTTCATTGTCTTACCTCCTATCTTTGTTCTTTCCCTCTGATGCATTTAGTCTTCCCCTTTCTCTCCCTCTGTTGGACCCTACTCTCTGCCCTTCTCCCATACTCCCTTATTTATCTAGTGTGCCCCTGTCTCCCTTTGGGTGGGGAGAGGCCCAGATGCTGAAAACATTCCCACAGACTGTGCCTCGCTGCTCTTGACTCCTGAGTGCTGCTTCTTGCCGGAAGTGATCTCTGAGGGCTTCCTCCGTCAGCATCAGGTATTCTTGGGGTTCGGAGAATGGGTGGAGTAGGATGAAAGACAGGTCATTGTGACTGAGATGCTGAGCTTAGTGTCTGCTCCTCTACCTCGCTGCTGCTTGCTGCGGAGGCTGTGGTGCTCCAAGTATACTTTCTTCTTCTTTTGTACACTGTTACTATGTATTTTCGTTTACTCCATATGTAACTCATGTAATATCTGCTGTGCCAGCTCTGTGCATCCACTTCTCCACAATTATGTAACACCCTAACATAACTACCTCCAAACTATTTGTCCACATATCCTACTGTATATTGTATTTTATTTTTATATAGTGTCACTATGTATTTTTATTTACTCCACATGTATCTCATGTTATTGCTGCTGTGCTATCTCTGTAAATTGCAACAAAAAGAGGTACCTCTCCGACCATGGATCATAAAAAGTCTTTCAACAGCGGAGGTTACTTATATTAACTCCGAATCTATTCAATTGATGTACTTTATTTCCTTGTACATTTACACGTTTTTCCCATTTCTTGAATTAGAACATACACCTCAAGTTGATTTTATCAATTTTTACTCATATGCCATACCCTTTTGGCTATATCAAACATTTTCTATTTAAAAAGAACAGTGAAAAAGCACATTAACACATTTACATGTCAAACAAAACAGTTACTGCATTGTTGGGGACAAGACTAAGACGTAAACAAGTCAACAAATTTGTCAAAAAACCTAATTAATACGTTCTAAAGTGGACACATTAGACATTACATACATGTTACAAACACATCAACCTGGACATTTATGGACTTTGATAGATCTTATATGTCCTACTATGCTTTTGTATGTCGGGCCTATTTACTTTGTCTCCACGATACTTCTTTATTGTTTGGTCCTAGTGAGGTCAGAGTGTAAATATAGAACTCCTTGTCTATGCCAATTTAATAGAGCTTAGACTGTCCATTATTTAACGCAATGTTTCGAAATGATTGCTCTTGGCCTCAGTAAAGTGATGCCGACGCGTTTCAACCTTCGTGGTGGGACCATGGGGTATTTTGATGGAAGGTCTTCATCAGGGCGAGGGAAGCTTTTGTAGGACACTGCAATTACATAATACAGGACATGGGGAGGTTATTAGCTATCAACTGATGTATATGTGCTATACTGTGTCTTGTTCTTCTTTTTGTTAAGCTATATACATACCGGAAATTCTTGGACGTGTGGTGAATAGTCAGTTTTGGCGGTGGTCTATCATGGCGTTGATAGATCTCTTCACGTGTTTTTCTTTTTATCTTCTTGTCGCCTTTATTTTCAGAGGGCCCGATTCACAGAACTAACTTACGACAAAATCCTAAACTTACTACCATTTTGGTATTCACAGAATAAACTTACTCATTTTGGTATTCACAGAAGACACTTACACATTTTGTGTAACTTACACATTTTGTGTAACTTACTCATTTTGTGTAACTTACACATTTTGTGTAACTTACACATTTTGTGTAACTTACACATTTTGGTATTCACAGAAGGCACTTACTCATTGATGAGTAAGTGCCTTCTGTGAATACCAAAATGAGTAAGTTAATTCTGTGAATACCAAAATTGTTGTAAGTTCATTCTGTGAATACCCAAATGTGTAAGTTCATTCTGTGAATACCAAAATTGTTGTAAGTTCATTCTGTGAATACCCAAATGTGTAAGTTCATTCTGTGAATACCCAAATGTGTAAGTTCATTCTGTGAATACCCAAATGTGTAAGTTCATTCTGTGAATACCAAAATTGTTGTAAGTTTAGGATTTTGACGTAAATTAGTTCTGTGAATCAGGCCCAAGATGTCTGAGGATTACATAGGGAAGGGTAAAAAATGTGAACTAATCTGTCCTAATGAACTCACATGTTTAATTCTTTAAACAGTGTTGGACCTATTGTGCAATAGAGCCCATGCTTTACTAAAAGGCTCTTATTGTACAAAGCCTGCTTTACTAAAAGGCTCTTATTGTACAAAGCCTGACTTTGCCTTACTTCCTGGCATTGGGAGGTGATGTGCTCTGAAGGTCTCCGCCAGTAGTGAGTGCCCAAGGGGACTATGGAAGAGGACTCTTGTGCTCTCTTGAATTGTACTGCTGGGAAAGCCAGACTCAGCATGACTCACAATGACTACTTACAATTTCAGACACCAGCACTTATTTTGTTATAGTGCATGTGGGCACTATTTAAATGCAGCCAATGTATTATATAAATGAAACAGGCATATTGTTTTTGCTTTTTTCTCGAAAGCGTCAATCCCAATTGGCTTTGCTAGTGCTTGTTTAAGAGGCCTTCCACCCTTTACCTGTGTGCTTTAGGTTGCAAACACCCAACGGCATGTGCTTGCATGCCTGATATTTGCCCTTCAGCATTTTCCACACTGTAACCACCGCCATTCTTCTCTCCACTCCCTCATGGTTTGGTTACAGAGTACCATATATTTTTCTACAAGTGAGTAACCTTGAAAAATGCATTAATTGTAAAATAACACCCCCCCACGAGCTGACACAGATCCAGGCTGATATTAATTATATGAAGATGTATAAGATAAGAAATCAAAGCAACAGACTCTAGAAAGTGCATTAAAAAAAATCCATATAATTATCATTCGGTATCAAAGCCCCCTTTTGTATCCAGTCATCCGATTGCAGAAAGGGGTGTCCTTGATAGCATCACATGAGACATTCCATGTTTTATTTGAAGGATTAGAAAGCACATGACCCTTGCTCACTCAAGTCAGCAGCCTTCAGGAATTTGACCTCAGTGACCCTGCCTTTCTTCATTTCAACTTCTCTAATTGCCTTCAATGGAAGCAGCATGTGTCTGAGTTTGTGAAGCTGCTCTTAAATATCTTTAAATACCTAATACGTTTGCTTCATGAAAGGAGTTTTGGGCTTTCTTTACTTGTATTGTAATATTTGAAATCAACGCAGAAAGGCAGAAGTCAAAGCTTGGATCCTGATCCCACCCCCTTCTACACCGCCTCAAAATCTGAAAAGTCGGAAATGTACGCATTCTAAAACAATATATACGATTTGCATAGGTTTTAGACTTTTTGTAACTTCACATAGATACAGAGGAGCATGTTTGTAAATCTAAGCAAGGGGCAGAGGTTTTCATAAGGCCTCCTCTCACGAGGGACATCTTAAGGATTTTGGGGGCCCTGGGCCAAAAGTATTTTGGGGGCCCCTGTTCTAAACAGATTTGAATTTATTATCCTATTTCATTTCTTTCATGCCCTCCTTGGCTAGGTCATTGGCAATGTATAGGAACACTCCTCCCAATTCTAAAGTTGTTACATCTAATATTCAGGGCTAATGATGTGTGTTTTCAATACTGTAACACAGCAGCAGCTCATCAATATAACTGCAAATAATCTCTGTGCCACCCTCCCAGTTCTCATATGTGAGGTCCTGTTTTGATCTAAAATTAACTTTTTTATGGATGTTGCAAGAAAAATAAAGGCAACTTTTCACTGCAAAATGTCTGTAATAGAATCTCACACATCACACATTGAAACTAAATTAAAAGGAAACAGTATTTAAGCAATCTATTTAAGAATTATTCAAGGTCATCAGGACAAGACTCTCTGCAGCCTGGGGACCTGGGCCAGAGCCCACTTTGCCCATGCCTTAAAACGTCTCAACCTCTCACACCAGGCAGATGCTTGTGGACTGACTGTAGAACGGACAATCTATTGCAGTAGACATGGCAGAAAAGTGTATTGCACATGTTTACATGGTTTTTCTTTTACTTTTACCCATGAGAAGATATTTTTCCATGTGCAGAAACCTTCTCTTTAATGCTTGTATGAAATTGTGTTTTAACTTCTCTTCTTCAGCTTAGCACCCCGGAAAAAAAGCTTACGTATAATTTTGCAGAAGTACTTTTACATGCCTTTCCAGTGTAGCAATCGACCTGCAAACAGTTAGTAAGAATAAATTAATGGATTTGTGGGTGTTCACTAGATTATGAGAGCCCCTCCCTCAAACAATGTGCTATGTCCCACTGCTTCCACTAAACAGTCCAATCTGCTCTTCGGTGGATTGTCTGCAATGCTACATTTTGTTTGTGGATGTAAATGTCCACTCATCCCTATTCTTTGAACTGGGATCAAGGAAGCTCAGCTCGCATTCATTTTTACAGACTTAGGGCCATATTTATGTAGGGGTCGCGCAGCTTTTGCACCATGCGATGTGATGCTTGCGCGACGCAACCCCAAAATGTCATTTATCAAGCCATGCACAGCCACTTTGCATCGCCCTGATTGGTTTGATAAATCAGGAGTAACACAGCGCAAATCTCTGCGTTGTGTTACTCTGCCCCAGGGAGGCATTCTATGGGCGTTGCATGGGTGTTCCCACGCAACTCCCATGGATTTTCATGCATTCCCAGATTTGCCATTACTGGTAGACCTGGGAATGCGCCAAAATGCTACGCCAGGGGAGGCAGAACGAGGAGAAATATCTTTATTTCTCCCTGTTACTTCCTCTTTCTAGAGGAAAATGCCTCAGGGTATTGATTTGTGCAGGAAGGTCCCCCTTCCTGCATGAAAACAATGCTTCGTGCAACGCAGGCACCCTTGCACCATGGTACAAGAGTGACTGAGTTGGCGCTATGAAACCCATTGTGCGCCAGCGTTGGGTAAAGGCAGGAATGCGCCGTATTGTGATAAATATGGCACATTCCTGCCCTATCCCTTTAACGCAGGCATTATTTCTAGATATATACAGCCGCCTCTTTCCACTTATGTGTGAACATAAAGTTTGTGAAATGGCATACTTCAATCCGAAGTTTCATACAGAGAGTTTGTTGTTGACACTAGCCCAGTGGGGATAAGTACAAATCTTGCACAGCACAGCGGACATCCGAATGCTCGAAAGCACATAGTGTCATATGCAAGTAAAAGTTTGTCCTAAACAGAATGTGCTTACTCACAACCTGAAAAAAAAAGCTTAGTCGTAGTATGGGCCTGTGAACATTTCCATGTATTCCTGTAAGGAAAACCTTTTACGCTGGTAATTGAACATCAAACTTTACTGACTAAATTTGGCAATCCAGAGGCCAAAATGCCTCCTCACGTTGAACGATGGGGACTACAGTTACAAAAGTATAATTATACCATTGTGCATCCTCCAGGGAAGGATCAAAATCTTGCTGACTACTTTTCCAGGGTGCCTGTACAAGGTCAGGGTAATCCATCCAAGACATCTGAGGCCTATATTAACTTCATTGTAAAATCAAACACACCAACTGCCATTTCGTTAGCCCAGATTATCACTGCCACGAGCCATGATAGACACATGTTAAAGCTGAAGGATATAATTACACATCAGTCATGGAACCAACACACTCAACCACTCACCAGTGATGGTGAATATCAAAAATACAAAAATGTCAAGGATGAACTGCCCATAACTCAGGAAGGAGTTATACTACGAGGGTCCAGAATCCTGATTCGATAGAGTCTGTGACAGTGGTCAATGAAGGACATCGTGGAATCGCTTACCACAAAACAAGCTCTCCGAGACGGAGTCTGGCTTCCTTATCTTGATGGCAGGCTTGAAAAGGAATTAAAGGCTTGTCATCTATGCAACTGCCTTTCTACAAAAACTGCTCACCACACCTTGAACATGTCAGAACTACCAAAGCATGCACGGGAGGGAATAACCATTGACTTTTTCAATCCACTCGACTGTGGACATCACCTGCTGGTGTTTATGGATGAATACTCACGATTTCCATTAATTGAAGATCTTTCATCTACTACTCAAGAACAAGTCATTGAAAAACTAAATGACATCTTTGCGACATGGGGTGCTTAAGCCCCAGTGAAGTCTGACAATGGCCAGCCTTTCGACAGTCAAGAGTTTAAAGATTTCTTGGAACTTTTGAATATAAAGCATCAGAAGAGCATACCTTTGTGGTCATAGGCCAGCAGAGTTGAGCGTTTTATGAGCATGCTAAAGAAAGCAATGCTGTGTGCTACTCTTGAGAAGCTCAATTTGAAAACTGTGGAATTCTACCTTGAGAGCTTATCGTTCAACACCCCACTCGACCACAGGTAAAAGTCCTGCAACATTGATGTTCGGGAGAGCAATGAACACCAAGTTACCTGAAACGACCAATCAGAGAAGAAAGATGAAAAAGCAACTCATGAGAAGGACTTGGTGAACAAACAAAAGATGAAAACATATGCTGACCAAAGACGATGTGCGAAGAACACCGTCTTTAAGAAAGGAGACCGAGTGCTCGCACGACAGATGTGGAGAAGAAAAATCTGATGCTCCATTTGATGCAGAGCATTTTCAAGTGGTGTCTATGACTGCCCAGAGCCCTGGGAACTCTATTACTAGAGAGTATTCTCATTTTAGGCACTTACCTAATCATTCATCAGATCTAACTGTTGAAGGAGAGACTGGGTCTGAAACATCAGTGACTGCTGTTGCCTCTACATCGTTGACGCAGATCCTGGACATTGGTGTTGACAGTTCCCACTTTCCAAGAACAAGGCCAGGTCGAACAATTAAAACGTCAAAAAGATTGATTGAATAGATTTAACTATATATGTCTATCTATATATATTCACGCCAGGTGCTGACTTCAGGTGGGGGCACCCTGTTTGCAAGTTGATTATGGCTTTAAAAGCACCTGCTGCGTGTTACTGGCCTCCAGCAATTTTCAGGCAATAATAAAAATGTCAAGATAACTCTGATGATTAATGTTCTTCCTGGAGAGAGATAGTGGAAGTTTTAACTCATCGTAAGGTAGTAAGGTAAGGTAGTGCAGAGGGTTAATATGCCTGCTGCAAAGAACGTGTACTATGCAGATCACGAAGTGCACATAATGTAAATCGGTCAGCGGGTTCCTGCTTATGTCAGCAAGATCCTTTTGTTACATGCAGTTTATAAATTAAAATCTTAATATAGAACAGTGAGCTATTAACTGTCATCAAAGAGCTGCATGTAAACTGCTAGGATTAGATTAGAGCGTTATGATTTGTTTACCGTCTTTCATTATACTAATGTTGCAAAAAGGGTTCATTTGGGTAAAAATCAATTCTTATTTTTAAAGAGAACCCTCAACCATGGTGGTACGTTTTAAATTCTGAGTTTGTGCTTCTCCAGACCAAGCACTCAAACTATACTGCCTACCAGTATGTATGACATGTGACTCCTACACCTTGTAGTCCTCTCTCTTATGTAAGTCTTATGATGTAAAGTGCTCTGACACCCTATACTGGTATGAGTAGCGCTATTGAACTAATTAAATAAATGCATGTGAGAGAGAGTGGTTATGGAGACTTGAGGGGCACTGTTAAAGGGTGATAGTGAGGGAATTTGTGGCGGAGGTGGTCATTGGGGGGGCGCCAACAAACATTGTCGCACCAAGCGCCACCAGCATTAAAGCAGGCCCTGACATGTTGTATGCTTCTCCGAGTCACCTTGGGCCATGTTGACAGCCATACTTTCTTATACATCTAATGGGGTGGAATATCTCTACTGCACACCAGCTTCCATCTTGCACAGCAGGAAGACTTACGGGCTTTAGTGGGGTGAAGTCCCAACAAACGCTGATGAAGGAAAGAGCTGCAGCTCCTCAGCTACACACTGTTAACCAACAACTTTCTAAATATATTGGTTGGTTTCCCAGGGTTGATGTTATTAGTTTACAAATGTTCTATTGTAAGACACTGTCTCTTACCCTTTTAGGTCTAGTCCGTGCTAAATAAAACTGCTAAATAAATAAATACATGCAGAAAACATGGAATTTACTGTATAGCTGAAGTAGGGGCAAGTGGAGCTCTTTGAGAGTGGGGTAATGTGGGTGGTAACACACATGCTGAGAGGTGATGAGGTGAGCACCTGCTTGGAACAAGCCTAGACTAGAATGACCAGATGGTCATCGAGGCCGGTCAGAAGGGCATTAGCCCATGGTAATGTGGAAAGAAAAATAGGTTCTATGGGAAATTGTAGATGTGGGCCCTGGGGGAGAATCTGACCCTATTGATGAAGCGGATCTGGCCCCAGGCCTTCAGAGAGTTCCTTCTTTCTCCTTCTTATTGAAGGAGAAACATGGATCAATGCAGAAACCAAGAGAGTTGGCAAGAGAGGGCAAAAAGCCATCATGCTGCATGGAGTTTGGCATTTGTTTGCCCAAAAAATGTTTCTTTGTTTATTGTTTTCCATCAACAACATTACATCTCTAACCTGCATTCCAATACACGACACTCCACGATATGGTTCCTTATGCATTGAGTGTCACAAAGACACAGCGATCAAAATAGACAAAATCAATCATATACACTTACATGTGATCATCTAGTCATTCCCTACCGGTTCAACTGCTGCAGCATTCTCACACATCAGTTAAGTCCTGGGAGTTTTGCAAGTTCAACCTCTCTCCCAGTGTATCTACTAGTTGGATATGTAGAAGGTACTGTTCAGCTGGTACCAGATGCCCTTGGGCCGTGCTTTTGGGGCATGAGGTCCCAGTATCTCGACAATCGTTCATTACGATATGCTACATCTCGTAGCCAGTCCATGCTTGTCGACGCCAATCTATGCCTCCATCTCATAGCCACTCTGAGCTTTGCGAGTACCAGCAGCAATGAAATCAATTTCCTGCTTGTAGCGGGGATGATTTCAACATAGCCGAGCAGCACCACAAGCGGGGTTAGTGTAATTGGTTCTCCAGTTATGCCAGCTATAGCCCCATGCACCTCCCTCCAAAAATGCTGTACCTGCAGACAGAGCCATGGCAAGTACAAAATGTCCCCAACTCTGCTCTGCATCTGTCACAGCTAGGCAGGGCCAGACTGGGAACCAGTGGTGGCTCGCCGAGGGAGTGCTGCAGGGCGGTGGGGAGGGGGAGGGTGGGGGGGTAGTAGAGTCCGACATACGACGGACAGGAGTAAGGTAAGTAATTAAGTAAATAAAACAATTTACCTTGCGCGCGCTGCATCGCCGAGTTGGCGATGCAGCGCGCGCAAGGTAAATTGTTTTATTTATTTATTTATTTACTTACTTTACTCCTGTCCGTCGTATGTCGGACTCTACTATCCCCCACCTTGCCCCTCCCCGCCTCACCGCCCCGCAGTACTCCCACGGTGAGCCGCCACTGCTGGGAACTCAAAGCAGCCCTAGCAATTTTGTTGAACCAGCCCTCCCGTGGGCTGGAGGGGGAGGGTGTGCTGCTGCTTTTGTTACTGGTGGGCGATATTGCAGCACCTCTGCAAATCTGGCCCCCACGAACAAAACCGGCCCCAACAGCTGCAAAACTGGCCCCCACCCTTCTAGCATCCCGGGGAAACACCCGATGCCTGGTAAGGCCAGTCCGGCCCTGCAGTTAGGTGTTTCTCTGAGGCCTATAGCATGTAGTCTGTTTGGCATATAATAAAGTCTATGCAGGAGCTTAAAATGTATAAGTCAGAGTTTATAATTCGAGGATAGTTCCGAGGTCTCAAAGCAGCAATACTCCCATTGTGCATCAGTCAATTCAGCTTGCATATTCTCCTCCCCTTTCCCCTAAGCCTGGAGCTGTAGCACTGGGCCTCGACCTGTTTAAAGCAGTATACTCAAGGCACCAGCCTCCTAGGCGAGGCGAAGCTAGGACCTGTTCCAGGGTATTAAAAGTGGTCAGCAGGGCAGGAAAAACATTGCCGAATCCACAACATGCTGCTCTGAGCCTATAATCAGGAATATGACTCCGTGCAGTCAACCCTATGGACGAATGTCTCAAGGGCAATAAATATGTTTCTGGGGTACAAGTCGCCCAGGGAGGTGAGATGAGGTGCGTCAAGTCATCTACACATCATTCCATCACGTCAGCGGGAGCCTTGGGTTAAAAGTCAGCTTCGTGCTAGGGGCATACATAGTCTACAGCCCAGCCAGCATCAGTAGTTTGTGCCAGGCCCACACTGTGCAGCTCACTGTATTTATTTCAGTGGATGGCCTTTTATTGTCAGCCCAGAGAGCAGGGCTCAACTGGTGCGGAGCAACAGTATCAGCTTTGATTGCTACGTGTGGCCAGAACAGTGATGGGTAGACCCAATAATGGAGATACTGCGCCTGCGCACTTAAATAATATAATTCAAAATCTGGTACATGCTTATAAGGTAACAGCAGCGTGTCTCACTTCAAGAGGGGATCTATCGCCAAGGCGAAGAGGATTACGGAGAGTGGGAAGCCTTGTCTCGTACCTCAGGCAATATGTACAAGGTCAGAGTGCATACCGTTTTGACAAATTCTAGCCTTAGCCCACTCATAGAGAAAGCAAATCTACTGCAGCATATTATCGCTAATTGCCAGCCACTGGAGAATATAAAACAGGAATGGCCACTCCAATGAATCAAATGCTTTAGTGGCATCTAGGAAGACAGCTGCTGCTTCGCACTCAGGTTGGATCTGGTGTAGCAGTGCAAACAGGCTTCTAAGATTATGTGAGGTGGATCCTCCAGGGATAAACTGACTTATCCGGTTTAATAAAGAGGGGAAGAAGTGATGCAATCTATTCACTATCAGTTTAGCTAGAATGTTATTGCTCGTATTGATTAGCAGGAGGGGCCTGTAAGAGTCCATCTTCGTTGGAGACTTGCCCAGGTTAAGAAGCGTGATCATTGTGGCTGTCTGTATGTAAGAAGGTAGCTTGCCTGAAGCAAATGCCTCCTCCTAGACAGCCATCAATCTAGGGACCAGCAGTACTCCTTATATAATTGAGCGGGCAGGGGGGGCGTGGCCTGAACAGCCAAGATGGCAGGCGCACCTTGAGGGAGCTCCGACTCAGGCCGCAGTAATCTGCCAACATCCTGCTGTGCGTTATATTGTCGAGCCACCTGGACCCCTTCCTGCGCCTTGACAGTGTCGGAGGCATAGGTGGTGAACTCGGCTGCAGGCTCTGCCCCCTTTACGGCAGACTCCACAGCCATCCTACGCTGAGCTGGGCCTACCTTATCGCTGTGGCGAGGCCCTGCCCAACTGGCGAAGCTCCAGGGTGTAATTAATCCCCGGCGGCTGCCGGAAGAAGGGGTGCCAGACCCAATGGGGTGCCAGACCTGCTGAGAGCGAGAGATGTGACTGCCTGGAACAGAAGAGGTCCGACCTGCTAACCTCACTCTGTGGGCCGATAGAAACCGACAGCAGCTGGCCGTGAGAGACCCGGTGGGCCTGCGGAACTGACAGCAGAAGGAGAGGCAGGATCTGAACAGATGCTGGATGATCAGGGCTCCGGCAGCGCCTGACGGACACGAGGCAGCAACCCCCCCTCTATGTGATGGCAGAGGAGGGCCCGATGCTAAAGCAGAGATAATCCAGGCTGGAGATGCGGTCTGCTCCCTTGGAGGCTCCAGAGGCTGGAAGACGACGAGAAAGGTAGGGGGTGGGGCTGGAGAGTGCCAACATCCTGATGGGTGTCAGCCGCTGCTCTGCTGCGTTGGCAGCCTGCATGAGGGCCAACTAATGTATTAATTTAAAATAACAAAGAAAATAAAGAAATCCCTTGGGTCCGAGTCTGAGTCCGGTGCCCTCTTGCCCCCGCTACTAAGACACTGAAGTGTGGAGCCCTCGGTATACGGGTAGCCTAGCCCTGATTAAAACTACATATCATCGCCTGCTGCGCTGAATGATCGCAGTGAGACCCAGATGTCTCCCCCATACATAGGGGCCTGAAACATGGACGCATAGTACAAGACAGGGAGAGGGGCTTTTCTCTTGGACTTCCGTGATATGCCCTGTCTGCGCCTTGGTGTGTGTTGATTCCGGCTGCTGCTGCACTGAATAGTACCATTCCCCCAGTAGTTGTGGGGGACCACGAGTCGATTGGTCCCCCCACTTCTCTGATCAATGCCATCTATGTGCCTGTAAGCAACTCCCTTCCAGTAAGGTGTGAAGGGTCAAAACTGTATGCATGGCTGCTGGCAGAGGCATCATGGAGAAAGATAAGATAGCTAAGTCCACACAAACCAACAAAATTGACAGTTATACCCAAATCGTCGCACCAACGCGGAACACGGGGGAGGCATGTATCGTAGCAGCTGAACAATCTCCAGTCTCAGCCCAATCAAAAGACCCCACCTTCTCCGACCTCATGGCGGCCATCCAGAGCACGCACACGGAATTAGTCACTAAAATAGACTCTGTGGCCATTGATGTTACCTTGTGCGTGCGGATCTGCGCGGAGTGGCAGACCGTGTGACTAATACAGAGGGCACTGTGGCAGACCTGCAGACGGCGGTCGCGTCCCTACGCGAAATGGTATCCTCTCTTCAAAAATTGACTATCTGCCTGGAGGATTGTGTCAAAGATGTGGAGGGTCACTCCAGGAGGAATAACCTCCGTTTTGTGGGGTTCCCGGAAAAGGCAGATTGACAGTCGGTGGAGCTGTTCCTCGAGAGGATGAGTGAGTTAATGCACCCTCAGACACTGTCCAAGTTCTTCACAGTGGAATGAGCGCACAGGGCACTGGCACCGCCTCCCTGTCCTGGTGCCCTGCTGAGGGCCATCATCGCCCGAATGTTTAATTATAGAGACAGAAACACAATACTACTATGCATTTGAGCAAAGGGCTCACCGAACTACGAGGGTCATCCGATCTCAATATTCCCGGACTATACCATGAAGGTCCAGGAACAACAGCGAACCATTTTAGCAGTCATGGGGAGGCTTCGCGATCATAACCTGCGCTATAGCTTGATGTTCCCAGCAAAACTCTGAGTACTATACCAGGGAAAGGTACATTTCTTCACCTCGGCGGCTGAGGCATCGGATTGGGTGGACACACTCCCGGGGCCCATCTCCCAGTCCTCTGGGGACCCAGGCTCACGCACATTAGCGACAAAATGCAGATCCTCACAACAGAGATGTGGAGCCGAAAACCTGCACGACTCGGCTTGCAAACTGATCGGGTTCGCATAGAGGTCTGTCCAGATGGAACACTGCGTGAAATAAATGCCCAGCCGGTAACCCCTTAAAATCCACTTAGATAGACGGAGCGGCCCGGAATACCACTCTGACAGTACTGACGATGGCCATTCCTGATTTCTTTTCAACATGATACTTCAATGTGCATGAACTGGAGACTCTGATCAGTGGCGATATGGACAGGGACATCTATGGAAACCTTTTTAACTGTGACTGTTTTCATTATCCCCTGATCTAGTGGGAATTGTTGATTTACCTCTGCTGCTGTGGTGCGGGGGGCAGGAGATAATGCCCAGACTTTGACCCTCAAATCCTTTAAGTCAAAAATTCAAGTATACTAGCTAATAAGTTTCCGGGCCTCAATATGCTTTTTCCTTCCTCTTCATGATAATGTTATATAGCGATGCACAGCCTGTACATGTAGGGACCAGGGGTGGCATGGCTGAGGCAGGGTTGCCGGAAGGAGAGGTATCCCCTTTGGGCCCCTTTTTACTCCGGTACCAGTCGCCGAGCACCGACTCCTAGCGTTGCATACTAGTTTGTTCACATTCTTAATTTGATATATTTGTGAATACAGAGTTGGGTATGGGGCGGGACCAGCAGTTTCCAGTGTCGCTTGGTATGAGGCGGGATGGGTTGGTGGTACTGCCCAGTGGGTGGGGGGAGTTGAGGGTGTGGGAAGTTCGTTTACTGTTTCAACACAATTGGGTGGGAGGTTACTCAGGTGGACGGAAACATTAGTATGTGATAAGGTGTTACACAGAGTCCTGTCATAAAAGAAACCCGACCTTACAGATGCATTAGAATGGCAGATAGGACATTTAAATTCCTGATGTGGAATGTCAGAGTACTACCGCAGCCTAGGAAACATCAGAGAGTGCATGCCTACCTCAAGAGACACCATATAGCAGTCGCCTTCTTACAGGAGACACACATCTGGTGAGACTGTCTCCTGGCATTGTGCAAGCGGTGGAGGGGACAGCTATATGCAGCGTCATATTCGGGGTTCGCAGGTGGTGCGTTAATTTGGGTGGCCCTAGAGATACCGTTTCAACATAAAGGACATGTAGTGGATGTAGAGGGCCGTTTTGTGATTCTATCTGGGGTATTAGATGATCGTGAACTCTGCTGTATCTCGGTATATGCTCCAAATGAGGATAGCCCCAGTTCTCTACTTATGTGGTAAAAGCAACTGCTCCATTCCGGGCTGGGGATGTACTACTCGCGGGTGACTGTAATTGTGTGCTAACCCCGTCGCTGGAACGCAAACCCCCAGAGCACACACTAAACCCTATATGACGACACAACTACAAACAATAATGCGAGATTTAGGGTTAAAGGACATATGGAGGGAAAAATACCCAAACACTAGAACTTCTCCTGCTATACACCAGCAGCGGGTACATATAGCAAACTAGATTTTTTTTTTTTTTTTACTCCAGCCTTTGCCAACTTGACATGCGAGGTGACATACCTGGCGAGGTACCTCTCGGATCACTACCCCCTCCTGCTATCCCTGTCATGAGAACGGCCAAGCCCTGCAGTCACACAGAGGCGCGGACGTGCTGAGGCACTAGAAGACCCACCATTTTTTAACACAGTCCCAACGTAACTAGTGTATTACTTTCCTGAAAACTGGGGAAGTTCTAAACTAGGGCCCACAACTGGAAATCGATGAAAGTGGTATTTCGGGGAGTGTGTATGAACACAACATATGGGGTGCGGAAACAACTGATCGATGACCTACATCGTGGCGAGGCTAAATTATTGGAGGTTGAAAAGTCGCTCCCACCACAACCTTCCAGATTAGAGGAGTGGCGTTGCTCGCGTAGTGCTGTACTCGATGACTGGCGCAGGTTAGAGAAACACACCTATACCACCCACATACACAGACTACATGTGGAGGGGGATAAGGCAGTGGCCCTACTGGCCAGACTGGTGAGGCAGCAGGCTTCCAATGACCCTAATTTGGCGATGCAGGACCCGGGGGGCACATTACATACATTTCAGGCAGCCATAAATAAGCTAGCACAGCAGCATCTCACTGACCTACATGTGATGGCAGTGGCAGTGCCAGCCTTCAATGGGACGGACCTCTTAGCTGACTTGGAACTACCCTGCTTGAGTCTGGAGGATAGAACCACGCTTGAGACAGATTTGACTAATGACGAAATCCTCGCATCATTGAAGCACCAAAAGCTGGCAAAAACGCCGGGAGGAGACGGTCTGCCCGCAGAATTTTATCATAAATCTGCAGACTTAATTGTAGATAAATTGCTGGAAGTATATCACGAGGCCATACACATGGGGCGCCTCCCGTACACTATGCGGGAGGCACAAGTGGTGTTAGTGCCCAAGCCTGGCAAACCAACTGATGAGGTGAGGTCTTACAGATCTCTCTCGATGCTCAATGAAGATATCAAAATACTGAGCAGCCTATTGGCCTCCCGAATGCTCCCCAACCTACCTGCGCTCATACATGAGGACCAGTGTGGGTTTAATCCTAAGAGGAACACAATGTTAAAACTCTGTAGGTTATTTCACACTCTCCAGGCTCCTGAAATACAAGAGGGTCATATGCGGTTGCATTCCTTGATATAGAACAAGCTTTTGATTCAGTAGTGTGGCCGTACATATGGCAGGTTATGGGAAAAATGGGATTTGGACCCAAAGTCATTGCATGAATTAAACTGTTGTACACCACACCGATCGCCAAAGTCAAGACTGGTGACTGTGTCTCCGAGGCCTTTCCGCTGTGCCTTGGCATGCGACAGGGATGCCCCTTATCGCCACTGCTATTTGCAGTGGCGATGGAGCCACTTGCGGCATTATTGCGATGCAGACTCATGGACTAGGGCATTAAGGTAGGGAGGACTGTACATTTGATATCTCTCTATGCTGATGATGCATTGGTGTATCTGCGAAAGACGGCCGAGGCACTACCAATACTGCAGACAGCACTGATGGAGTTCGCAGCGGTCTCTGGTCTGGTGGTGAATGCCCAGAAATCACAACTTATGCCACTTGGGACACTGGCAGATATGGACCTGCCAATGCTCCTGTAGCTTCCACTGACGTGGTGCTGGGACAGGATCCGCTACCTGGGTATTAAAATAGCCACAAACAAGCAGTGGTTCCTGGATCTGAACTTAGGTAGGGTCATGGCAGGACTCCAGGCATCGGTCCAATTCTGGAAAGACCTCCCGCTGACGCTGATGGGTAGGTAAGCTTTAGTCAAGATGGTCATATTGCCTCGCTGCTTACATGTTATGCAGAACTCGCTGTATGAGATCCCCGACGGTACTTCAGTGAGCTCGATGGCCTACTAGAGGAACTATTATGGTCCACGAAACGGAAAAGAATCGGACTCCATATGCTGCAACAGCCCTGGGAGAGAAGGGCATTGAACTTCCCAACCTAGAGTACTACTACCTAGCAGCAAACCTCCAACATGTGATCCATTGGTTCGATGAGGAGAGTAATTGGGAGAAGAGTCTGTTGGGCCACTTAGATGGTCATCAAGGTCTACCAGAGCTCCTTATGATAGGGGCACGCATCCCGGACACCTACCCATTCTTGGTTAGACATATGGGCAGTATATGGGAGCGAGCGGTCACGACGGTCCTACATAAAGCCCCATATGCTCGCGAAATGTCGATATGGCCAATCAAATCCTTCACAGATATAGAGAACAACATGTCAATGAGAAAATGGAAAACCTGTGGCTGCGAGGTGCTAAGAGATTTGTATCTTGGGGGCCAATTTATAAACCATGACGAAGCGGCAGATTCATTTGCTCTTGGTGTAGGACAGTATTTACAATATAATAAGATGTCAGCCACTGCACGCAAACTCTGGACTGATTTCCCAGAGGAGCCGGTCCCCTCCCAGACAATGAGTAGACTACTGGATATGACGGGGCGGAAAAGAATTACTCACCTATATAGAGCAGTACGGGAGGACACCCAGCCGATCATCCCTAAAGCCCAACCCAGATGGGAAAAGGGATTGTGGGATGATATTACCCCACAGGACTGGCAAAAGATCCATAAAGAAGTACGTAAGATTAGCTTGATTGCCCGTTTTAAACTCATACAGTATAATTATGTTCACCAATCGTATCTCACTCCTAAGACCCTGCATGGTATCTGTCCAGTGAGGCCTGATGGGTGCCCGCGATGCAAGGCCCCTGCGGCTGACTTTCTACATATGGTTTGGCAGTGTACACACATTGAGCCGTACTGGAGGGAGGTTCTACAGACAACCAAACAAGCTACTGGATGGGAATTTGAGGGTACCCCGTGAAGTACTGCTGGGCCTTCTCCTGACCCCGGTCAAAAGAAAGCTAAGTCATAAATTCCTGAGTCTGGGACTTGTACTTGCCAAATGGTGTGTTGCAATTAAACGGATGAATGTGAACCCACCGGGACACGGGGAATGGCTGCGGGATATAATGGAGTGGGTGACTGCAGAAGAGGTCAGAATGAAACACGTTAGGAAAGATGAGAAACTAAAAGATGATCTGAGAGCGTGGAGACAGATGTACGTAGGCCTACAGATAGGGGCGGGCACACCGGTCCCGGAAGGCGCAGACAAATCACATACTGCTATAACACATGACACATGCACTGTTCTGAGATTTGGTCTGGGGAGACCCTGGAAATCATTTGCGGCCTGGAAATACGAATCTGTAGTCAATTCATTGTATACTGTGAATTCGCCTTGTTGCATATCTTCATCTAAACCAAAATGTTATTGTTCAAGTTTCTACACATGAGTGCCACCTAAGGGGAGAGTGGTGGGGGCGTTAAGGGAAGAAGATTCAAGTTGGTATACCCTAGATGACAAATAATGGCACATTGCTGCGTGATACATGATGTAACCAACTATTAATATTGGAAATTTAATAAAAAAAAGTTTTAAAAAATAAATAATAATTGAGCGGGTAGCCAGTCTGCACCCTGGGCCTTGTCGCTAGGCATGGTCTGTATAGTCACGACAATTTCCTCCACCATTTTAGGCCTTTCTAGGTACAATTTGTGGCCCTCTTTCAACCAAGCTAGCACGATTTTGTCAAAGTATTGGCCTAACGCTGTTGTGTCAGGGTGGTATCTGGGTGTGTACAAATCCGTATAATATTTGTGAAAGGCTTTCAGTATTTTGTCAGTTTCATTAGCACTATGTCACTCTGGTAAGGTGAGTTCCGTAATGACCGAGTTAGCCCTGTTTTGGTGAATTACAGCCACTAGGGTATTGCACAGCCTGTCACTTCTCCATACATGCAGACTTTTACCTCCCTCCCTAGATAATTGAACTCAGCTTGAGCTGTTTCTTGGTATTCATGTTTCTTGGCAGTCATCCAGCATGGTTCTAAGGGACACAAGGTGTTCATAGGTTATCTGGGTGCACCTGACTGTTACCAGCTCCCTAAGTATTTATTCCAATTTATGTAATCTCTACCTGATGTCCTTGAGGACCCCCATCTGATTCGCTATACAGGCCCCCAGGAATGAATCCTAGGATTTCTAATTCAACTAAAAGAACTGCACTGTTTCTGCTCTGATCTCTTCTCTGAATACCCTATCGTAGAGCACACTAACACGCAGTCACCAGGCAAACAACCTATGCGCCAGTCCAGGAACTTCCATGATCGGACAGCATTCTGGCCAGATGCCCAACAGCAGTTGTCCAGGCCTAATGCCATTTGACACCAACCAGCAGTCCACCTGGGCCACAAATTATGACAGGTGTAATAGCATGCACCCTCATGAGTGTTTGGATTTCTGATACGCCAGATATCCTGTAGGTGACCCTCTTCCATAATGTCTTGAAGTTGTTGAGCTGCTCTTGGGTGTTGTCTCTTGGGGACTCTAGATCTGTCTGCCCAAGGGTCTAAAATTACGTTGAAATCCCCACCTCACATGACAGAACCTGGGCCAAGATTTTGTATCTGGAGCCATAGCTCGTGTTAAAACGAGGGGCCAACTGTGTTGGGTCCATACATGCATACTAATGTAGTGGGGTGGGTATGCAGAAGTGTATGCAATATAATATATTACTATTCCTGGTCTATGATGTAGTGGTGGATCAGGGAGTCCTGCATAATCAGAATTGCAACTCCCTGGGCGTATGATCATTATGATGCTGTGTATATATATATATATATATATATATGTGCTCTATCCATCTGGCTTGTAGTTTGGTGTCTGTCTATCTGGTTAGGTTTCTCTTGCAGTAGGCACACATCTATATTCTGTCTCTAGGTGTATGTCATCACCTGTCTGATCTTTCTTGAGTCATTGAGTCTGCGGACATTGCACGACAAGAATCTAAGGTTCCCAATGTTGTTTCGGCTGGGGGCAATTAATTGTGTATGTGAGTGCAATAGCCTGAATGGTGTGTGTCTCCATGCCAGTCTGTCATGTGTGCATGTCTGGCCCGTGTCCCAGTCATGTAGTGTAGAACAAACAACTCCCTGCTGCCTCCACTGTTGATGCCACTTCAGCCTCCCCAATGTGCCAGAGTCCAATCCATTACCCAATCCCACCGTCCAGACACAAAAGTTGCTGCTTAACTGCGGAGAGCTGGAATGCTTCAAGCCCCCCTACCATGAAAATACACATCATGCAAATGATACACAAGCTCACAAAACACAACTGCAGCAATGCAACCCAAGGGAGGGGACTTACTAACTCACAAAAGGGGACACCAGGGCCAAGCTAACACCCAAATCACCAGAGGAATTGGTGGCCAGACAGTTTGTAAATAATGTCTTTTCAGGCACTGCAAGCAGTTATTTTGCTCGCCAGCGCCCCTGTCTATGGCTGCAGTCACCGCATAGCCCGGTGGAGATTACTTCCTGATCCATTAGGTGTACACACTACACCTCAGCATCTAACAACTTTTGATTGAATTAGTACAAGTAGTTTTTCCATCTGAAGCAGCTTCTCCCTATTGTTATATTTCATATAGGTACCCCGATATAGGTCTAGGTATCATCATAACCCTTCACCTACATTCTCTCCTATATTACATATATAACGGATTTGGAGGACTGACCTTTTACCCAGTTACAATACTACACATAAGTACGTAGGGTTTTTCCCTGGACACTGGCCTCATAAATTATGCATGAGGATTCTTAGTTTCTTGGAATCACAGCAGGACCATCATCTCCTGCATAATAACTGTGTATAAAGTTCATTCCCGACGTCATCCTAAGTCCGACACTGGCACAGCAAGGTAGAACCCCTGGGGAGACCTTAGGGTATATAAACACCACATCTTGCTGAGATAGGGAGAGGAGATCATGACTTCCATGCCGACACACTGACGCGAGACACTGAGGTTCCTGCATGCAGATACTCCAGCTCGCAGTGGTCTGAACATCCCTCGCGGGGTGTCCAACTCGAGACCAGAACGGGGTCCCGCAGTCTTACATCAGGTAATGGGGTTGGCTTTATCCTAGAGGGATTCTTGGCTTTACACCTACTCACATGCTAGGTACTCTTAGGTACATCTAGTTAGGGTTGCATCGTAGGAGTACGCATTTTATTGCCATGTATTTTATATACTAGCCTGTAGTTATGATTTTAGCAAAATGGTAGAAACCTGCCATCTGTTTACTTTCTTAGTGCTGCTACTCATTTATATGTGCTACTGTCTACTGGTGATTTCAGTGCACTTATTTTACGCTAAAATAACGACTGTTCAATAAATACTTATTGAAAACGTCCCAACCGTTTATTCTGTGTATCTCTCTGAGAACAAGTGAGCACGAGTGACTGAGCGAAAAGTAGGTTACTGTTTCCACAGTCCTGAGGGATCAGGGTTGTCATGTTCGATAGTTGCCAAGAACTATTCGCTCCTTGGTAAAAGGAGGTTATAATGGCATTGGGAGCTAGCTGGTACACAGGCCAACATAGCCGGTGGGGGTGTCTGGAATCAGTCTGGACACCAGTCCCGCAGTGTATGTTGTCTAATCGCGCAGATCCTATATAGGTCTTATAGGAACTACACAACACTATGAGTATTCATAGTGTCCTCCACATCCCACGCTCACTGTTCTAGGTGCCTAATGCGATCTTAGTGTGCATCAACTCTTTCTTTCATGTGGTCAAGCAAGTCTGTTAGGGAATCAATTTTGGAGTAAATTTTTTCCAGGCTATGTTTTATGTCCAGTAATAAAAGTTTGAGGTATGACTCCAGTTCTGCTTCAAGAGGTAGTTGGCTGTTATCCACCGCTCACGTGGCTACCTTCTGCCCAGTGGTGCGACGCATTTCAAACTGCAGCTTCGCCTGTCGTCCATTGTGTTTACCCATGCTGCCATGGTGAAGGGATTTGCGAGTGTCTCCTCAAGGTGAGCACTAGCTACAAGGAAATATGGGGTTCCCCTCCATGTGTGTCACCACAGTCTTGGAGTATCATCTCCCCCCATGCAACGCAGTAGAGCTGATCCCGCCACACCCAAGCACATAGTTACCGTCACTCGGTGGGTTATGTGCATATCATCCAGCAGGGGCCGACCAGCAATCAGGTCTCTTAATCACTGTTAGTTGTTATTGTTTTTCTTTTTGCTTCCCACCCCTTAAGTTTTATTTAGCAGAGTGCAGTTGTGTCCAAGCCCCCCACTGTTGCTTTTCTTTATCCTAGCGAAGTGCATCCCATCGCGCACTGCGATGCACCACGCGGGGCTTCAACACCTGTGTCATTAGGCAAAGGGCCTCCCCCAGGCCCTGGCACAAGAGCCCCAGGTCGGTGCACAGGCGCCTACTCCACGCTTGGCCTCAAGGTCTTTGCAACCACCAAGAGCCCACAGCTGTGGCAAAACTCAGAGGCTACACCGGTTCCACATGTTGACCATCCTCGGCCCGATCACAAGGGTGGCAAATCCTGACAGCCAGGTGAATTCCACTGCACCACTCGTCACACCCCTCTGCCCCCCGCCATTGTCACAGCAATGTCCAAGTGGCAAAGTGGTGGCCCAGTTCACAAGAAGTCCAAGATTGAGTAGTGGTGTTGGCGGCGGCACAGGTAACTCTGGTCTGCTAGGCAAACACGGTGGTAGCTCTGCCGTCGCAGCCCTCAGGACTAGGAGCCACTCTGTGTCTCCCACCACAGTCACTAAGGTTCTTGCCACCTTCAGAGAGCAATTGAGACCCCTCAGGGTAACAAATCTGGTCCCGGGTCACGGATAAATTAAGGTTTTCTTCTCCGACGGCAGAGCTTTGCTAGTGTGTGATCATCTTTCAGCTGTGCCCTTCCCATATATCTTTAGTTTTTTTTTATTTTCATTTTATAAACAAATATGAGAACTGACATCTGGATTTTAAACCAAGCAATTAAACTCCCAGTAGTAACTACAGTTTTAAACCTCTCACCTTGTCATCCCCAACACTCCCCCCACCCCTTTGTTATGGAGTTTAAAAAACAGATGCTGAAGTCTATCATTGCATGTTATGTCTTTCACCACAGTGGTAACACCTTCAATGTCCTTGGGAAAGATACTGAAATTTGTCTCTCTCACCTTTCAACTAAAGACAACATTTCCCAACAGAGTATATTACACACCGATGGGCTTACATAAATATGGCCTCCGGGACACGGCGAGATGTGAAAGATGTGGTACAGAGCCCACAGGGCTTATCCATTTGGCCTGGCTGTGTCCAGACATAGCTAACTATTGGATTGCCATTTTCCGGAAACTTAGTGATATCACTGGAGAGTCTCTGATCCCGGACCATTTGCTGGCTCTACTTGGATTTTCTAAGCATATACGTAAGGACATAAGGCGCTTGGTAGACATGGGACTATTAATAGCTAAACGCGTGGTTGCTATGCATTGGGCTAGAGGGCCACCTCCTACTACAGCGCAATGGTCCACTGACATGTTATATTGCAATTCGCAAACCGAACTATACAGTGAGCTGCTCCCCATGCAAAGCCGTCCCAAGAACTTCTGGAGCCTATACCAGAGTTACTTAGAGGGTAAAGAGTAAACTAGGTATTTAGGGAACTGGTCATTCCCTCATTGTGGGGAATTGTCTGTGGGCAGTGGTTGGGTGTTCTCGTTTTTCCCTTTGGGCCTCTTCTCCAAGTGCTGACTAGGTACATTGCATCTGTAAGCTGATACAGGGGTCTTTGCCTCGGAATTGTCTCAATGAGTGGTGCTTTCGTATTGTCATTATGTTTCCACAGCAATGATTGTATAGGAATTCCTTGGGATGCTCGAGTCCCTATTAATGTATAAGCCCCGTGAACCCATGCTCAGATATAAGGCATGTTTCCTGAATTTTGTATATGTACACTGTGACTGATTTTCTTTCATTTCATTTTGTTTGACATGACTTGTCATGTTTTTTTTTGTTTGTTAAATTCAATAAACAAAAAAAAAAAAGACAACATTTCCATGCTGTTATTATCCAAAGACAATCGATCAATCAGTTACGGAGAGAGGAGACATCTTTTTACATTTGGCTGTTATGGCTTCTTTTGCTGCCAACAATATATTTGTGAGCAATGTTGAGTCATTGTTGGTTACACTTCTCGTAGCTCTGGGTCTCAAACCTAACAATTTAATAGCTGGATCTACTGGAATAGGATACAACAAGGTTTTCTTTTTTTAACATGTCTCAGCAAATCAACACCTCTTCCTAAAAACTTTCAACCACAGACGACCACCACACGTGCATCATTTCCCTCACCTCCACAGTGTCTCTACCATCTATCTCTGGTAGCTAGGTACATACCTTTACATTTTCTGGTGATGAGGTACCAACTAAACATTATGTTACATAGAGGTTCTTGCTTCTGGACCCTTCTCTATGTTTTCATTAGGTAACTCCATAATGTCCTCCATTTACCTAGTGATAATTCCATCCCCAAACCTCTCCCTGACCTAGCTATGTACGGTTATTTTAATAAATTAAGTCTTCTATTATTACATAAATACTTGAAACTAAATCTTTTATTCCACTACACTTTATAAAAAGAGGTTAAAATGGAGTAAAATCTCTCATGCCCTGCTTCGTTTCTAATGAAGAAAAAAACCCAGTGTTGCAATTAAAGTGAATGCAATCTTTCCTTTTCAATTGTAAAGTCTCTTTTGCATGTATTAAATTATTTATATTACATGAATACAGCGGCGGCTTCTCCGTAATGGCGGGTGAGGGTAACCCCACTGGTCAGTCAGTCAGCAGTCAAGCGAAAAATAAAATGACCGCTGACTGACTGAGCCGATGCCAGCAGTGTAGGGAGGGGCCAGGCATAGCAGGGAAGAGTGGTAGGTGCATTGTAAGTGCGCATGTCTGTTTGGCCGGTTGTCTTAGGCCGGCCAAACAGACATGCACACTTAGGTTTCTCCAACCCGGCTGTGTTGCACAGCCGGGTAGGAGAAACGTCACAGGCACTGTCTGAGTGGCAGACCACGCTGCTCAGACCAATCCTGGTGCTGCTTTAATGCTAGGTAAAGCATGAGAGCAGTGCCGGGATTGGTTGGGGAGCCTGTGGCCCAGTGCATGCTAAGAGGAGAGCCGGAGAAGAAGTCAGAGGCGGCCGCGTAGTCATGTAAATTTTAAAAAAAATTATTATTCCTACTAATCCCCTGTCCCACGCCCCCTTTTTTATTGGGGCAGCCACTACTGCATGGATTCAATCTTGCAAAGTACGACATTCTCCCTTCCTTGAGATCACAAATTGGTCATCTGACAGTGCTGGTCTAAATTCTGGTTTATAGCATACAGGTGTGATGGGCAACTTGACTTGAATGTGGTGATTTCTTTTTTTTGGGGGGGTAAGGACATATGCTACAGCAGATCTACTACCAAAGCAATCTCCCCATCAGGGATTTCTCCGGGTGTATCAATGTTTTTCATTATCATGTACGAACCGTTCGAAGGTCGCTATCTTTTGGACCCACTAGGTATTAGTTTTCTATTTTGTGTAATCCTAATCCACCTCCCCTCTTACAGGTCTGCCTGCCTCAGTTTTCTGGATAATCTGGGTTTTTGCCCACACCCAAACACATAAATCACAGACTCACTGTATCTACCAGTAGAGCCTAAAAGAGATAGCAAGCAAAGGATTAAATTAATTTCACACACAAAAAAATTGATTCTATGAAGAACAAACTTTTTTAATAGTACCAACTGAAAAAATAGCCAGTTCCACATTATCATGATGGGATACTTAACTGTGAGAAACGGATTATTAAGTAGGTGAAGACTGACTTAAAGTTATTCAAACCTGTACCCAGAGGGTAAAAAGCAGGTTACAATGAAAAATCATAGGATTACCTCTCATAGTTGTGTCTAAGGACAACAGACGTTCAGAAAAATTATGCACATAAAGCATGTTAGCAGCACCTAAACAATATTAAATACACAGATACAATTCCTAAACAAATGTAATAAAATGATAAAGCGATTGATTTCAAAATAACCTATATTGACCTGGTAGGCCACAGTGTATTCATTTTGTGCGTTAATACAAACTAGCCCCCTCCCCGAATAGGTCGAAATAGTTCAGGTTTTAGAAATAAATGTCTTCTATCTAACAAAAAAACAGATTTGATCACTAGCAGGATCAAATGCCTGTGTCCAAAGGCTGCTGAAATCAAATGTGATGCACATTGCACTTTTCTATTAATTTTAGAGAAAGATTTTCAATATATGTGAGATTTGGGCAGTAGATTGTATTGGGTTTGGGTGGGGAAAATTTTAATGTTATATAGTAGAAATTGAATAATCTACAAGTAGTCATGTAGAAGGATACAACCATGCACTGTTGTTTTAGATTACTAAAATTGTGTTCTTATTTATTTAAATTTAAAATTTTATGAACTAGAAATGTGTGAAATATTTCTATAAGAATACATTTCCTGGTAATAAAGTACTTTGCAGCAAAAAGTCTGTTCCTAGAATCTGGTGTTCCAAATGTTTTCCATCTGTCATGAACTCTTCGCTTGAAAGAACCAGACCACGGAATCAAGTGGCAGGCATACATCTCTATTCATCTGTTCCGGGTAACAGTCAAAAGTCCAGTCCCCGCATCAGAGTTAACTTGATTTCTCCCTCCTAAGTCTAGCAAATTTTCTAAAGTAGCTTTTATGATTCAATTAAACAAACAGCAGAGGGAGACAAACTCAACCACTCTCTGCAGCCAGGGCTCCAACCACAGCCTAGTGCCAACCCATGAGCTGGTTATTCTTTCAAGATGCCCTTTTTGTAGTTGATCTCACTTGCTGACCCTCGGTGAATCACCTCCAGAGCTGCTTCCCTGGCCTGTTAGTGAATAATCTCCAGAGCTTGGGTACAAGGATAGACAGGATCAAAGGCCCCATTCCTTTAGCAGGACAACAGTAAGAGTTTTATACCGTTTCTTGTATTCTCAAATGCCATCAGTGTTCTGATTTCTGGGCGGCGGAGCCCCGAGATACACTGGTAACTCAGCAGAGGTTGTTGGAGAGTCCTAAACCCGTACTTCCCACATTCCCATGTTAGGTCCTTCAACATATTAGCAATTCTGCTGATGTGTGCCTACAACAGTCACAGAGAGCACAATATAGGAGTTTTCAAAATGGCTAGTTAAACTGGCACTGTTTCCCTACTATACCCTCCCACTCCAACCCCTCACTCCCTGGCTGAGAAAAGGCCAGAACCAAAGGTAGGGTCACACTATACATCAAATTTACATGAACAAACATCCACAATAACTTGCATTTCTTTTTGTGGCCATGGAGTCTCCAGTTCTCTCCTCTCCTCATACATCCCTCATATATGCGGAAGTTGATGTTCTTATAATTTGCCCTCTGAATCCTCCAGCAGAGTTTCTGGTGCAAATGACTCTTTGTTCTTCAAGAAGACCCTTATTCACGTCTACTCCTGGCCAGCTCTGGACTTGGGACATCAAATTACCGTCACTTTGAGAGGGTAGAACCGGGCAGGAAAGGTTTGCGGGACTGCCATGACTCTGGCATAGATAAACAACTTTTTCTAATAATCCTCTTTGTGAAATTTCCATCATAAATCTAATATCACTGATAAATGAAATATTTAATACTAAGCACAAGGCCATACCAAATTATTTTCTGCCTAGCTAGGTCTTAGGCTGAAATAGGTATTTAAGTATTTTATACACAAACCAGACCTATGTAAGGCTTCTTTAACCTATGCATTATGTGGCATTTTACAATGCTGCTACTGAAGAAACATTGTAATTTACCTACGTAGCATGTCTCACTTCTACACATTGTGGAATCTTGGGCACACTTTAAGGAGATTTAGGTAATGTTGGAAGTAGGCTTTTAAAGATGCTAAAAAGTGGGACGTGGTCTCGCCAGCAGCAAGATGGCTGCACCTTGAGTGAGCTCTGCCATCTGAGCGCACTATTCGCCATAATCCGGGAAAACCAGTGCCCATCCAGACCATTGTGAGATGGGTTTGCACTGCCAACACTACCAGGCAGCTGTATTACCCGCTGAGCAAGGGCAGAGCGCCACGCAGAAGAAGAAAAGCTGAGTTCGAGCTGGCCAGTGGAGAGAAAGAAGAGGCCGCTTGGGCTACAGCCGACATTGCCCAACGAGCGGCAGAGCTTGCGACACTGCGCGCCGAGCACAAATCCGCACTTCGGTGCTGGTGCGGAGATCACACCCGAGAAGACGTTCGTGCTGGCGAGCACAGTTGAGGATGCCTGAGACCAGGCTGGGCTGACACCTATCGGCGGTGCACACACGTATCCCAGCAGTGGTGTACGTCAGGGGCGTGCCCTGGGAGACTGCAGATGGAGCGCTCCTGTCGTGAGGACCTGCAGAACCAAACCTGAAGTAAGGAGGCAACATGGGGGGTAGGCTGATTGCTGCCCGCTGGTGAAGTAGCGCACTAGACGCTGAGACCTCTCTGCCCGCTCTCCCAGCACGCAGGCCATCACGTCCGGACACGCTCACAACTAGAGTGGGTGACTGAGCCAGGCCTACCTCGGCCGCGACATTGAACTGAGCTCTATAACCCCGCAACATCACAACTATCGGAGCGACCGAGATTCCAAGCAGCTGCCGCTCCCCCCCCCCACATAAATCACAGACCAGGAAAAATACCTGCTTGCATTTGCTAGTGAACATTAAATATCGCAGGTGGCTTGGCCGTGCCTACCTAGGCTGCGACATTTAACTGAGCACCATAACCCCGCCACTTCAGAACTATCGAACGGCCGCGATCCTGAGCGGTTACCGCTCCCCCCTTCAAAAGGAAAACACAGAACGGCAAAATACCTGCTTGTCTCTGCTAGTGGGCATTAAATATCGTAGGGCACTTCCCACCATAACCAGCAGCACTAAGCCCGCTCGGCGCCGCCATAACCCCAGCGCACGAAAGGGAAGGAACACCTGGGAATAAAAAAGCGCGAAGCCAAGGCTGAAACTCAGCTGTGACCGAATACAAGGCCGATACGTTTGCTATCCACCACAAAGTGCCCAAGTCACGCACTCTAACCATTTCCCCCCCCCCCCAAGATTGGGTTAAAGAGATTGCCTGAAAAACAGGTGAGGAAAACAGACTATCAACAGCAGCGGGCCAAGGTAAAAAAGCTCCATAGTAACAAAATACTGAACGTGTTCCCCAGCTCACCCTCTGAGTCCTATACCCCAACTCAGGCCACAATGGGGAAGACAGATACCAAACAACCCAAGCTCACCTTTGAGGGCAGACGCATCGGAAGATATGGGGACCCGCCGCAAGAGGCCAAAGAACAGGCCATACAAACCGAAAACACTGGGGTGCAGCCTAAAAACAAAAGACTCTTAAATGTACCACCTAGCAGCCCGACTTCATCAGGTCAAGCAACGGGCAGATTTGCACGACTCTTGGCTCACCCACCTGGAAGCCAGGGTCTCAGACGCTGATGACACCAGCTCTGAGGATCTACAGCGGCTGCTCAAAATGGACAAGATACTGGAACTTATTTGTGCCAAGAACGAGGACCTTGAGAGGACCTCCCGGAGAAACAACCTCCTCATTACGGGAATCCCTGAATCTACTGCCATCTCCAAAATGGAGGACTATCTAGAGACCCTACTCTGTGATCCGTTTGGCACAGCCCTGTCCGAGGTCTTCATTGTTGAGAGAGCACACCGCTCACTAGGCCCGTGCCCGTCCCCTGGGTCCCCCGCGAGGCAATATTAGCCTGCATACTGAACTATCGCAACCGTGATACAATTCTTCGAAAGGCCAGAGAAATGGGGAAAGTCAGACAGCAAGGAAACACCCTCTCATTCTACCCCGATTTCACTCTGACGGTACAGGCGGCAAGGCGAGACTTCCTGACAGCCAAACGAATCTTTCAGCATCTAAAAATACCATACACACTCATGTATCCAGCTAAGCTGCGAATAGACACTGAAGGCAAACCGCGCTACTTCATAGACTCCAAAGCGGCCATGGCATATGCAAATCAACTGCACAAAACCCACTCATGCGGCCCGCCCGCAGCATCCGAAGATGGCCGCACCAGTGACAATGTCTAAGATCTACATAAACTGACCACTGCCGGAATAGATCTGCTCTACTGCACCACGCTGCAACACTAAACCACCAGATCGCCAGGGCGTTGCAGATCTGCATTTCACTATAAACGTCTGGACTCAATATGCCAAGATTTCATATGCTACTTCCAAATATACTGTAACGCACGGCCACCCTGCCCTTGAGGCGGGGGAGTAGACCTGCAGAGTCCACGTGCCCCAACGGTATAATTCCCTTGAACATTCTCTGTGTTTTAAGTTGGGGAATTCTGGGTGGAGAGGGCACTATATCTCAACCTGTTTGGGGGGTTGGAGTGGGAGGTGGGTGGGCATGGGTAGTTCCAAGCAGATACTGGAAGCAGGGACTGTTAACCCTGAGGGATGTTGATTTACTGTTTACACCTTAGAACATGCTAACTGTTACATTAAGAGGCTACACTGCTACATCCAATGCCACAATCTCTTCCTGTCCCTATTGGTGATACCCAAGCGCATGACGGCACATGAACCCAACGGCTGACCCATGACCGACGTGCCATTCTTAACTTGGAACATTAGGGGTATCATCGATTACCGCAAATCCCGTCTCATACACACTTACCTTGCAAGACATAATATTGATGCATGTTTTCTACAACAGACACACCTTTCCACTGCTAACACTGCCCGACTTTGCGCTCAATGGTGGGACGACTCCTATTCCTCTGTATACTCTAACTATGCTAGAGCAATCACAATTCTGCTCTAAAAGAACCTACCCTGGCGCAACGCCCATACTCACATTGACCCAGGGGGCAGATACGTTGTACTGGCAGGCACACTCTATTCTCAACCATAAATCATGGCGGCCGTATACGGGCTCAACTCAGACAATCCAGACTTTTTCCTCCATGTTTGGAAGCTAATTGCGACGCATGGCCCCTGCCCAATACTCTGGGGCGGTGAATTTAACACTGCTCTACAGAGCACTCTTGACCGCTCAGGCACTAGATTGCATCACCTGCATGCCACAGCGACATTAAACTCGCTCATACTGGATAATGCACTACTCGATGCCTGGCGACATGCCCACCCCAATAGACACGAGGGCACCTGTATCTCCACCACACATAATTCATGGTCCCGCATTGACTTATGACTGGTGTCCAGGGACGTAGCTAACTGGCCCTCCTCTGTTCAACACCTGGCGCGCACTCTGTCTGACCACTCCCCTATACGTTTAGTCCTCCAGATCCCCCAAACCTTACGGTGCATATTCTCGTGGCGCCTACCCCCATTTGCGCTGATAGATACGGCATTCAAAGAAGAACTTTGCAGTTCTTTGACAAACACTGGCTTGGTCAACTTACCCTCAACATTATGGGAAACCTTTAAAGTAGTTGTTCGGGGAGTGTGCATTGCTAAGCAATCCGGGTTGCTCCAGGCGATTAGGGGGGCCCTGAGGAGGCTGGAAATGGAAATTAAAACACTAGATCAGGTATATAACACCAATCCCACACCTACCATGTTAGCGGAGATCAGGAACAAGTACCAAACTGAAGCAGAGCGGGAGGTGAACAATCTGGGTCGAGAGGTGCGAGGGCACTATATCTCAACCTGTTTGGGGGGTTGGAGTGGGAGGTGGGTGGGCATGGGTAGTTCCAAGCAGATACTGGAAGCAGGGACTGTTAACCCTGAGGGATGTTGATTTACTGTTTACACCTTAGAACATGCTAACTGTTACATTAAGAGGCTACACTGCTACATCCAATGCCACAATCTCTTCCTGTCCCTATTGGTGATACCCAAGCGCATGACGGCACATGAACCCAACGGCTGACCCATGACCGACGTGCCATTCTTAACTTGGAACATTAGGGGTATCATCGATTACCGCAAATCCCGTCTCATACACACTTACCTTGCAAGACATAATATTGATGCATGTTTTCTACAACAGATACACCTTTCCACTGCTAACACTGCCCGACTTTGCGCTCAATGGTGGGACGACTCCTATTCCTCTGTATACTCTAACTATGCTAGAGCAATCACAATTCTGCTCTAAAAGAACCTACCCTGGCGCAACGCCCATACTCACATTGACCCAGGGGGCAGATACGTTGTACTGGCAGGCACACTCTATTCTCAACCATAAATCATGGCGGCCGTATACGGGCTCAACTCAGACAATCCAGACTTTTTCCTCCATGTTTGGAAGCTAATTACGACGCATGGCCCCTGCCCAATACTCTGGGGCGGTGAATTTAACACTGCTCTACAGAGCACTCTTGACCGCTCAGGCACTAGATTGCATCACCTGCATGCCACAGCGACATTAAACTCGCTCATACTGGATAATGCACTACTCGATGCCTGGCGACATGCCCACCCCAATAGACACGAGGGCACCTGTATCTCCACCACACATAATTCATGGTCCCGCATTGACTTATGACTGGTGTCCAGGGACGTAGCTAACTGGCCCTCCTCTGTTCAACACCTGGCGCGCACTCTGTCTGACCACTCCCCTATACGTTTAGTCCTCCAGATCCCCCAAACCTTACGGTGCATATTCTCGTGGCGCCTACCCCATTTGCGCTGATAGATCCGGCATTCAAAGAAGAACTTTGCAGTTCTTTGACAAACACTGGCTTGGTCAACTTACCCTCAACATTATGGGAAACCTTTAATGTAGTTGTTCGGGGAGTGTGCATTGCTAAGCAATCCGGGTTGCTCCAGGCGATTAGGGGGGCCCTGAGGAGGCTGGAAATGGAAATTAAAACACTAGATCAGGTATATAACACCAATCCCACACCTACCATGTTAGCAGAGATCAGGAACAAGTACCAAACTGAAGCAGAGCGGGAGGTGAACTATCTGGGTCGAGAGGTGCGAGCTCGCCAATACAGAGAGGGGGACTGTCCCGGTAAGACACTGGCTGGCTTGCTGAGGAAGCCGCATGCATCCTCATATGTGACGAACCTGCTGGACGACACAGCGTGTAGAGTCACATCCCCTATAGAGATTGAAGCAGTGATCACCTCCTTCTATTCTCAATTTTATACGGCCGGGGCGACGAGCAATCAGGATGCATTACAGCAGTACTTTGATTCAACTGAGCTGCTATGGCTCGACCCGATTCACAGAGAATACCTCGATGCTACGGGCCTGGACGGACTAACCCCCACCTTTTATAAAGAGTATGCTTCCATTCTCATCCCCCATCTCATAGAAATGTACAACGAATCAGTCACGCTAGGTCAACTACCCCCCTCCCTTCATGAAGCACTAATCACAATAATACTTTAGCCAGACAAGGCACCCGAGCACTGTGACTCCTACCGTCCTCTTTCATTGATCAAAACCGACAATAAAATATATGCGAAACTGCTAGCGAGTTGGCTCCTTCCGCTCATGCCCTTAATTATACACCCTGATCAATCTGGTTTTATCCCGGGACGCGCCACATCGCACAATTTATGCACAATATTTTCGGTAATGCATCAAATTAATCCTTCCCTACCATTAATCTTAATACGTGCCGAGGGTAAGGTGTATATCTTGCGGATCTTGTGAATGAAGTTCAAGCTGAAACCCAGCCGACCAAGGAGCGAGAAAAGGAAGGGCCATTCTAAGGAGTCAAATGCCTTGGTGGCATCTAAAAGAACGCTTTCAGATGCCACCAAGGCATTTGACTTTTTCCTCTCACCGAAGCAATGCGCCCTTAGCAAACAGAGTACCCACTAAAATGGGCAACCGAGCCAACCAAATATCTGGGTATATGGTTAAGCAGAGACCCGGAAGAACTTTGGAAAGCAAATTACGGACACGCAGTGGAATGGCTCGAAACTAAAATCCAGCTATGAAACACGCTCCCGCTTTTATTGGCAGGACGCATTGCGATAGCCAAGATGGTGGTCCTACCAAAGTTTTATATCTATTCCTTAATGTTCCACTCCCCTCACGGCACAGTTTTTTAAAAGGCTGCACTCAGACATGATCACGCTAACATGATCAGGCCGGCAGCCGTGGATCGCCTATGAAATTTAAACACTACCCTTCACCTGCGGCGGAATGGGTTCCCCAGACTTAAAGCTATATGCATTCTGCGCTCAGGCAAGCGTCCCACATTTCTGACGGCATCCAACACCATTCCATTCACATCTGGTGGTGGAGGCAGATCAGGCTTCCCCTTGACCGCTAACAACGGCACTATTCCTGCCGTTCAAAGCACCCAGGGAGGAAATTAATACGGTGGAGTGCGTGCGCAGGGCATGGGATGGCATCTGAAGACAGACAGGCTACGACACCCTATATGCACCATTCATGACAGTAGCAGAGAACCCTTCCTTTTTCCCACTGCACAACAAAGGGATGGCACGCTGAGCCAAGATATTGGGTATACGCACCTATGCAGACCTCTACCCGGGCGGACAGTTTCCCCTCCATCCATACAGCAACAGTCGCAACCACCCCACTAGACACTTTACTATACTAACAAATTAGAGTGACCTGCAGAAACACAAACAGCGCGTTTCCGGACCCCCCGCCAGTCAACACGGCACTTGGATACTTTCATACATCCATGTCACAGCACAAAATTATAACCTGACTTTACTCACTAACACTAGCAGCATCCCCGCTGGACACGGACCGGGCTTGTCGCACCTTGGAAGTGGACATGATCACGGGCCTATCGGTGGAGCAATGGTAATACTGTTGCAACCAGACTGAGCGACTCTCCCCCCACTACAGATTGAGTTTGATACACATCAAATACCTACACAGACTATATCGCACCCCGCCAGCCCGCTACAAGATGGGCTTAACCGCTGATGGGAGATGCGTGCGGTGCTCCGCACCAGACACCACGTTCATACATTAAGCCTGGACATGTCCGCGTGTGGCTGGATACTGGCAGGCAGTATGCGAGATAATAAGCACTATCACATCTGACCCCATAACACCAGCCCCACTCATGTGTCTACTGGGATATGTTAAAGACATTCTTGATGCTATCCGTTGATTGGTAGCGATACTACTGCTGCTGGACTATCGTAGGGTGGCGATACATTGGAGTCGCAAACCAGCACCATCGGCTAACGTATGGCTTACCGATGCAGCACACTGCCAGACGCACTTGACCGCATACTGGAGCTTCATGCCCCCAGCGAGCCGCCCACACAACATCTGGGACCCACTGGTAGCATACCTCCACCAGCTAAATGACACTGACTCAAATCCATGCTCCCCGAGCGCGAACTCACAACACGAAACACATGGAGACCCCACTTGAAGACACAGTAGAACCCCAACTATACGACACTGGCCATTGATCCCACACATCAAATACCCCAGACAGGTCTCAGGAGCGCCTGTGTGGGTTACTGGGTGATCTGTTGTTATATGATTGTGCCATATCGCTGTCATAAAGGAACAATTCCAAACTCATTGTACTGGAACGAAACTAAATGTATGCCTCTCTTGAAATATAAAGTAAAAAAAAAAGATGCTAAAAAGATTTTTTCTGACATGTGGATGCTGCAGATGTTTTGGTCTACAGCAGTTCAGAACTGCAGTGGCAAAACTGATGCCACGGATGTTTTTAACATCACACTGAGGCCCACAAAAGACATTTAATTTTCATGCCACTGGTGCAATTTCTTGGCAGCTTTACCATGGATCTTACCTAAGAGTCAAATGTGCTAAATGGTTAGGTAATTATTTACCATGCTTAAAAGGTTAGAGCCCATACAATGGGAAGGATTTAGCAACATACCAATGCTCATATATGCCAGTAAATCTGGTCCTGAAAAATGAAAAATCTTAGAGGACCATGCAGGAAAGTGGACTTCAACAAACTTCATTCCATGTTCCAATAGAGTTTCCATGATTGGTACCATTGATTAAGGCAAAACAAATAAACAGTATACATTTTGAACTGCTGACTCAAGAAACAAGGCGTAGGGGGAATCTGAGAGAAATACGACCTGGGATTCAGACTCTACCACCTGTCAAACCAACCTTTTATTTTAGCCCTGCATTTGTTGATATGGAGGTAATTCTTGTATGCCCTGCTCATTACAACTTCTTGTAACATCTCTATCCATGTTGATTGAATTTGGTAAACTATCATGGTGGGAACACACTGTCATACACAGCACATTCTTGCAGTGTAGACTACATTTTAGAAACAACCCAAAACAGTTACCCTAACTAACATGCACCCAGGAAGCAACCAGGCCATGCCTCTACCATGCACTCATTGTCATGCGGGTATGATCTTTGGAATACAAGACAAGCATATGCCCATTTGCTGCCAGCCACCACTGGAAATTGTTAGATTTGGGTGTATGGTGCCAGCAGCACAGGGAATCAGAACTCGAACTGCAACACAAAGTAAATAGCAATACTGTAGGAAATCCACCATTTCTGTGTAATCACCCCCGTCTTTTTTTCCTTTTGCCGGAACCTATATTTTTGCTGGCTTTAGAACTCTGTGCACTTTACCCCTGCTAACCAGTAGTAAAGTGCCCATGCTCCCCATTTAACCATGGTTAAATTGACCTATACCTGATTAGCACGTTTAACTTGTCTGTTAGTCCCTAGTATGTATTGTAAAAATCACACCCAGGGACAGGAAATTAAATGCCACTTGTGGACTGCAGCACCTATTGTTCCATCTACCACAGTAATGGAAACATGGCTACAGGCCTACACTGAGTAGACTGACCGTTGCAGTGACACTTGTTGAAATAACCCTTTTTGATACATACATATTAAACATTGTGTAAGTCACAACATGTAAATATTGTAGCCCACAATGTAGGGTGCATGGTATTTAAAAGTGGGACATGTAGAAAATTAATACTACCATACTCCTACGGTGACAGAATATACATGAAGGGGCTGTGGGCCTACTTTTTACAGCACAGTGTCAAATTCTGCTTGATAGGTCTGTTGAGCCACATGGGACAATTGGGGCGCACTTGACAGGGAGAGAACAGGATCTCAAGAGAATTCTTGTGTATTTACTGTCTGGTTGCTGAATGACCCTGCTTTTGTCCTTCCAGACTTCTCCCTCTGGCTTTGTTGTGAGTACGGTGCTGCTGGTTCAAATTGGATTTTAGCATTGGATGTGGGAGGACACTAGGATTATACCATAGCATACTTCCACTCATACTCCCCGCCTCAGAGCCTAAGTTTAGTGTGGCCTAAGACTTTTGCCATCTTGAAAATGCATTGGCGCGTAGCATTTTGGTTCTTTCTTCACACAGGGAGAGCAAGAGAGGACCGACCTAGTTGCATTCTCTCAAAATATTATTCATACACAAAAGGGCAACCAGGCGAAAAAAGAAGAAAAGAGGGAAACCACTTAGAGGTCTTACTGGGAAATCCAAAGATTTTGGAGTAGACACCTCACCTACTAAATAGTGGCATGCTTCATCATCAGCGCCTATCCACTCCCTGGTAGGGTAGTACCACCAGGGCGAACTCAATCACAAATGGGAGTTCTTATATAAAGTATCTGTTAGAAATGGTGAGCTCTAGTTGGCAGAGGTAGGTACCTTTGTCCAAGTAGGGACAGTTCTTCCTAGTCAGGGTAAGGGAGTTACACTCCTAAAATAACCCCTGCTCACCCCCTTGGTAGCTTGGCACAAGCAGTCAGGCTTATCTCAGAGGCAGTGTGTAAAGCATTTGCACATAACCAACAGTAATACAGTGAAAACACTATAAAAGGACACCACACCAGTTTAGAAAAATATCCAATATTTTTATATATCCAAAACAAGATCAAAACGATAAGAGTCCAACATACAATACTTAAAAATATATAATTTGCAGAAATATCTCAAAAATACAGTTCTTCCGAGTCAGTTGCTCCATCCGGGGCTACCGCAATACTGAAAACAACAGAATCCAAAAGTTCCGTCTGACCCGTCGGTCGGGGTGTCGGCAGACTCGTAAACAGTATCTTTTGTGTTGCGCCCGACACGTTGGTGCAGTCCGGTCATGACAACCTTCGCAGTTGCGATGCGAAGCGGTGCAGGCAGCGGCTCGGTGACAGTCGTCCAGCGGTGTCAGTGAGACCAGGGCTTCGGTGTGGAGTGAAGGCGATGCTCGTTTCGGTGCTGACAGATCACGATGCAGGCGATGGAGCCGGTTGCGGGGAGCTGCCGTTGGTTGGCCCGGACTGCGGGGTGGGACGGGGCGGTGCATCGTGAGACTTATGGGCGGTGCCCCGAAGTCACAATGCGGTCAAGGAAGTCGCAGTCAGCGTGCAGCAACAGCGTCAGTGAGACCAGGGCAGCGAACTGAAGCGAGGTGGTGCGGAGTGTGGTGCCCACAGGTAATGGTGCAAGCAGCGGCTCGGTGCGGCAGCGGCGGTCGCCGGTGAGACCAGGGTTGTGGTGCGAGATGCGGTGGTGCCCTCTGCGGTGCCTCCAGGACACAAAGCCAACAACAGAGTTGGTTGCAGTTTTTCCCCCTCTGTGGCAACTGAAACTGTGGTTCCAGAGGCGATACCCAGAGGTAAGAGAAGTCTTTGCAGTCCCTGAGACTTCAAAACAGGAGGCAAGCTCTACTTCAAGCCCTTGGAGATACTCAGCACAAGTAAAGAAAGTTCAGTCCAGTCCTTTCACTGCCCAAGGCAGAAACAGCAACTGCAGGCCAACCCAACAAAGCAACAACACAGCAAAGGGGCAGTACTCCTCCTGGCAGCTCTTCCAGCTCTTCTTCTTGGCAGGTTCCTTGATTCCAGCGAGTTCTAAAGTCCTGGTGTCTGGGCCCCAATATTTATACTCAAAATGTATTTGTTTTCTCAGGCAGAGAGTGTCTGTGCTTAGTCCAAACCAGTTTGGTCCTCTCTGGCTCAGCTTCCCAGAAGGAGGTGGAGACAGCATTGTCTAAAGCAGACCAGGCCCATTCCGGTGCAAGGGAATCTCCTCCCACTACTCTAAATGCAGTCCAGGTCTATTTAGCCCAGTCCTGACTCATCCAGGAAAGGCAGGAGACACCTCAACCCCCCCAGTGGCTGTCTGAAGAGACTGCACATCCCCAGCCCTTGTCACTCCAAAGCCAGACAGTCAATCCACAAACCCAGCAGAGGCACACAGGATTGCTAAGCAAGAAAATACCGACTTTCTATAAGTGGTATTTTCAAACACAGACATAAAAATCACCTTTACTAAAAGATGCATTTTTACACTCTGAGTCCAGGCATACTAAACTCCATTTCCCTATCTTGTCCCAATGGGAAGTTATGCTTATAAGATGTTTTATAAGTAAAACTCCCATTCTTTCCTGTGGGACAGATATCCTTGCAGTGGTGAAAAACGAAATACACCGTAATTCACCACCAGGACATGTCACACACACCAGTACATGTCCTACATTTAACATACACAGCACCCTGCCCACAGAGGTACCTTGGTCCTACCTTAGGGGTGACTTACATGTAAGAAAAGGGAAAATTAGGGCCTGGCAAGTGAGTGTACTTGCCAGGTCGACATGGCAGTTACAAACTGCGTGCAGACACTGCAGTGGCAGGTCTGAGACCCCTTTTCAGGGCTGCTTGGGTGGGTGGCACAATCAGTGATGCGGGCCCACTAGCAACATTTGGTTTACAGGCCCTGGCACTCTTAGTGAAGTTTACTAGGGACTTACTAGGGAACCAAATATGCCAATGATGGAAACACCAATCCATAAAACAACTTACAACAGGAGCACTTGCACTTTAACACTGAACAGCAGTGTGAAAGTGCACAGAGACGTAAAACCAGCAAAAACAGTCTCAAAACCGGGAGGTCAGAAAGCAAAAAGCCAGGGGAAACATGCCAAGAGATGCCAGGTCTAACAGTATCTTTCTGACTAAAGCAGGGATCCAGTTGAAAAAAGAGTTTTAAAAAGGCCTCAAGGTATACCCAAAAGAATTACAATTTATTAATAGGGTACCATGGGCATATTTAAAAACAAGTACAGGATTCTAATCACACTTGATATATGCCAACATGTTTCGGCCCTCACACTGAACCCAAGTGGGTCTGGGATCTTCTTCAGGGCTGAGTATGTGTGTCCCTGCCTTTCTCTACATGCATTCCATGCACATCAATGAAGCGTAAGGCTCTCACCGGAGTATGTGCCCTTCTAATTCCAGGTACCTACGTATAGGGGAAAGAAAAGTATAATATTTCTAAACAATAAGTACAGTTAGGTTAGTATCTAATGCGAATTCCTGTTGGGTCCCAAGATTTTAATTCAAGAGAGCCACTTTAAACTATCTGCTGGTAATCATATTACATGTTACCCAGCGGATAGGCGCCGATGATAAATCATGCCACTATTTAGTGGGTGAGGCATCTACTCCAAAATCTTTGAATTTCCCAGTAGGACCTCTAAGCGGTTTCACTCTTTTCTTCTTTTTTCTCCTGGTTGCCCCTTTGTGTATGAACATAGTATTTTGGGCCTGTGTGCTGTAAGAAAACAGGAACTGCTGGAAAATCGTGAAGGGTGGACCCAGGAACCTTTACCCCATTGGTTAGGGGGTATTTAGGATTCACCCCCAGCAACTAGCTAGCACGAGGCATAAATGTGGCACCTCCAGGCTCTCGCTTCAAAACACTTTCTGGACCTGCGGAAGATCAGTAGAAGACTGAACCTGCTGTCTGTGAACTGAGAGGAGCCCTGAAGGACTGGACCTGCCTCCCCTCCCCCCAGGTACTCTGGCAAAGTGGACTCCAGGGTCAGTTGGCTGACTTCCGGTGTGGAGGGAAGATGGAGACAACAAGCCGCAAGAGGTCTTTTCCTGGAAGTAACCAGTCGGTCAGTGGCATTTGGACTGGACTTGGCCCTACTATAGGCCTCTGCCTTACACCCTATGAGTCTCTACATGCCTTCTCATAAGTCCTGGTGGCTAAGAAGTGAACCCATGTGGTGGATTGGGGCTTAAAAGACTAAAAGTTGGAAGGTAAAATCTTTTACCAGGACGAGCTAGGTTGGGGTATCTGACCCACCCTCCATTGTAGTCTGCCTCAAATTTCACCTACGTCCCTGTCTATGGTGACCATTGACTATCACTGGCTCTTTGTGCTTTTGGGTGCTATTTCTACTAAAACATAAAAAATTCATATCTGGATTTTTGTCAGTTTGGTGTCATTTTGTTTCCTTAACTTTACTCTATTATTCTAATTTGATTTGGAGGTTTTATTATTTTGCATTTTAGCTTGATTCTCGTTTGGTACTACATAGTAGGGGTGAGCAGTAAACTCCGCTACGTCGGCGGAGTTTTGCCCACTCCGTGTAGAGGACAGAGTTCTGGAAAATTCCACGAAGCGGCATGGAGCGGAGTCTTTCCTCTCGCGTGACTCACCAATGTTAAGTTTGCGAGCAAGGAAAATCATACGCTAGACCACCTCCCGGTGAGATTTCTCAACACGTGTGGTCGTGGCAGGTCCCTACCGCTCGCATTGAGGAAGCTGTCGCTCGAGTGACAGAAAGAAGCAGTGCCCTCTTGTGCTGCGTGTTGTATGGTTCATGCTGATTGTACAGCACAGTACAAACTCCTGGTGCTACAAAATCAGCGTGACTTACCGCACTATGCCACTTGCAGAACTCCGCAGAGCGCGTGGAGTTTTTTCAGCACTTCACGGAGTTCTGCATAGCAGAACTCCGCAAACTTTCCCCAGGCCTCCTGCATAGATACTTTACACATTGCCCTAAATTAAGCCTATCAGCTAATAATAATCCGTGATCTGTAAGTAAGTAAGTCCGTTTTTATATAGCGCAGCTACTCACCCTTACGGGTCTCAAGGCGCTGGGGGCCGTCGTGGAAATTAAGTGAGCTATTGCCCAGAGTCACATGGTGCTGAGCTAAGCTGCCGCCGGAGCCGGGGATCGAACTGTGAACCCTGTGCTCTGAAGTCAGCTGCCCTGGCCGCCGCACCACATCTCTCCACTGATCTGATCAGTCAAATCCTAAATCAAAATATGTACTAGCTTAATCATTTGTCCTGAAGAAGGTTGTCAGTTTAGAAGATGTACAGGTGTCACAAGGGCTTCACATGGGCATCAGCAAAGCAAGTGACCTCCTTTAAGAAACAGGTTCAGCATGGCATCAGAAATACACATCTCACAGGTGTTGTATGACATGGGGATCAGCAGTGGAAGTTTCCCTCACACAGAGAACAGATACATCAAGGTTGTTGGGTATCAGTATGCAAGAGACCCTCCCATGCAGCATACAGAACAGGTATAGCACACCATCAGCAAAACAAGCATTCCCTCTTTCAAAGAACAAGTACAGCATAGTCTAATAAGTGCAATCATTTCTAACACAAACCCAGGTACATGGATGGGAGCAGCATCAGCAAAACTGTTACCCATACACACTGGCTGTGTGTGGACTGTTATCGCTTGTTATTGATAAATAACTGTGCTTGTATTTTACCGAGTTATATTGTGCTTAATTTAAATTTTTTGAAAAGAAGGCTAAAGTGTTTTTATACGAGTTTGCTGCTGAATCTTGTAAGCTCACTATTGTGTTTCCTTTTTCACACCTTCTTTCTCCCTTTTTTGCTATTTTCCTATCTTTATTCCCCTCCTTTCTCCCCTTTCTGAAGTTCCTTCTCCTGCTCTGACACAAAGGCTGATGATGAAAAATATGTCCCAGTCCCCAAAACGAGTGCTTATGTCGATGACCTGGAACCTCTGGCACAAATTAAGAACTGCAGCAAATCTCAGTCTTATATAACCCACAACGAAGATGTGTTAACAGAAGACTGACAGAGGCATTGATGCATAATGCCTTATAAATATTTTCTAAATCATCCCACGATGTATCTAACAGAGTAATTTACCACTATAAAAACAACATATGCATGTTGTAGGTCAGCAAATGAACATTTGTGCCTCTTGGTGACATTTTGTGATACTCTGCTGGAAACAAGATTCAATCAGTGGCGGTCCCTCATAAAAAGCGGAGGAGCATCACCTCACCTGCTGTAAGCGCAGCTACATGTAATGGTGTTATGACTATTTTATTTCCGGTAGGCACTGTTCTAGCGCCTGTGTCGGAGTGTGAGGGGGCAGCGCTGATGGCCGCATCAAGATTAGGATGACTGAAGCTGGCTGCCAGAGCGTAGTGCACATGTGGGATTGGCCGGCTGTCCTGCGACGGCCAGCCTGACATGCACACTTCAGACCACACAAAAACCAGCAGTGTTAACCTGCCGGGGATTGCAGACACAGGCACCTGGACTCAAAAGGAGCGCTGGGTTAGCCTGCTCAAACCACTCTTGGCTCTTCTCTCAGGCTGAAAACAGCATGTGAGCAGCTCCAGGATTGGTTAGGTTCGCGTTGGCTGGCTGTAGGAAGTCAACCTGAACCACCTTCCCTTCACTGTAGCTACTGCGATCAGTCCCGAGTGGGTGCAGCACACACCAGCCTGACAGCCTCTGCTGGCACTTCCAGACGATAGGAGATTTCCCCAGTCAGCAGCTGCCCCCACGACCCCCCCAGACTCAGGGGCTCTTCCCCCTTCATGATTATGCAGACAGCCAATGCCATGCTCTTGCCACCTGGTGGGACGTGATATGCGGGCATCAGCTGTCCTGCCAGGCTCAGCGCCAGCAAGCTACGCTCTGGTTGGTCCATGAAAGCCTGCACAGCCGCGCGGTGCTCCTCGGTGGCCAGCAGCTTCTGCCATCAATCCAGCTTCATCCTCAGAGAGCGGATCACGGTCTGCTCCAGGAAAAGCATGTGAACATCGGTTCTTGTACTCGTTGGCTCAGGCTCCTGCGACATGGCGGCTGCAGGCAGTGAGCGAGGCTAGGAGCAGTGGAGAAGCCAGGAACTACTGCACTAAAAATGCGGCCAGTGTGACTCTGGCCTCCGTGATTGGTGTCCTCGGTACCAGACGAAGCTGCTAGAGACTGAGAGGTTAGCACAAATCAAGAAATAGCCATGCATGTGTTTACATTGCTTTTAACTTATCTGAGGAAGGGGGGTTGCAGGCATGAGTCTTTGTTGGGGTTATGCCTGCCGGCAGCATTTATTCATGCTGTGCCATGTCGAATCAGTTATGGAGCGAACCCTCAAAGATCCCCTGTAAGTTACATAATCGTACCTAATCCATTAGGACCAGTGGTAGAAGAGGGCGGATTCAGTAGGGCATGGTGTGCCCCTACTTCTTTAATTCAATAGATTCCGTCCCCTACTTTTTATTTTAAACATGTGTCCCAGGACAGCAGAAATAGCCAAGGCCTACTGATAAGGCTCGGCATTTGTGGCCGTTCGGGGACAGGCGGTGGGCAGAAAAGGACTCTGTCTTTTCCTGCTTGCTCAGAGAAGACAAGGACAGTGTCTACCTCTGCTCTGCCACTGGCAGCTGCCCCCTCCCTCTCTTTCTTCCGCTTATTCCCTCTCTTTCTGTCTAGCTCCTCCTCACTTACTGAAAACCGTGACTTCAAGAAACGGTTCTCACCCTCTCTGTCCCACTTTCGTTTATTTGTTCCCCTGTGAAATTGAGCCAAAAAAAAAAAAACACTTTTGCTGGAAAGGTCATCTTTTTCTGACATTTTTCTATCCAAAGTGCAGCCTCAGGAATAAAAGGTTAAAAATATGAAGAATAAATAAATAACTAAATAAAGCAAGACAGAGTAGTAGCAAAGTGACCAGATAGATTTTATTCACACCCAAACACATTAGCGCACCTTTACAGAGTTTGCCAGTGAAGCGCTACTTTTGTTTTGTCTTTCTTTGAACAGCATTGTTTTCCCCGGGTGGGGAAGTGCACCAAACCTGGAGGTACGGCAATGCCTGATTGATGGGTGGATTGGAAAACAAAATGTGTACCGCAGCTCTGTGTTCACGGATGTGGTCTTTTTTAAACCATACTGCTTAGATTTGTAAGTATATAAGCAATGGACATTGAAATGGGTCCCTTCCGGGCCCTGTAGTCATGTCTTTAACTTTTCAGGCAAAAGCATTCACCGATTTCTGAATAGTGAGTGTAAAAGCGTTAAGGTAACCATGTTGTTCCTGCTTACATTTCACATGCTTTACTTAATCTTGCTTTCCCTATGAGTGTTTTTCTTTTCTCAGGATGTAACTTTTTTTAGGTAGCGTATTGCTCTTGTCTAGTGCATAATTTGAATCGAGTCTCATCCAGGTGTTTATCGCGGGGCACAATTGGGTTGTAGTGCAAGTTTCTCTCAGTGGGGCAGTATGGTGTTCAGTGGGGGAGAAGATGTGGCACTATGGCCAGAGCTGCTGAATTTGGAACTGGGGATCAAGGTTCAGCCTCCATGACCAGTCCCCCAGATCACTCTCCTGAGGGAGTACATTTCCATGCTAGACCTTAGACGGCCTGCAAGACCTTAGAAGCCCTGGTGTCTAAGCACCAGCAGTTGGACCTTAGTGGGGGCAAGTGTGGATTAACCTTGAAGGCTTGTCCATCACAATCCATACTGAAGTTCACCTCCAGTCTTGGGGGCAGGCTTATGAAGCAACACACCCTAGAGCAACAGTGACTGTCACTGAGGTCACAGGAGAAGTCCTTGAGAAGTGCCGGCTCAAGGCCAGTGCGACCGGTGTGACATTTGTACATTGATATGTTCTTTCCTTGCCTTAGAAACTCATGTTACTAGCAGGGAGTCCCTTTTTTGCTTTAAAAAATGTGTACAGAGCATATCCTGAACTTGCGTATTTTAAGGTGCACTCATATGCGATAATGAAGAAAGGTGAGGCTTGGTAAAATAAAATATTTGCTTAGGATCACACAGTTTGGTCAAATGGGAAAGCCGGAATTGGTCAGAGGATTTCTGCTTTTACATTATGCAGTTCAGAGCTTGGGATGTGTGGGTGCCTTTCTCGTGCTGTGAAAGTTGGAAAGAACTTTAACGCCCCATTGCTTTCAAGTCACCAGCCGCCACTCGATTCAATGTGGCACCTAGAGGCCTGTATGGTGTATTACGTTTGGGACTGCTAGAACAGACAGGATGCAATAATATAAACTTGCAAACTATCAGCACATTCATATTTTTAAACATCTGCATTTTTAATTATTTGCCATTTGCATCACAACAGCTGGCACCTACAATTAGATTAAGGGTATTTTGCAGCTGTTGCAGTCCTATTCTGCCTTCAGGCTGCCGAGGACTGTAGAAACCTTTACATAAACCGCAGCCTTGTGCCTTTTCCTGGTGCCGTCAAGGTTCTGTCATGTATGCAAGGGACAGATTGGGTGAAACTGAACGACTTGGCAGGAAAAATACATTGGATCAGACAAATGTTTCTCTCCTTGTCTACTTAACTCTACTCCCAGGCAGGGCCGGCACTTCAAAAAGGCAATCTATGGCAAGCGCTGTTGCCAAACGACTGGAAAAGGCCTCCAATGTCTCTTGCACTGGCGTAGCAAGGGGGGGGCGGAGGGGGCGGTACGCCCCGGGCGGCACGAGAATTCGGGGCGGCAGGTAAATTTATCGCCAGCACCCCCCCCCCGGCTCTTAGGCGCTCGGCGGCAAAAGGCAGGGACCGCCACGGGCGGCAGAGTGTTTAGCTACGCCACTGGTCTCTTGCCCTGCAGGGTTAGGAAACTTTCACTTTCAAAAACATTCCACCGTTCCTTTTTCCACAGGGACCCTGTAACTAAAAGCCCCAAAGCATACACAAGGCCTTTTACAGGACAGGGGTACCCTTCGCCTCTCATATGTCTGCCTACGAAAATGGGCTAGGGTGTTCGCAGGCTAGGGTGTGCGTGCACATTTTTAGAGACAGTCTCACAAATCACAGATTGCGAAGGCATCCACCAGGTAAACCTAGGTATGTGTAACCGCTGCAAGTGGCTCATGCACTAGGACAAGTCAGAGTTGTTAACTTTCACAAACAGCATCAAGTTAGCATTTTTGAAAAAATAAAATAGGAAAATGTACCTACAAAAATTGGTTTTGTTGAAGAAAAGCCCAGCAAATATCTGTTTGGTGGGTTATGTTTATCAAAATAAAGACACCATTCATAGTCGTTTTCGAGATTCATTTCGCTGAAAAAACTCAAGAATACAATTTTTTAAGGGAGAACTTGGCCTGCAAAACACTTTTGGCTAAGTGCTTTAGTATAAATGTCATTTCAATTGATCAAAACTTTGCAAGTGAGCAAAGTGCAGAACCTAGGAACTTAGCCAACCCCTGCCCTGTGCCCACAACTATGTTTACAAACCGTGCTCTCTCCCATGTTCCTAGCTAGATGTAGAAGAGATCTCTAGAAAACATTGCATTTGTTTATTTAGATTTTTTCCAAAAGTGCTGGCTGACAGCATGCAATAACTTTGATGGGCGTTTATACATAGTGAAGCGAAAGTAGTATATACCGCACGCTGCATCGCCAAATGCGATGCAGCGCGCGCAACGAAATTCGTTTTATTTATTTATATGTTTACTTACCTCTAATGGGCCGTAATACGTAGTTTACTACCCCCCACCCTGCCCCTCCCCCGCCCCACGTCAGCGCCCGGCAGCACTCCCACCACGGGCCGCTACTGCCAGGCAGTATATACGCTAGAGTTTAACAGGATGAGACAGATAGACACAGACCCCCCCACCCACCACCCTCCCCCCTAAATACATAAAGCACATTGTCTCCCTGAGTATTTAGATTAGGTGCGCCACTTGACAAATGTTCAAGTACCTTTCCAGCCCTTAAATCAAGTAATCACGGATGTGGGCCAATTAATGACACAGTTCCCTTGTCTGCTGTATGTACTCTCCCTTTTTAATGTGTTACATGTTTTTTAATATGAAACTTACACGTTTTTTAATATGAAATTGTATGCAATTGATGTTTTTAATATGGAAATGATGTTCTGATCAAACAGAGGTATTGATAAAGCTTATGTCTCTTTTTTATAAAAAAAAGATACACCTGGATAAATTTGATGAATAAAGTGATATATTTTTATGAAACAATTTTTGTCGATTTGCAAGTAATGGCTTTTGGCGTGTAGTTATACTGTTCCCTCCACGAGCGATGTTAGCTTGAATGAGTGTGAGTTTGGTGTCTAGCTTGACATATAGTGAACAATATTAGCCTTAGAGTTTTTTTCCAAAGGAAACACTTTCGTTAAAATGACTGTATAGTACCCTATTCCTTTTGTATAAGGGGTCCTTCTTAATTTTATACAAAAACTTTTTTCCTCCAACGGCAATCAAATAAGAACCAAAATAACCATTTCCATTTTATCCAAGGCAATAGCAGTTCTCAGGGTTCTGCTAAAAATTGTGGAGGTTGTGACATCCCAACTAAAGCTCTCTAAACACCTATGGAGAAAATTCCACACAACAAACAGACACAAATAATTAAAATAAGAAATTAAACTCATATAGGGAGTCAAACTTTAAAACAACTCCTGTGGTTATTCTGCTATACGAAAAGTCTTGACAATCCTAATAAATCCTGTACACGTTGCTTTGTTGTGCCCCCGAAGTATACTCTGTATAATTTAACAGTATCTTCGTGACAAAATACGGTTAACACTTTACCCCAAGAATGACAGCTTTGTATAGCCTGTAGGCAAAGTATTTGAAAAAATAAATCTCACAGTCATGTATATTACTCGCAACGTGACATGAGACTTTAACATCCACCAATAAGGAGCCGCAATACATCTTGTCACAAGAGGTTGGAGGTTTCAGTTTCTGAACGTTTGCAAGACTCTGACAAGGCAGCTCGAGGCAGGCACAAGAACTGAGGTGGCTCACAATGATCACACACAGCACGTGGCGAGTCTCCATGCGAAAATGCACGTTTGAAATACAACAGTTTCCAAAATTTATTACAGGCAGAAAAAAGTATAAACACCACAGCTGTAGCACAGTTGAAATAAAGTATATGGAAAGAATTTACCCGACAGACTTATGTGAGTATAAATATCACACAGTCATACAAAAACAACAGTTATTAAACAATCTTACAACATGAATAGCTGTCTCAAACACACGCAGGTTCGTCACTTTGGTGTTGGTCAGCAGCGGACGGCATGGCTCGCAGGTCGTGGTGGGGGCGCGAGGGGTCGGGCGGGGGGGGGTATTCGCGGGGGGTGTCGCAGGGAAATAAAAAGAAAAATTCAAAAAGAAATAAAATTAAACTTACCTTTCCGCTGAGTACCGTGTCTTCTCTGCTCCCGCTCTCCTGCCTCGGACAGGAACAGGAAGCAGGCAGCCAGGCTCCCTCCCCTGAGCCACTCACAACGCTGTAATGCAGCGTTGTGATTGGTCGGGACGGCACCCAGCCAGGGGCTAGTGGGGTGGGCATGTTCTCGATGCAGGCCGCTGCAAGGGCAGAGTGCGCATGACTGGTTTGGGCAGCCCGAGAGGGCCGACCAAACCGTCTTTGCGCACTCAGGAGTGGGCAAACCACTCATCCCCTTCCCAAAGAGCAGAGCAGCCCCGCCCACCCGCCCGCAATGCGCAAAGCAAACATAAAATGATAATAGCTAAAAGTTATTACCATTTTAGGTTTTGGCTTTCTCGCACTGCAAGAAAACAGTGGGGCGACGCTCATCCGCCCTAGTGGAGGCGCCGCCCCTGGTGTTGTTGAACATCTAGAAAAACAGGCCGCTCATCGCCACTGTTATGTTAAAGCAATCAACGCACATGAGACACAGGGATGGCAGTAACTTCCAGTCCAGCAACAGCTCCAACTGTCCCTCAGGTGCACGTTCTCACGTCACCTTGGTAATCAGCTGGAACCAACAAGCAAATGGTTCCAGGGAAGGTACAGATTACAACATTTACAAAGATGGAAAAAAGTGAAAATGGACTCAACTTGTACAAAAGGTTCCACCATACATATTAAAAAGTGTTTGTTACAAAATAGACAGTTTGTTTCATCATTAATTAGTTACAATTTTGATTATGGTCTCAAACTGCTTTAATCTTTCAGGTATGCATAATTGTACGATTCTTTACTTGTCAGGGTAGTGAGGGTGAGCAGTCGAGGCTTACGCTTGGAAGGTGATGGAGATTTGAAAGCCAAGATACCAGCGGCGGCTCCTCCGCTATGGCGGAGGAGCGTTGCCCCCCAAAAACATCAGGAAAGGAAAAAAAAAAGACTCGTTTTATTTTCTCCTTTCCTGCCGAGTCTTGGGGGGCGGGGCCTAGGGTCGACAGCATTGAGGGGAGTGGTAGTGCACTCCTTGAGCATGATGGTTCGGCCGGCGGTCTCAGGCCGGCCAAACAGTCATGGGCAGTGAAGCTCTATCCGACCCCAGCTGCATTGCTGGGGTTGGAGAGAGCAGGCACAAACTCACAGTCTGTCCTGGAGCGCTAATCAAGGGCGCTAAGGACAATCCTGAAGCTGCTCTCATTTGAGAGCAGCTTCAGGATTGGCCGTAGGGCATTCTGGGAGCCTGTGCCTGAAGAAGAGGAGCAGAGGAGCGCGGCGCGGGACACAGCAGGTAATTTAATTTTTTAGCTTTTTTTATTTTGCCCCCCTCCCTTCGTGATCCCTATGCCCCCCCGCCCCTGCCACTCGTCCCAAACACTGGCCCCTACCTCAAGATACAGAGTGAAATTTAGATTGTCCACTCATCTAGCAAATAAGTAGGACTTTATTTACAGAAAGGCTCAATAGCTGCAGTAGAATAACAAAAGTCAGCGTTAAAGTGGTCTTCAGCTAATGCTGGCACTAGAAACCCTCATCTACTCAGGTCTTGCTGCTTGCACTATTTCTCAGCTTGCGGTGTTTGTCATTCTTATGTGGCACAATATGCAATATCAGAAAGAGTGAGAGCAAATGGAGTCTTAAACTGTGAGTATCCTTAGAGTTCACTTTCATTTGTTTGTGCAGGCTGCTGTGTCAGAGATTGCCTGGTGTTAGGAGTCCCATCAGTCAGGTCGAATATTGATGTGATCGGGCAGGGTCTGACTTAGATGTTTTGTCAGGTGCCAGTAAAAGGGGCCCCAACATAAGGGCACTTGCATTGTTCACCAGGCATGGACAAAACAACATCTCTCGCAAGTCGGGTAACAAAGGTGGAGTCTGTACTCCAAGAGGGCAGTAGGTAGGTGGTGGTAGTAGTACTCTGATTGCAGCAGGTAGCTGGAAATCATGCCTCTGGACAGAGAAGAGGTAGATATTAGTAGGGGCGGGGAGTTAAAATGAGAGAACTATATGAGAAGTTAACAACTTTCTTACAAGGCAAAAAACCACCTTGGAGACACGCAAACACAAAAATACCCAGAACGCGTGTCAGTGGTCTAACTTGATAAAATGACTCCCATCTCCTGATGCAGTATCTCTCAGGGGCACTCGTCAGGCCCTAAAAACACTGGTGGAATTTCAGTTACCTCTTACAGGTACTTTCCTACACTGGAAAATCTCTCCTGACAGAGATGGATGTAACTGAATTCCCATGATTGAAATGAAGCAGAAGCCCCCCCCATATTTCATAAAGTATCTAGCAAGGTGTATTTGGATGGAGAAACATATTTTCCCAATGGAGAAACAAAAGTTAAATGTTGAAATGCAATTTTAAATCAGATTTGGATACGCAGTTTCTTCTCCCCATTGAAAATGTTACACGTGTACATTTTTAGCGCTGGTGTACTCTGGGGTATCAATATCTCCCATAGATTGCCTTGAGTTTCCAGAGACCCTTCTGGTATCCCACGAAAGTCAGAAATTTGCTGCAAATTATGGCAAAATCTTACTGGAGCAAATGTCGAACTTTCAAAGCCAGAAATTTGAGATTCAACCTGGGAGAGAGGAAAAATATGAAAACACATTTAAAGCTACTACTACCATATAAAGGCAAAAGATGAGAGTTGGCATTGGCACTGCAGTAAACCAAGGACACAAAAGACATTGCTTTAAATTGAACCATTATCATGGTTAGAGAGATGACCTTTTCCAGCCACTAGCCATTTAAATCAAAACACCACGGTGAGGAAAATCCCACTTGTGTATGCAAGATACTGAGTGATTTTACTCTAGAACTTCATATGACGGAGGCAGATGCTCAGTGTAAATTAGGTCTTCTTTTAAGTCCACATTGCAACCAAAATGTAATGTTTGTTATGTGAGATATTGTGGACACACTGTTTCCAGAGCACACACACTCAATTTCCCGATTAAAAACAAGGAAGCGCTAAAGCAAGCAGCAATTACTTAATTGCTTAAAGGGAAGTAGCGGGACTTAAAAAGAACACTAAAATATGTATTATTGCATCATGCACAGCACTTTTTGTTTTTTGTCATTCTAGGTCTCAATATCAGGTCCCTCCATAATCAAACAGTAATGTTGCATCTACTTGGAGTTACTGATATCACTGCCCTGAAAAATGAGGATTTACTGGGGAAATTGGTAATTCCAGCACCAATTCTAGTTATTCCTCATTTCTCCCAGGTACTTCACTCTGAGATTCCACCGGCTTTTAACAGGGTGAAAGACACCAGATGAGCAAAAACTCCCATTCCCAGCCAAATCAGGATTTCATGGGCCCTGGTACATTTAGATGATATATGGTGTGCAAGATGGATTTTTTCTGGAGTGCATGAGCAAGATGTTCACAAGGTCACGGTTTCCATAACAGGTTTCTGGTCCAGCTTTGATCCATGATAACTTAGGGCCTGATTAAGAGTCTGGCGGTCTTCTGACCGCCAGACTCACGGTGGCGGAGCAGTGGTAGTCCACCGTCCGCCGTATTACGACTTCTAAAGTCACTGCGGCGGTGGACCGTCGGCTGCGCCAGGGAACAGCCTGGCGGTGGCACAGGAGAGCCACAACGCAATATGCTGAGTGGGGACTGGCACAGTCCCGCTTAGCATATTACAACTTCCTGGACCGCCAGCCTTTTCATGGTCCCGCCATGAAAAGGCTGGTGATGCAGGAAGAAAGGGGTCCCTACAGGGCCCCCCTGCCATGGGGATACATTAAGGGGGGCACAACATGTGCCCCCCTGTCTGTACCCACACAAAGTTCCATCATGGCATGGACGTCCACGCCGTGCTGGAACTTTTTTGCTGTTCCCAATGCGGTGCCTTTTTTCCAGGCACTGCCATTGGAATAGCAAAGAACCGCCCGCCATATTACGAGTTACACATTTTCAACTCGTAATACGGTCGGCGGTGCTTGCATGGCTTTGGCGCAGCGGAGGCGGCATTGCGCCGTCGCCACTGCACCAAAGTCGGAATCAGGCCCTAAGTTCCATCATGAAACCACGCTTAATTAGAATCTTAAATTGGCCATCATAGTAAAGCAAATCCAGCAAAATAAATCCTAAATTCATCATTTATGTTAATGTGATGCACAGTGCACCTTTTGAAGATTTGCTTGCCCAGTGCCAGAACTTTCTATCCTAAGTTGGGAAATTGGATTAAGCAGATTGTGGTTTATTTTTTACTTTTTGGCAGAGTAGAAATATGAACGCTATGCTGTGCATATGTGCCAATTTTTCATAGTTGGAAAGTAGGAATTTGTCAGACCTATTTAAAACCCAATATTTCAGCATAGAGCAGCCAGGCGCCACGTGGTGCTGCTGGAAACTGTCCTAACTTTATTAAGGATGTGGATTGGGTGGAGGAATGTATGACCCTCCCTGCTCCATGAATGGCAGGTGCATTTGTGAGGGCCTGATGCGAGTCGATATGTGATTGGACAGCGACTGTCAATCCTTGCTTTGTGGTATTTCGCTGCATGAGTCCTCAGTGTGAGAGGAGCTTGCGAGGTTTGGCTCTTTTGAGAAGAGCTTTCTTTCCAGTGAATGCTAAATGCTTCCTGCTTTGATGTTCACACCCACCCAGAAGCAACCTCAGGTGCTGGACTTGCTTACATGTTTATCATGGTTCTTACAGTTTGGTAGAACCTACTATCAAACATGCATACACATCTGATTCTGTCAGAAGACACCTGATGTTTTTAAACTAAAAACTGCTTTATTTGAGCTTTTTCCTGCTGAAAATTGCCTCCACTTCAATGTAAATCGTCAGAAAAAGAAATCCCCACAATTTCATTTATTTTTTAAAACTTCCTTCTTTCCTATTTCCTAATGTTGAGATGTATATACTAGCTTCTGCGTTTTTTTTGTTTTATAAAATCAGGATAAAACTTGGCCAACACCTGGACATGGTGAAGGCAAAGCAACCTTACCTCCCACAGCCAACCCATGGCCGGGGATTCTGCAGTCATGCTTACACGAATCAGAACAGGATAAAAGCCTTTCATTTCACACTCCAGAAGCCCGGGTGAGGGAAGTCCACTCTCCATGTGTTAGGGCAATTCGATAGCTAAGACAGGTTTTTCGGTTGCTTTTTCTATTTTTGCTTATAAAGTTTGGACAGAGCTGAGAGTATTACCATTTGGTATTTCACCACAGGGCTAATGCTGCATAGTTTTTTTAATAACAGTGATAAGTACAGGAGAATCTATTCAATGACATTCTTTACAATCCAGCTGTGGTACATTCGTAACAATAGTCGTGCATGGGCCTATAGTATTTCTTATGAGCCTTTGTCCTGCTTTGCAGACTGCTGGGGTTGTATAATTCAAAGGTTGCCCAGTCTTCATTCTAACTAATACCCTTATCTTCTAAACTACATTTCCTATTTCTATCTCATCAGTGAATGTACTTTTTGTACTTATCTTTCTCTTCCTCCTCCTGCCCCCCTTTACTAGCCCTCTTGCTCCAGGCCTAAGCCTAATGATGAAAAATAAGCTCCGGTCCCCAAAAAGGAATCGCAGATCCACCACACGTTTTACTCAAAGACACAAGCACACGAAAACAGAATCTGAAAACATCAAGTACTATGGGCAGAACATCACATCCAGGAACAGAGTGAGTATTTTTGGCATCCTGGCAAAACTGCATTTTGCCCCTTGAGCACCCGCAATAAGAACAAACAAAAAGTCATGGTCCTCCCCATCAAAATACCCTGTGAAAAGTGGGCACTGGGGACAAAACAAAAGAGTGAATGTGTTCCTACCTATGTATTCTCCAACTGTAGTGGGTTCCCAAGGCTAACTAGTGAAGGTTGCAAAACCTCTTGTAGGGTATAATGAATGAGTTCCGTTACAGACTGTTACAAGCAAAGCTAGTTTCTGCGAGCTGCATGCTGTAAAAGACCAATAACAAATACCGTATGTGCTGTTTGGCAGTTTGAACACACAATGCGTTTGATGGAGTAAAATTGGGAGCAATCAGTCAATCAATCAATAAACTTTATTCGGAGGCAATTAGCCATCCATAAAAGCAATGTATAATACAAAACAGACATAAAAAGGCATAAAAAAGGTACAATTCATAGCATCAGATCAAAGTATGTGCATAGCTATACAATAAAACACAGAATAAAAGGAATTTAAAATCGGATACCATGCTACAATATATTAATGATAAAAGGACAAATGTGCAACAATTAGAAGTTAAAAGTAGGAAGAGAGTACATTCACTTCTGGGTGGATTATTTCACCAAGTTCACCATATGTCCAGTTGGTGAATAGCAAACACCAAATTCCTATAACAGAATTGGCTAAGATTGGACGGAACCAGAGTAAAGAGAGAGGACAAAAACCTTATATTGGGTCCGCCATGCACTCCCCATGTACCCTATCAGACATAAGTAAATCGTTTTCAATTATAGGGGCGTAGAGATACAGTAACTGGTATGTACAGTACTCAATTTGTTTAAAAAAGCATAGGTCGCATATCCTAGAACCATAAAGGTTTGCACACTATGTCCCATTACTGTGGGAGATCTAGGGAAATATTCTTTCTGGCGTAGAAGACAGTCCATAAAAAGGATGCCATACTGCAGCAGATCTCCAAGGAAGGCAAAGATTGTAGGTATAAATATGCGGGACGACATTGCGTAAAGTATAAAGGTCTTATAATAGGTGTAATGTAGCGCTTCCTCTGATAGTTATAAAACTTACAAAAGAACACCACTTGCACAGTATTCTAAGCCATCGCGTCATCACAGGGACAGTTAGAGTTGTGGACCAGTCATTCATATTCGGGAAACTTAATCGATCTAAAGGAGCAGTTGCTTGTTATCCTAATGGGTCCATCTAGTTGTAATTAAACAGCTTCCCCTCTTACCCAATTTTACGTCATCAACAAGCACCAACAATAAAGTTTCTGGATTGTCTTTTTTATGACGTTTGATTGGGATATAAAATCTTCTGTGAGATCATTCAACAGGTGTTTCCTTTAAACTAACCGAAATTTTCAAACAGTGTGCAGACACGTAGCTCATCCTGGCGCTTTGGCGTACTTTATGAGCTGAATTTAGTAAGGTGGTTGTATGACGAAGCCACGCATGCCATTATCATGTATGCCTTTACAACTCCATCCTTACAATGCATGCGTCTTTACTATGCATGCCTTTACCACAAAAACTTTACCATGCATATGCCTTTTCATTGTAATGGCATGCGTGGACAAAAGTATATCTTTGGTAAAAAAAAATGCATGGTAAAAAAATGTGTGGTAACGGCACTTGCATGGTTAAGCTCTCACAAGTAGGTTATTAATCAGGATTGGAAAACACAGAGTACTAATTAAAACCCTCACAAAGCTAAGAAAATAGAACACAATTTATGTCGGCTCTCTTTGGAACAAGGATAATTTTCAAAATGAGTTTTAAAAAGCATAAAAAATTGGATTTGTAACAGTTAACGTGATGCATTCCATTTATAATTAAAAAAAATATACTAAGCACTGCATAATGACTGATAATATCCAGCTTGACGTTTGGCCATGACTCCACTTCCCGTCATAAGCTGTTTGTCTATGACTGGAACCATGTGCAGATCAGCAGGGCTTGATCATCATCTCCCAGTCATGTGTTCTTGACTATTCTGGGGCAATTTTGACAACATGTGCATGTTCATGCGGGCAAGCTGACCCCCGCTTACTCCCATCAAAACATGCAGTTGTTTGTGGGATCATGAACAGCAAAATTAGTTTATTAGCTTCAACAATTCGTTTAGGAGATATACACATACCCAATATTCAGATCACACAGATCTTAACTGTTTTTCATTTTGGAGATCTTGTTCCCTCTAACACTGCCCAAACATTGTGGATTTACCTGCACACAAGTCTAATCCTGAGATGTGCTTATGGCTAATTATTTAAACCTCAAAAGATTTCTGGGTGTAATTTTCATTTCTAAAACCACGCCCTCCCCCTACATCACTCATTTCTCAAGGAAAGTGTGTGTAAAACAAATACTATTTGCATTAATGTACAAGGGGGCATTGGTTACTTCACAAATTTTCTGAAGCAGCAAATTAACGTCATGCAATGGGGTCTTCAAATACTTAATGAAATCCAGAAGTGCCCAGGTAGGGTTACTGGAATGATTACAACAGTCCATTATCCAGTCTGCACTGGTCCCGATAAAAATCTGAGCTGCGAGAGCAGTGGTGTGTACTGGAAATGGGTCACTGCAGGGCCTACTCTAGAGGGTTTCACAGATCCCAACCTGCCTTTTACAAACCTTAGTAAAATTATTTCATAGCAGTTCTCGTACCAGCAACCAAGTTGAGAAGATGGGTCTTGAACAGGGGAGAGCAGGAGAAGCAGTACCTACGTTTTTTAAATAAATCAAATACAGCATACAAGTTCCAAGGATAAGACTTTTTGGTGGCACACCTTCAAAACTTGCTCTTAAACCATAAGTATAGTCTTCCACTTACGACTCCAATGTTGTAAGTCTTAACAATGCTTGAACAAAATATTTTACAAGTGTTCCTTGTTGAGCTTGGTTCATTTGAAACACAACTTAAGTAATGATGTCTCTTATGTCTGCCTCGTCCTATCACAGCAGGACCAAGACAAATTTTTATATGGCTGGTCTGTCTCTCTTGAGAGAGTAACATAGTGCACAAAAATGATGGTCTGGAATGCAGCCCGAGTGCTTGCCAGTGTTTCAGATTACTTTACTTAGTCCTTCACTTTGTTTTTTGTTGTAGCAGATCCATTAAGTGTGACAGGTAAGCCGAGACATGGTTCCGTAAAATCCGTATTTGTAAAGCGCGAACTACTCACCCTTACAGGTCTCAAGGCGCTGGGGGCCGTCGTGGAAATTAAGCGAGCTATTGCCCCGAGTCACATGGTGCTGAGCTGCCGCCGGAGCCGGGGATCGAATCGTGAGCCCTGTGCTCCGAAGTCAGCTGCCCTGGCCGCTGCACCACACCTCTCCACTCCGTGGTCAGCTCCCACAGGACACAAGCTATACCTCACTGACAAAGTCGAACTACGCCAAACTGGTCTGAGGCTACTTGCATTCCTGGCAGTTTCTATTGGAGCAGGATCCAGAATTATTTGCATACGGATGGTCTCTGTCTACGTTGCTATAGTGAGCTACAATGTGGCCCAAATGATTGCCGCTGGCTGAGATTAATTCGAGCATTCCTTCCATCACTTTCTCATCTGCTGCACTAGGACTAGGCCCACTGCTGAATTAGCAATAAGCTGTCTTTTGCACCTTCTTGTATGAATTAGGTGTATGCTTCCACTATTCTTGCAAATAAATTTAGAGAGTATAATGCATTTTGACGAGTAACAAATGAATATTAAATCACACTAAATTCTGGAATTCAAGCATAAAGAAAATGCTGATTTCTCTATGTTTTCGATAAGGAGAAAACCCATCATGACAAATTAAATTCACCCAGCAGTACATTTGTTAAATATCGAAGGTCTTGAGCACCCAAACGCATAGACTTTGAATTGTATTGAAAAATGATAAAATGCATAGAAACGAAATTACTTAAAGGGATGCAGATTCACTAAAATGGCAACAGTGTAGTTTAGCATACAACTTTTGACCAGGATGCAATATCACGATAAAAACCTAATTCAATGCTTAACATCTAAGCTATCAAACTTTAATATACTGAGACTATGAGAAGGACTAACAGCGGTAATGCTCTAATCCAGACCTATGGGCATTTCCAATGTTTTGGTTTTTAAATTTTGTGTTTTGTTTTAAACACCCTATACTTGTTAAATCAATGCTATTGCTCATGATTGACAGCATTATGGATTACCCACAAAAGGGCCTATTTTCACATTTCATTAAGGTATAAGTCACCAACTCCATGTGCTAGTTTCAAATCTCTAAAATTCTATAAATATACTGGTCTGCATAAATGAAAGTAAATGCTTTGAAACTATTAAACTAATTGTGAACTCAGGGTGCCAAATAAGAAATTGGCCTAATTTGCTTTCCGTTTGAAGCACTCACACAACAAAAGATTACTGTTTATATGGATTTATAATCTGAAAAACACAAATTTTGAATTAAAATGTTTTTTTTTAAATAGCACCTTCTCTTTCCAAAGCTAAAAGTTTGCTAACAGTTCACAATTGCTAACAGTCCACAAAACTGGGCTTAGTGTGACTGGAACGGAGTTCCAGAAGTGGTTGTCTGTTGAAGCTAGGGAGTAGTTGACTTGTCTGACCTAATAACGTTGGTGGGATCAATCTGTGGTGTTTGAGAGTTGTCTTCAATGTTGGTGACAAGAAGTCTGGCAGCTTTTATTCAGTAGCCTGAGCAACTTATACCCAATACCCTTGGGGTATCTGGTGCTTCTTTGTAAGCTGAATTCTCTGATGAATCAATCACCAGTAACGGTCAGTGAGCAAATGTGGTACAGCACTAACTGGAAAAACAGTCTAAAGATTTTTATATCAAAGAATGCACTTTGCCGAATATTTAGATATTATCAACTTTATTTTTTAAATTGTCACAACAGATGGTGTACGCCTTCACCCATGCTAGAAAGGACACCAAACGTCAAGGAGTGTCCCCTTAAAGAGGGTGGGGCAACAAAGTGCCTGATAAATCACTATTTATTTATTTTATTTTGAGAGTTTTATAGAGCGGACAAGACCACAGGGGGTATCAGAGCGCTTCACAGAAAGGTAGATGTATAGTTACGAGGGTACAAGCAATAGAAAAGACATTACAGGGTACAAGCAATAAAAACGACATTAGAACAGGGAGGCCCTGAAAGGGACACCATCGGTCACAACCGTAGCATATTTCAACAGGGGGGAGAGTAAGACAGCGAGCCCAAGTTCTTTCAGTGTACCCCTATGACTTTCTTAATCGGGGAGCAAGAGTTAATGTCATAGCTGAACAGGAGAGTGCAGAACTAAATGACAATAGCAATCCTTGTAGTACACATGAGATAAGGGAAAGCATCGCCTTCTCAAGTGGGCTGTGGGACTAGGCCAGAAATTTTTTCATCAGAATCAGTTTGACTTCCCTTTTGAATGAAGCCGTCTTAATTCTGGTGGTAAGGAGTTCCAAATTCTAGGTGCAATACCTGAGAATGCTCGATTGTATGTTTTCATTTTATGGAATTTCTGTGGTATAAGTAGTAAGGTGCTGGAGCCTCTAGAGGATCTGGGACCTCCTGAGAGCTCAGGTTTTTGTGCAAGATATAGAGGAGTGTTGAAGTGGAGAGCTTTGTGAGTTATGCAGGAAATTTTTAGATGTATCCTTGCCTCATACGGGAGCCAATTAAGAGCTTTAAGCTCAGGCGAGATGTGATGATAACGTTTGGAGCCTGTGATGAGCCTTGCAGCAGAATTGAGAGAGGCCTTGAGTGGGGCAGTCCTCGCTCTCCGTAGACCACATCGGGTTGCACTGCCATAATCCAGTTTAGAGATCACTAATGCTTGCACCGCAGTTTTGAGGTCGTTGTGGGGGACGAACAGTTTTAATTTCCTCAGTATGCTTAGATGGAAGTTTGCTCCATTGGTGAGAGCTGATGTGATTCTGCATGTTCAGGTGTCTGTCAAGTATTAATCCTAGTGAGCTCGTAGAGTCAATGATGTTTGGTAAGCAGTTGAGGGCCGTCAGTTGGTGCATACATTTTGCAATGACTGGGGACTGTTTGTCAGGGGCGATGAGGAGGAATTGAGTTTTTAGAGCATTCGGTTTCAGATGATTGAGTGTTAGCCAACTTTGTGTTTCTTGAAGCACTGAGTTGAGAGACCTGATGTCCTCTGGGGAGGAGATTTTCAGGTACAGTTGTGTGTCGTCAGCATACATGTGATAATGGATGTTGGACACTTTCAGGATTTCTGTTAGAGGTTCCATGAACAGGTTGAAGAGAGTGGGTGAGAGCGTGGACCCCTGCGGTACTCCCAGAGTGAGCGGAGAGGGTTCGGAGAGGGACTGATTAACCTTCAGCCTTTGGGATCTATTGTGTAGAAAAGAAGAAAACCAGTTAAGCACCGTCCCAGATAACCCCATCCTGTGCTCCAGTAGACCGATGAGGGTATCATGTTTGACTGTGTCAAACGCTGATGAAAGGTCAAGTAGGATCAAAAGTCATGATTCATTTTGGTCCAGCATACGTAGTGAATCATCCACAATGTGAATAAGAGCAGATTCCGTGCTATGACCTTGTCTGAAGCCGGATTGGAATTTGTCAAGAAGTTGGAATTGTTCAATACGACTACAAAGTTGGGTGTGAACGCATTTCTCCAGGAGTTTTGCCAGTGTGGGAATGGTGGAGATTGGATGAAAGTTGTGAAGATTGGTCTGGTCAGCCGTTGGTTTTTTTAGTATGGGGGTGACCTGCCCGGACTTTAGGCAGTCCGGGGTAGACCCTTGGAGCAGAGAGGCATTTACTATCTTCGTCCATAGAGGGAGTATGGATGATTTGATCTCCTTGAAGAAGTTTGGAGGTACAGGGTCATTGAAGTGGTTGGAAGGTTTCAGAGTAGCAAGGGTTTTTCGTATGGTGCTCTCATCAACAGTTTGGAATAGATTCCAAGAGGCATTGTTTTTAGAACAGCTCATCTATAGATGGGAGGGCCTCAACTGGCCAGCATCCAATCAATAGGCAGGAAAGGCTACCTATGCATATGGAAAAGTAGAGAGGAAGGGTAGGTTGAGAAGGTGGCTGAAGGGAATAAAGTGGTGTGGAGCCACAAGCCCCTTGCAGAACCTTGGCTTCTGTCTGTTTTCCTCTTAGGGGTCCAGACCCGTGCCAGATTGGAACACACAGTGCAATCAAGGCCTGTAAAGGAATCCCAGAACACCTCAGAACAAACCCAGCCTCTTCTCCTGTGAAACCAAAGACAATATCAGTGGTTTACCCCCATAGCATGATATGAGCACATGCAAAAGTACTATTTTAAAAAGTTGTTTCTACATTTTAGGGTGAAGGCACATGGATTTTTGGTAGTGATTTTGGATTTACTGAAACATGCCAAATTGGAAAAAGGTTGATCTCAGCAATACTAAACACCAATGTAGGCTATTGCTATGAACTAATATAGCTTTTATATGCACCCTAAGATATAAATCTAAACCACAGGCAAAAGCCTTGTACAGGATGAGGATACACAATGAAAGGCTTAGCCTCTCAGTGGAGGGCTGATATGTTTAAAGAATATTACACATCATTGAGGGGTGAATAAATTAAAAAAATGGAAGACCAAGTAAAAGAGACAGAAAACAGAAACAGAAGAGTCATTGGATACCAGCCATTATAAGTCCTCTTCTGTTCCATGGTCTTCTACATTGCCATCAACATGACAATGTTCTCCCTCTGATTACAAACAGAGCATTATGACTGTGTCTGCATTATGATCTGATGAGCAAACTTCTCTACTCATGTAAATTTCTACTGTTCTCACTGGCCTGTGCAAAACTGATAGGAAAGCCAAAATTGAAAATGGCTTAGAAACTCATGTCCAATAAACTCACTGCCTTTCAAAAGAAGAGATTGACAGTGAAAGGTCAATGGTAAAACAAATGCTGGCACACAAAGGTCTCGCTCTCCAAACAGTAATGGTTCAGCTGCTATACTGTAGCTGAAATAGATATCCCTCCAATGTTTGCCCAGTTTCCTTGAAAGGAGGGATGAAATGTGTGCATTCGATTCCTTTTTAGATGAAAATGGTTCCAAATGTAGATCTTTTAATGGCTCCTTTAGAACTCACAGTTATGCTATCAAAAGTACACAATGAAGAAATCACAATAAAGCAAAAAAAGATCGAAAAACCTATGCATAACAGCAAAATGAGGTCAGGGATGTCACACTCAAGGTTCACAAATTGTCACATTTGATTAGAAAGCATTTGGAGTTGAAAGAGGACAGTGCAAAAAATGAGAGTCCAGAATAAGAAAAGAAAAAAGTAAGCTTCTGTGGAGAAATTACTTTTCAAGAAATACAATTTATTCTAAGGGAGTGTTGATTCATTTATATAGATTAGATATGGTTGTAATTCAAGAGATAAAGTGCAATGTATACGGAAATTCTAAGGGACTCACCATGTGCAGGGCTACTAAAGGCAGAACATATTAAGGGGAGTGCGGAGATAATCATTATCGCTCATTGGATAATCGTATAGATTGGAGGTACAAACATACTACCTCCACAAAGGAAAAGATAGTTGGACAAAGTTAAAGGTAGAAGTCATGAAACTGCCTATTACCATTGGAGATGCTATTTTACTAGAGTCCAACTACAGAAGTCCAAGGGAAAGTAGACCTAGAGGTGATATGATTTTATTAGAAATGTAACCTTGGGACACCAAAAAATTAAATCCCTGGGTTTTTGATGCACCTGACAAACATATGGAACCCATACAGGAGCAAAGACCAAATGGGTTCCTTGCTCGGGCACTGCAAAAACAGCCAGTAACAAGCTTGTACATAATGAGGTGACATTACATTAATTTTACCAGTGATACAGTGGTCATGTTCATTGTGCTATGTTTTAATCTAAGAACAATGAGATGGTCCACGTTAAGGGTCCATGACATAAGAAAGGTCAAAAGAGGGAACAAATTAAATAGGACTTGTTAGGCGGGGGTTTCAATGGAATGGAGGTATTTTTCATGATTTAGAAGAAGTGTGCCTCAAGGCGAAAGGGTGATGGCATAAGATATCAAAGGAGTAAGAGAAACATTGGACCATTCTACATAGAAACAGCACTAAACAAACAGAACTGCCTTCTAGCAGTAACAGTGTTGCCCCGGTCAGTAACAAAATTCACTAAGACTTGAGAAATAGACAGTAATATCATTGCCCTGTGAAAGGAAAAAGGAAGTAAACGACTCAAAACAGACTACACTGGTATCAGCCAGAGCGAATGGTCCTGTACACCAGACAAAATACTGAATCAAGACCATAAAAATTCACACGCAGAAACAAATACAAATATATACTTTATTGTACATTTACGTATATGCATACATACATGTATGTATATACACATATAATATTTTGCTTAAAAATCCTTCATAAATTAAATACAAAAAAAATGTACAAACTCATGGGTGAATAATGAAATGCACAGAAAACTAGGTTTCAAAGGAGTGGGTTTTAAAATATGTTCAGTTTCAGTGCAAAAAAGTACATCTGGTATTTCTCAAATAAACAAATAGAATGTTCAAATAATGCCTGCATATAACAAACTGCAACGTCATGCCTTCTGATGGAGGAGTAGAAAGTACTAATCAGATGTTGCACAAACGCCATGAAAGGTGTACTTATTTAGGTTTTCAAAATATAAAAGTATGTATTTAGAATGACAAAGTATTGTACATGTCTAAGCAAACTTTCTCCGAAGTTATTACGCACACACAGAAATGAACAAGTGCTGTTCAACTTGAACTGCTGTTTTATAAGTTTCGAACAATATGAGAATTCCTGCATCACAGTATAACATGCAGTGGAAGTTTGTTAACAATGGCATTTATAATTCTGTATTTAACATTAATATTGATACAAACTATGCACGTTGTAAGAGATTCACAAAACAAAATCATGAAAGTTTCTATAGACCTGGACGTTGCGGTGTAATGGGCCCTTTAGGGTTGTGGGGAATTTTCCTAATTGTTCCAACAATGCATTCCCCCTCTGCTTGCAACTTCAAAAACTTGAATTTAGAAAATATATTTAGAACAAAAAAGTTTAAAAATTTTCAAAATTGCAGTAGCCTGAAAATACACATTTTGATACAAAGTAATTTGAAATACATTCTTTGTTTCAGCACCAGTGAATTAAGGATGGCTTACTGTTACAAACTGACAAAGATGTGAAGAATCTACAGTAGACGACAAGGTCAAAATGTAAAGAGGGTAAATATGAAGTTCAAGGCCAGTAGAATAAAAGGCAAATAAAAAACAATTTATTGCTCTGTGCTCCTTAAAAACAAATTCTTGATTCTGGATCAATTACAATATCCAGCGTTTCTTCATGAAACAAAAACATACACAATATATATATATATTAAAAAAATTACCAACATTTTCCAGGACATTTTATTGTCGTGTCATACAGGTTGATAACTATAACACAAAGCAAGTCAGATTCTTTGTTTCAAAATCAAGTCTGGTCAGTCACACCCTTCACAGATATGTACTGTAAGAGGCAGATCATACATCCATGGAATGAAACACAATGTAAATCATAAACAAGTCAGCATAAAGAAAACTAAATCAAATAAAAAAACGGAAAGACCAATACTTAAAAAAAAAACGTATTTACAGTATGCCTCACCAATGCATATTGAATAAAAAAAATTGGTGGTTCTGCAAAGTGTACAAGCGGCCCCTCAGTTATCAGGCACAAAGTGGGGTACAAAACTGAGAAGTCTGTATTCATAGTGAAACTCAACATCTTTAAGATTCCAGCTCAACACAAACACAACATAAACAGAATAATACATATACTATGTTATTAGAAGCACAACACCCCTGTGTACAATAAATGTATTAATTCATGTTGAACATTAGTGAACTAGGGCAGCATTGTGCAATAGTGGACCACAGTCCTAGTTCATCTAATACACATTTTTGCTGATGTTTAATGATGGTCAGTACATTATTCATGGTTAAACAGATACTGAAAATATTGTGCACCCAACCCAGCCCCAAAATACAACATAATACAGTGGGAGATAATAATAAAAACAAATTCCCTGAAGAAAATCATACTCTTGATAAAAAACATATGTGCATTTAAATGAATATATAGCATACGAATATGGAGTGGGACTTGTATGATTTACTCTCTCTGATCTCTGGTTCTATGTAACCATGAGCTGACTTTTTGTATGCTCCGAGTCTTTAATGAATGATAATTATCTACAAAAGGAATTTATGTGTAAAGAAAGGTCCAGGACCACTGTTTTCTGTACTAATAAAAAGAGGAACTTGGGCTAACATTATTTACAGAGTTGGCAAAGCTGATTGTCCCACTCTGCTGTCAGCTTTTGAAGTTTATTCAAGAGACGGATGGATAGGCATTTTGTATATGTAAAGCAAATGCCTCCAAAAATGTTAGCTTTTAAGCAATATTGTAGCAGCAAAGACAACATGCTGTATTTAGTATTTAAGAGAGATTTGAAAACCTGCTAATTAAACTTCTGTGATAAATGGAACGATCTACAGGTGAAGAGCATACGCAATGACAGCAATTGTCATGATACCAGTCACACTCTCTGTTTTACAAACCTACAGAGATTTTTATGAGATTGTTTGATTAATAAGAGGATGTTTGGCAAGGACAGGATAACATAACATTTTAAGCAAAGATGTTTGGGCCGATCAGTTCACATTTTATGAAACCCTTTAAAAAAATTGGTGTGCACAATGTATGTATACAAATATTGCACTATCTGAAAAAAATGCAATGCGTCTTCTGTCAGCTGCTATCACTCTACACAGATCAAATCCTTCAGTAAGTATCTTATCCATATGAATTGGTCAGTAACCCTTATCTAACCTCAAAGTATTCAGAGTGACTAATGTTATCTTGGCCAATCCACAGTGTCTCTCTTACATAGTCCAACAACCTTCAGCTGCTAGCTTGTATCTGCATGGTGACCAATTTCTTTAATTTTTAACAAATTGCTTTTAGATTGTAGTGGTGTCGACAGGATTTCATTTACCATTATAGAAAGGTTGACTAAGTGGTGCAGGTTGTATTTAACTGTGGGTAGACCTCCGCCCTAACATCCTGCAATGCTCTGTACATTAACAGTGAGGAGCTGTTGATGATAGCTCAGAGGTGAATGATGGATAGACTGAGGGTTATGTGCAATAGCTTTCCTGAATGGATTTCCACACATCCAACTACCACCTCTCACACTAACTAAAACACTCAGTGACTTAATTTATAGGCTATCCAAATAATTTCCTGCAAAGTCACACTGCCTCTTACCACGGTATGCAAAAATAACAAACAGCTTAGCCTTTTACCGAAGTTCAAAAATAAAAAACATACACATAAAGGTAGTCATAGTCCAGGAGGCTGGCAAAATTTGCCTTATGACTATTGATTTCCTAAGCTTTAACAGTATGCATGTAATTGTGGCCAATTTACTACAGATATTCACTGACACATTTGAGTTATGAAGGCACCATTACTTACAAGAATTTTTACCTCTCATGGACTCACCTCACACAAAATAATGAAAACATTTTACTAAATCGCCAATGAATGAGTGTGTCCACTTGATTGTGAATTTTCACAAATACACATGCCACGAACACATACAGGACACATGCAATCAAAAACCCTTTGATGCAATGGTTGTAGATCCTGTTAATAACATTTCTTAAAATAGAGAATATAATACATAGACAAACATACATCCAGCAGGTCACACAAACAAATGCCACTGCATCTGTTCACATGGCTGGGAAAATTCATCTCCTGAGATGTCATTCATTCTCTACATATTGTGGTATCACAGGTCTCAGAGAACACATCTTTGACCCTACCCTTTTCGTATTTTACCTAGGTTATGCTCCTGTCACAACATGAGAAAGATGTTTCCCAACACTTTGAAAACACACATAAGCTTCATTATCTTAGTGTGCAATGAATAGAGCTAAATATGCGTTAAGATTCTAGGTATAAAAAACGAAATACAAAAATATATACTTGGTTGAAAATGATACGTGTTTGTATTAACGTGAACCTTCCAATGAAGACAAGACATAAATAGCACTCATCATTGCAAGACATCCATTTTTGGTGCTAAGATTTAAGGACGAATGTGAGGTAACGTAGACTGTTACCACAAGCCACCTCACAGCAACTTCAACTAGATTTGCTCAGTAGTAATGCTCCTGCAACGATAGTCATTTTGAAGCATATGACAAATACACGAACACAATGTCATCTCTTTCAGTTCTATAAGTTTCAGGATAACCAAGAGGGAACTTTGTATCAGAACACACCAGTGAGCCAAACCACAGTAGCATGTAATGGAAAAACACACACTGCCCGGTTAACATCATCATGCTGACGTCCATGAAATGTCTGGACCGCAAGATAAAATATTGCATCTCGTGCAAAATTCTGTAAGTATAATAGATTAATTAATAACCACCAAAGAAAAACACAAACATCAACAGATGGCCAACATGCGGAAGAAAAAAGTACAAGCAGACACTGGTGGTATAGCTAGCTGAATTTAAATTTCTGAAGAAACACTGCATAAAACACTGCATGCTATCTTTTAGAATGAGATTGTTTAAAACCCTATAAAAGAATTTGCTGCTATTAGAATGCCAGCAAAAGCCATTTGTAAACCATTAGCTTGTGTTCAGTAAACCAAAATAAATGTAAGACACAATTTCACTTTTTTACGTTACACAGATTGCTACTTTTACCTAAAGAAGAAAATACGCTCTTATACGCTTATTACGTATTGAAGATGGGGAGATGGGTGTGGGTGTGTGTGTATATATACAAACATACACACATATAGTGCCACATAAGGCTATAAATCTAAATAAAAAAATGGACATGTGTTTGCATATCACAGTGCAAACCCATATCATAATAGAATTAAGAGAAAACATTAATCAACTACTAAAAATACATTCTAAATGACACTGGTGTAGGGGTTTTATAATTTGTGACTGCAACTTAATTCTCAATTTTCCAAACCCATTTAAGACTCTGAGGTTATGAAACTAGGCAGCTAAACCTCTCCCGTCTCATATCAAGACAAGGTAGTAGTTGCATGGTGTAATCAGTGGTAGGTAACATATTTTAGGTAGTCAATTGCAAAATAAATATAGTCCATGACTTTAATGCTTAAGGATCAGTGTCTTTTGTAAGCTTTGTAAAAACAGATGAAACCTCTTGCGGTTATATGCCTTTTCAAACAAACACGCATTAGACACCACTGGGAAGTGAAACTTAGCCATAGCTGGAGAGTTGCTGATTTTGTAATATACATTACAACTATGAGACAAATACTGTGTTCAGCAATATGCAACTATCAAAGAAATGCTACTGGAAAGTTCAACCAATGAAATGCAAAAATGATTGATTCATCAATGATATTGATACATTTCTCTCACAAGGTGCTGAAACTCGAACCACAAGACCAAATTGTAAGACCACTGAAATTATATGAACATTAAGAGATATCGCTGGACATTATGGCTTTGACTCAATATGGAATACTTATGTGTACACTTTTTTCAGTTCAATATCAAGAATATTTAGCGTGTGTCTATATCTATATTACATATAGATAGATATATACATATATATAGCGAGAGATATATACATATATATATATATATATATATATATACACATACATACACACACAGATAGATAGCTATGAAACTTGTTTGGGTGCTTTTATGTAAAAAGATGCTATATAAAACCCATATTTCAAAGGGAATTGAAATATGAGAAATATATCACAGTTCCCCGTCAAATACAGGTTTCCTCATCATAATAACAGCCACCAAACTACTATGGAGAGCTTCACCATTGTCAGGGCTACTAGGATTATGTGGCTAAGTTACCTAAAGTATGCAGCAAAAAAGGCACATTATGCAGCACATTCTCTTACAGAATTACTTTCACCCATTTGACCTAGCAACTACAGTTTTTGTGAAAATCTGCAAATTAGGCAAATTATGTGGCAAATATGGTAGATCCATAATTATGTGATCAAATGTTGCAGCCACAGAATCTCATAAACCTACTAGTGCTCACCACTGCCCACTGCTTTATCCACATTTTGCTCAAGAAATGTAAATCTAATCATTCTAATTCCAATCATTGCACCCAAAATAAACATGTATTATAAAAAAAGAATACATAACGGGTAACATGTGTAAACGTACATTGCCACCTTGTGGTTTTTGTGACAGTTACAAAACACTCTGCTTTTGGCCTCTTGGTTTATGATGTGACCAGAAGCCCTCGCTGGCAATATTGGACCATATTACAGGGTTACCCATTATGTATCATAATATATATATATATACATATACATATACATATACACACATATATATACACATATACATATACACATACACACATATATATACACATATACATATACACACATATATATACACATATACATATACACACATATATACATAGATATATATATATATATATATATACACTCACAGATATTTATATATACCCACAGACATGTATATATATCTATATATATATAAATAATATATATATGCACACACGTACATACATGTACAGTACTAAACTCAAAATCGAAGTGTCTCGTCATAGCTAAATATACAAACATGCAGGTACAGATGTGTGCGTGTTGAACATGTACTGCAAAGCTTTATAAAAAAAAAAGAATTAGATATTAAGTTGGTTTGACATGGTGTGTTTCTTCTTAGTTAAAGATAACTGGCTTCTCAAATGGTTCCGGATCCCAGAATAAAATAAAGCCTTAATGGTCCAGGATCTTCCATCATTGCTTCTCTCGCAGACATTCTGTGTTCAGTTGTGGTGCTTCCTCCAGTTGAGTACAGAAAAAGTTCCCAAGTGCCATTTTAAAATTCTGAGGGAGCCAATTTGTTTCCTTCCAGACCACTCAGATCCTCCATAAAGCAGCCAAAGCGGTCATTGGTAACTCCAACACGTGATTGCTCCTCTTTAAAGTTTTTGATGTATATTTGGCCAAATACAGGTGTTGACTAGTGCGACACTCAATAATCGCCTACCAGAGCCAGCTCTGGCATCAAGTCTACGGTTATATTTTTGTACAGGGCACTGAATGTAATATTTGGAAAGTAGTTCAAATTGTTTAAACCATCCACGGTTTGCCTCTCTTTCGACCTTCTCAGCAAGGAATATCTGTTGGCAGAAAAAGTTAAAAAAATTAAATTATCATGCAGTTAGAAAGAACAGAACTTTCAATTACCTCAAATATATTGACCAAAATGTTAATAAGGCAAAAAATTCAAACTTCACCTAAATCATTTTATATGGAATGTAACACACCCCTAGACATTGCAAAAACTTAAAAGGTCGCCTTTTAGCTGTTCATAGCTGTATTCAGGTATTTAAAGAAGCAATAATTTTGGCAAGCAAATGTAAATTCTAAAATGATGAATGTAGACGGTGAGAAGAGGGAGGGTTATAAATCATAAATAATTCAATGTCATCTATACATGATCTATTAAGTGTTTTTTTCACTACTTACAACACAGACACTGTTCTCAAAGCAGCAGTTATTTCAGCCACTGTTCTCAAATTATCAGCTGGATGAAGAGGATGTTAGACATTCAAAGAATACCTAGCAGGATGCATCTTTTCCATGTTGATATCTTGAATCTAAATACAGCATTGTGAGGCGTGTATGCAATAAATATTAAAAGATTATACTGATTTGAGGGAAAGTTTCTTAATGCAAATAGATGTTTCCTAAGGACTTACAATGTAAACCATCTGTAAGGCTGAAACCAAAGGCACGTTTTAGAACATAACTGGGAGGCACCAAATATATGAGCCAGACATCTTATTATAATGAACATGTACCTTTTAGCTTGGTTTTTGCTAAATACAACCTTGCATAAGTTATACAGCCTGTGCTATCACTGTGAGGCAGAAAGTAAAGAGATCAAAATAAGCATTCCTGAGCTTCCATGCAAGACAAAATTATAATTATTTTGGTGAAGAACAGTTTTAGTGATATTTGCTGAATTTGTTTAGCTTTTTTTCTTAAAAAAGCTACATGTTGTAGAACTTGAATCCCTTATGAACCAGAAAGTTAAAATGCTAACAGATAAACATCATAGAATGAGTCGATTAACTTTCCTTGAATTGCTTAATATGTTGCACAGTTTGCTTGTCAACAATCCCTAATTTAATCTCCCACCACAAAATTGTGTCCCTCACTACAGCGCAATTGTAGATTTGAGGCTAATAAAATATGCATTCTCAAAGCCAATAGGTCTGCTGGTTTGTTAGGTGAAGTGTTTGGTAATAGTTGGGAGACAGTTTCCGTTGCTCCCAGCACCCTAGAAATAAAACCCCAAAGTCGAGCAATATCTTAGACTGACACAATATGGGACCTGGGTAGTAGGTCCTTATTACTCAGTTAACTGCTTTAGCATAGTTAAGCTGCACCCTCAAAAAGAGTGCTATGAAAAGAAGTTAGAAAATTAAGTCTGCGTTCTACGAGGTGAACGTAAAAGGCATGCACTGCAAACTATTATATAGTAGATACTTTACAACAAAGCAGTAGGTTTGTTGCATCGTTAACAAATCTTGCGTGCACGTCTTTACTTTGGGACCAAAAAAGGCATAAATAAATGAACGTGCAAGGGTGATTAATAATTAGCATTGTCCTTATGACCGACTAAAGCATCAAAAAAGTGCGCACTTCTTTTAAAAAAATTAATAAATCAGCAATTATAATGTAGCTGTCAGTAAAGTATATACATTAAAGCACACTCACTGAGTCTCGGTTACAAGCTACATGATTCCCCATCACAAAAACCTATGCCATTAAGAATATGAAACAGGATTGATGGACAGCCCATTCAAGCAATGCAAACCATGAAACATCAATGGCTAAAGTGGGTGGACAAAAGCACGCTCTCTCTTTCTCAGTACCCATCACTGCCTTTTTAAAGAACTGATGAAATGAGGTCTTCCGACAGCTAAAGTCGTATTGTATTGTAATTGCATTTATATAGCGCTTACTACCCCTGACGAGGCGTCGAATCGCACCCATAAAGGATTAGTGGTGTGCAGCCGAAACTAATAATGCAAATGTTTTCATATAAGCTTTATATGCAGAATTGGGAGTTTTTCCATGTTTGTTGGTGGATTACAGCTCAGGTAGACAAATGTTTATAACTACGTGGTGCGATAATTTCAATTTAAAATCTGTAGCACAAAAAACAGATTACAGAGATACTGTACTCCCACATACCATTTGCAGGTTGATTTGATTTTGAAATGTATATAGCGCTCGAATGCCCGGGGCGTCTAGGCGCTGCAACGGTGGGATCTGCCGAAGGTGAACAGTAGGAAATAGGATTTAGTTTAAGAAAAGCCAGGTTTTCAGTGCTTTTCTAAAAGAGAGTAATGTTGGGCAGCTTTTTATGGCTAAAGGGAGCACGTTCCACAGTTTTACGGTGTTCAGGATAAAGCTGCTTCCTTCCCAGCGAGCCTTCCTGAACTTAGGTATCTGGAGAAGTTTGGTCTGAGCTGAGTGAAGAATTCTACAAGGATGGTACCATGAGAAATGCTGTTTCAGGTATGCAGGTCCTGTTCCATGTACTGCTTTGTACGCTAGACACAGAGCCTTGAATTCTGTCCTCTTTTTCACCGGGAGCCAATGAAGTTATTTTAAGCCTTGGCTCACAGACTGAAACTTCGGAATATTCAGCAGCATCCTGGGGGCAGCATTTTGTACCCGCTGCAGTTTGAGCATGTGCTGTTTCTGAAGGCCCAAGTAAAGGGCATTTCCATAGTCCAGTCTGGCCATTGCTAAGGTTGTTACCAGTGTTTTTACTGCATCTGGGGGAATGAATGGTCTCACTTTCCGGATTAACTTTAATGTAAAGTGAACCTGAGAAGCGACTTTATTAGTTTGATGTTGAAAGGTAAGTCTATCGTCAAAAATGATGCCCAGATTTTTAACCTTATGCACTGGAGTGGGAAGAGTTCCCATGTCCAGAGGCCACCAGTTCTGAGACCAAAAGAGGTGTCGGATCCCAACAGCAGAACCTCTGTTTTACTTCCATTAAGCTTTAGGCAGTTAGCGCTCATCCAGTGATCTACGTGGGACATACATTGATTAAAGCGAGCCGCGGTTTCCTCCAGATTGCTTGAGATGGATACTACAATCTGGGTATCGTCCGCGTAGGAAACCAGTGAGAAGCCAAACTGCCTGATGACATCAGCTAAGGGGGTGACATATAGATTGAACAAAGTAGGGCTCAGTGAGAAGCCCTGCGGCACCCCACATGGAAGTGTGAACTGTTCTGAATGGGAATCGCCGATCTGAACAAATTGCAGCCTGTTGTTTAAGTAGGATTTGATCAGGCTTAATGCTGCGTTATTAACTCCCACCTTTAGTAGCCTTTTGATGAGAATGTCGTGGTTCACAGTGTCAAAGGCCGCTGAAAGATCCAATAGGATCAAGGCGGCCTTTGCGCCGGAATCCAGCGTGGATCGCAGCTCCTCTGCTGCCATGACCAGTGCAGTCTCCGTGCCGTGCCCTTGCCGGAAACCATATTGTGAGGAATCCAGTAGGTCTTCCGAGGACACGAAGGCAGTGAGTTGGGAGTTTAGGATCTTTTCCAAGACCTTATACGGAAAAGGGATCCTCGCTATGGGTCTATAATTATTGTGGTCACTGGGATCCAGATTTGATTTTTTTAATAGGGGGAGGATAGAAACCTTTTTCCACGCCTCTGGAAAAACACCAGACTTGAGAATCTCGTTAAAAAGTAGGCTAAGCTGCTCACTGATGTCATTAAATGCCAGTTGGAATATTTTGGGAGGGCATGGGTCTGAAGGTGCCCCTGATTTAACTGATCTAACTATATGAGCGATCTGTTCTGTGTTAGGTGAGACAAAGGAGTCCAGACTCTGACCAGGACGTAGGGAAGATGTAGTGGGGTGATTAACTTGAGGATCAATACCCTTGTCTGTAAGGGAGTCAAAGATGGACAGTACCTTGTCGATTGCAGAATGCCGCACTGTTATTCAATGTTGGTGGGGCGGGTAATGTTACTAATTCCTTCAGGGTAGAAAAAAAGTATTTTACTTGAGTTGCCAGCTTGTCTAATTTTTTCTGTGAAGTAGGCACTTTTTTTGTCCATGATCATTTTTTTATATGTGCTTAGAGACTGTGTATATGCAGTTTTTTCGGCCTCCTCATAGTTTTTTCTCCACCGTCTCTCTGCTTTCCTGCAGAGTTGCTTTTGAGTACGTAATGTGTCACAAAACCAAGGTTCTGACTTTTTCATGCGCTTACTAGTAAGGGTTTTTTCTGGAGCTATAGTGTTTACTGCCGCTTCAACCCAATTGGTGAAGTTGTTAGTGGCTGCGTTTACTTCGGGCATTAAATTCGGTTTGGAAGATGCTAGTGCTAGTTGCAGCTGCTGCGGGCAAATGTTATTCCAATTTCGCCCTTTAAATGAACTATAGGTGGAATGAGGGCGTGTAAGATGGTGAGATGATGTAAGTACAAACAAAATGGCCTTATGGTCTGACCAAGGGATTGGCAGGACCTCCTGTACTTTCAGTAGGGGATTAGATGTGAATATACCATTTAGGGTGTGACCGGCCTCATGGGTTGAATGCTTAACCAGCTGTTGCATCGAGGCACTGGCCGTCAGCTCTAGGAGAGAGACTGTGTATTGGTCATATATATTTTCTAAGTGGTAATTGAAATCACCTAGTATGGAGAAATCCTGTGAATCAGTGCTGGATTCAATAATATGGCTATTATCTCTTCAAATTTATTTTTTGCCCCTGGCGGTCTGTACAGCAATGTACCATTAAATGTGTAGTTATCGCTTATAGTGATTCTGAATGAGAGCAATTCACAGTCATGACCGCTTCCGATTGAAGAGCTTTTTACCAGTAATGTGTCTTTGATAATAATCGCTAGTCCGCCTCCCGCTTGTCCTGTCTATCGTTTCTGATTAATATATAACCTTGAGGAATGGCTAAGGACAATTCAGGATCGGAGGTACTGTCTGCCCACGTTTCAGTGACAAAAGCCATGTCAATCTTGTGTGCTGCAAGCAGCTCTGCGAATTCGATATTGTGTTTGATCAGGGAGCGTGCGTTCAAAAGTAATCCTAGAAATGACTAGTGCAAAGGTGTTTGCAGGTGAGGAGCCTGTTTCGTGCTTGAACAGCCTTTTATTTTAGTAAAAGGGAAGTCTGTGTCGCAGTATGGACACGCCTTTGGCTCCTTCAAAGGATCTAGCTGCAAGCAGAGATCTTTCATAGGTGAGTTAAGGCTTAGAAGCATAACTCTCGTGTAGCTTAATCTAGGCCCCAATATTGGTGGAAAATGGACAGGGGGAGTAGCCCTGGGTCCGGTCGGGGCGCGGACGGGCACAGACGGGCTTTTCTTTGGCGCGCCTTCGGCGTGCCGGCGGTGCGCCCGCTGCCCGCATCCGCTCCGGCATGCTGCTTATGTAGCAGTGAGTCGGAAGTCTCGCACAAGCACCAGCTGTCCCCTGCGCCGGAAGTGAAAGCAGAGTATGTCCAGTCCACTTGCCCTCCACAACAAACGGCACAAGCCACGGTGGAACGGGGCAGGGCGGGTAACTGCTGCTGCTACAAACAACGATATCAAGTGCACAGTAAGTTCAAAGATAGATTGCTTCATTTGTTTAAGCGGCCTATCGGATTAAAAATGTTAAAGATAAAAACAATGCGCCAGATTTAGATATCACATAAAAATAAAGATAAAACAGGAGAGTCAAATTCAGCTGGTAGCACTGTTAACAAGTGCCTAAATGGTTAACAAGTGCCTAAATAGTAACGACGATAGTTTAAGAACGTAGCGGTTGCGCCTTGATAAGAGTGAGAGTGGTGAGCGAGCAGGGAGATATGGCAGAAACCTACCGCTGGTGTCATTTTTAAAACATATGTTGTCTACAGCTACAACACAAGATGTATGCCAAATCAGACATCTGAGATGAGATGTCCGTAATAAGGGCTGGTTGTTGGTATATATCTTTTATACAGAGGTAGTTTTCTTTGAGATCAACTCCCATACTCTTTGTCAATTCTAATTTTTTATTTCAGATAATAAACCTCGCGGATTTCACAGAACAACATTTTAAAAGAGAAACAACTCTGAAGACAAAACTGTTTCCATTTTAACAAAAATGGCTATTGCCTGCAGACTAGTGGCACCTTGAAGCTTGGCAACCAGTGAGAGAAACAGAACATACCAGTTTTGGGCAGGAGTGAGGTTCTCAGAGAAATGTAGATGTTTTAAACCCACCTGCGTTATGTGCTGATCTTGGACATTTATTTAGTCGCAATTGCTACGAAGTATCCTTCCCGCCAAGATGATGGTCCACCCACCGAATTTAGAAACCGGCTGGTCATAGTCGTATCCATGGCAGAAACTGCTTCTTCTCCGCCATGCCCAACATAGTAAGGGCTGTTGGAGGCTGACCTCTACGTCCGCCCACCTAATTTAGATAGGCGGACATAGAGGTCAGTTTTCACTGCCCATCTTGGCTTTCAAATATGTCTAATGCACCCCTCGCATTGGGAGATAGCTCTCATAAATAGGGGGGCATGTTTTTTATTTGCAAAAAATAAATCCTGCTTTAGGATTTTTTTTTTTTTTTTAAATGAAAAAAAATACGTTTGACAGATGGCTCCACCACGTTGACTGAGACGTGCACCAAACTTTAAAAAGCATTGTCAAGAACCGCCATGACTGTGGTTCCAGTCAATGCATTAGAAATGACCGCCGGTTTGACAGTCCTATCTAAATTTGATGGGCGGAGTAGTCTGAGCCTGTCAGACGTAAATTCCTCTGCCAAGACAAAGGAGGGACTAGAGCGAAATGGGTCACTGCAAAACTACCTCCAGCATTTAAAAAGCCTCTGCTGTTAGGCTGCGCCCCTGAGGAGCAATGCACAACTGAACATTTAGCAATAAAATTATTACTATGTGGTTAGTTAAGATGCCCCTAATATACGGACCGTTTGACTCCGTGAGTTCTCCTCTAAGAAACTCCCTAGACGTGTCAGACCCTATTCAGTGGGCTGCAGGGAAGGCTGGAACTGCTAGGCACAACCGTGGTGGTTGAGGTCGGTTGCCGCTGGAGTCGTAGTACTATGACTCTTCTTAATAGGCCAAGTACAACCCTTATTGCCCTCGACTCTGTCAGTGAGGGGTGGCAATCAAAGACTTCTCAGGAAGATAGTGTGGGTGGGACGGAGGAATAGCTAAGAACTTAAGAGTCACAGATAAGCTACAATAACAATGTCCAGCCCTGTGTTTATCCTTTAAATTAAAACAAAAGTACTTTATTCACACAGCAGAAATAAATAATTCATGATTCAACTAAACTTCATACTGGTTTGCAAACTATGACCAAGAATATCTATAGTGCAGTTATTGCTGAAGGCTCTTTGTGATCAGGTTTCCCATATTTGCTACAGTCTGTTATCTCTGACAGAAAGAGTTGGCTCATTAACAGATTTCTGAACCTTAAAAAGTTCCACTCAGCATGCAGATGGAGAGGGAGGAAATTCCAAAATGACCTAAAAAAGACCTGTCCCCCACATAAACAGTCCTGGTTTTAGGGATGGACACTAGAAGCATCAAAAGCATGGAAATAATTGTGAGATATATGCACCTGGCGGTCATCAGCTTTCCTAAAGCAGTAACCAGAGACAGGTAAAAGGATTTGTACTGCCTAGAAACTTCAAAACCTTGAACAACAGAAACTGCAGTCCCACCCTTCAACCCTACCATGTACCAAATTCCAGTGCTCGGGGACAACTGCTCAGCAGCCATTCACTAACAAGTTCTTCACTGAATTTCTAAAGGTACCAGGTCTTCACCCTCTCACTTCAGTGTCTGGCTCTCCATCATCCAGCTACAGGACTGCAGGCAATACACATCCACTGTCTGGGGAAACTGTCTTCATCCTCCATTTGATGCTATGCTAAAACTGGGTGCAATCAAATTGATCCCACTGACTCCAGTACTCAGACTCATGCAACAGAGAGTCCTACTACCATACCAGCACTACACACTCATTACACATGCATGCAATTGACGTGCACTAGGATTGCCAGCGGAAGATTCTTGGTGTCACATAACAGTAGAACTGTAAACGAGAGAACAAGTAGGTTTGCCTCTCTTTAACACACAGAAAAGGGCCTCATCACAATATAGATTCAAAGAACGTGGTACTCTGTCACCACTTCTTCTTCTGAACCCCCCCAGGGCATGGACAGTAGTTTAAAGCCCACTAAGAAGCTATGCTTGGTGCGTGCCTTCAGGTCACAGAACAGATTTAGGAAATCATATTAATTAGGGACAGGCTTAGGCCACTGCGTACACACTGGAATAGCATGACACTAAGCGCAAAATAAAAATCAGGATATCATTAAACTTAAAGTAAGGGTACTCAAGCCAGGGGTATATGTCCGTGCACCATCGAGAGGACATTCCTGTTCTGAACACTGATGCAATGAGTTGGAGGGTCAAATACAAAAGCATTATGTTTAATTTCCATTAACAGAACAAGTAAGAGACCAACCCTCCCCCCAATAGTTGTGAGGTGGTAGATAATATGTTTCATCTACCTACAAGTTGCCTAAAACAACTAGTTTTTGCAATCAAATGTACCACAGGAAACTTGCCATGCAAAGCTGAGAAAGACCCATTATTCTGAAGTCTTTCAATAGCTTCAGGGTAGATACAGTCAACTCAATTGCTCTGACCCTACTGTGAACTCTGAAAATTGTGGTCTGAGGGGTTTTACATATCACCCTTCTTAAGCAAGCATTCATTCACCACTGCACTCATAGGATAAAATAGCATACCCAACTGGCATTAAAGACCAAGTAGAAAAATGGCAAGTCATGAGGAAACCGAGAGCCAAATACAATTACAAATTTTGGCAGGAAGCTCATCGGTACAGGCATGTTATGTGTAAACTAAAGAAAAAGTTCCTTAGTACTAGCGTAATGGATCAGGTAGCCTTCAAAATGACTCTGATATATGTTCTGAATTTAGATCCCTTGTGGTGCCTAAAGTAAACATAATGACTTCACAGGCACTCTGTGGAAAACTCAATGGAAAACTCAGTGTTTAAAAGAAAAATTTACATTATTTACATGGAAATCTTCTGACATCCCACACCTCGAAATTACACCATACGACCTTCCCAAAAACCTTTTTTGTGATGCTGAACATCTAATTTATTTTTTTAACTATTTTAATGATATTCTAATGAGTTGTAACTTATAAATAAATTTAGACGCACATGGATTAGGTACTACCCGTAGAGGAGGCTGTCCGTGTTTAACTGTGCCCGTGATATCTAGCTAGTTATCAACCTCTCTTCTAATCATACAGATAGTGTGGACATGCTCACAATGTACACAAAAACTGTTAACAACTGAATAAAACTGAACAAATTAAAACTGAATCCAGCCAATGGGCCTTATTGCATCGTATGACCCCCAGATTTTTTCTATCCCACATAGGGCAATTCCCAGCTCAGAACATCCAGAACCTAGGCGTTCTTTCTGAACATAATTGGCCTAAGGGACCCCAGTTGCCGTTAGTAATTTGAGCAGAATACTTTCATCTTCGGACCATTGGACATTTTCTTCTTAATCTGGTCAACCCTAAAATAAGTCTCCAGGCACAAACATTGATTATTTGCTCCTCCCTGCATTCATAATATTTTGCTTCAGGAGGCTTCAAAACACTGAGGCACATCTCTGGTCAGACAATCACCAGAGAGAAAATATCAGCCCAGTTCTCAGATCCATCCAGTAACTTCAGGAGGCACCACCGTAGAATACCACAATAAAGCACCCTGTGGGGGAGTTCTAAAGTTTCTTATGACTGAAGAAAATTGTGTTGTTCTTGCATGCCAGAAATTAGCACTCCGTTGCTTCTTTTGCTAAAGATCCCTGGGCCTACAAAGTCTGGGCACAAGACTACTGGTTTCCAAATCGGGTTACAAAAAAAGTGAAAGGACATCCCTTTTTAAGAGCAGAATCAGACAATATTTCACTCAGAAAATATCTAAGAATACGCAGCTCTTATCCTGCTCTGCTCTATCCAATGCCTTTACTATTACTCTGATATTGCAACCTAGCGGTCCCCACATTACCGTGCACTCAGTTAAACATAGATCAAACAACAAGTAGTCCTGTCAGTCTGGCACAAAAGTGTCCATGCACAATGGTTACTTTCTACTCTCTGAAAGTTTGTGAGGAGCAAAGCACAAGGAGCCTGTGGTATTTTACTATATATAAAGTGAGAATGGAGGAGTCTTTAAGAAGGTAGGGCAGACTGGGGATATTGGACATGGTGAGAGTCCGGACAGATGCGAGAGAGGTTGGCACAGCCCAATATAGATTTCCTTCTATATTTCAAGGAGTAGAAAATTTGGGGCTAGAGGTATGGCAGAGAGTGGGTGGATGGCAGGTATCATGTGTAGGTTTGTTTGAGGGGTGCACAGGAGTTTGTCAGGAGATACCCACTGCCTATCATACAGTGTGTATGTGTGTGCCATAACCACCTTTAACACCTAAACTGATGGTCCTGTGGAACAGTCGTGGGTCGAGGGGCACAGGAGGAGAAAGGCCATAGGTTCCATGCAATATTTGCTATCTTCACCATTTGCAACACGTTAACTTCTATTTTGTAGCTTGTGTGTGAGAGACATCTTGATTGTTGCCACCATTGTTTAAGGCACTCAGAACCATTCAGTGAAAATCATTGTTCCCGTTGTTGATTTAGAGATATGCAAAATTCAGTTTTTTTCCATGAGTAGTAATAATTTGTGCAGTGCTTCATACCACACTCTTCACACTTCTAAGCGTGAGTATAAATAGCTATTTCAAAGTTTTCAATGTAATGGTATTCGAACAACCATTTCATTTGAAATAAATTAGACTAAATTCTATGTGAATTAATGCTGCAGACAATTGGTTAACCAAATGCAGTTACTTCAGAATACAGTAACAAATGTCTTGCTGGAAAGCCACAGTACAGACAAGCTTACATCTATAACGACTTAGAGAACAGTTTTCATGTTAGCCTCATTCTGTGTCTTGTTTGTTTCAAATGAACCCTTATTAACCTGTAATTCTTTCAATGCCCCCAAAGAATTTTCAATAAACAAACCTGTTCCTGAATACTGAGATTCCCTTATGTCAGTCAAAAGAGTTTGTAGTCAATGAAGTTCAGCAGAATCCTATCCTTAAATATTCATTGTCTTTTCTGACCATTTTATTGTATTGTCAGAAGCAACATAAATACTTTGTTCTTCACTGATAAATACACTCAAGTTCTGATCCTGTATTGAAGTTATCTACATCATATTACACAAAGAGGAGGATTTTTTTTTTACTAAAAGGCAAGATACATAACACCCTAACTCAAATATAATAGTAAACAGTTTTCAATAAAACCTACCTTCCCAAGAACTGAACCTCCCCTCTATGGTGGTGAGGAATTGATTTGTACTTCCCCAGGTCTCCTGCTGGTCGTGTCACTGAGTAGCCAGCATACTTCACCCTGAGAAGGAAAGATGCATTTAATTGTGCATGTAAATCTGCATACAAATGAAGGGTTTGTATTTTTACGTAAAAGTCAGTGGTTTAGAATTATGTGATGAACAGGGGTGTCAATGAACATAAGAGGCATACACACAGATGTGAATAAAACACGTTTCGAGTTACACTGGGCACTTTGTTTAGAGATTTATAAATGAATTTGCTGAAAAAATAGATCAAAATAATAACATACTTCCAAGAAAACAGGAGGAATGGTGGATAAAACAAATCAGAAGACTGCATGTGAATAAGTCTATGCAACATCACTTAATTCAAAGTTACTTGGAGTTTGGTTTAAGAAGCTCATTTACAACTATTTAAATTTTAACAAAACAAATTCAATAATTATATTTTTAATGAGCCCATTTGAAATTCATGTACTTACTCCGTAGCCATCATAATACTGATATAGCATTTTGTTTGGCTACCAAATCTCTTAGGTTCATTTTTTTTAAATAAATTGTTTAATGTTATTTTTTCTCATCCTTCTGTTGAAGGGAAATAAAATATAGAGCATATCTAAAACTGTCTTGCAGTTTTGAACTTGACGGAACCCTTTGAGTACATTCTTGAGATAATAGTACATTCAACATACTTAATTGATATGACTTCATCTCGGTCATAATTCCACAAAGTCGGTGACTCATGTACTTTAAGTCAAGCGGAATTACGCCCTTTAATATCAGATTTCAAATCTGGCATCGTTATTGAGCAACCGCATTTTTATTTCACCACAAAGCGCACTTAATGAATTAACTTTTAATTGATTTACATAATGTTGTTTATTATTGAAAGAGTTTTTATTTTATGTAGATAAGATACACAATCTGTTACAAAAACTATACTCTCAAACTTGATAATCTGACTTTCCAATTCCGCTATTTTGTCACTTAAAATATTGCAATATAGCCAATAAGTACACAACAGTGCATTTCCTATCATTAGCTGGTGATAATACTATGCTAGAGAACCTATGAACAAAAGAACTTGATGACTTTAGTTTCTCAATATAAATTTTACGTGTTCTGTAAATTTTGAAATGTGCCATTTCACTCTTAAAAAAATAAGTCAAGGCATATCTGAATACTTAAAGTTCAGGGAGGAATTATTACATTTGGGGTTGATCCAGCTGTAATGGGAAGTCTACATACTGCAGATAGAAGATTAAAAGAAATTACTACTTGACAGTTCTTGGTTTCAGTGGGTGGGAATGTGCATGCTGCTTTATGAAGTTATGAACTCTGACCTCAATTATTGAGCAATTTACAGTTTGAGAGAACACTGAGGACATTGAGGAGGACATTTTCTCCAAAAGAAATGAAGGGCAGGCTCGTCCTAGACCAAGAATAACATCATTCTGGCCTCAGTCTGTAATGGTAAACACCTTGGTCCATTAAAAAGCTGGGATCTTAAGGGTGGAGGGCAGGTAGGCAGAAGAAGTTGCCTAAGATGTCTCCTGGTATGCTTTATGTTGTGGGGTTTTCAGTTGCTTTCAAATGTTTGCCCCTTTGTCAATACAGTATTTTTGTGTCTTCTGTGTAGACAGTTACTTGCGTGCTGCCAAGAATATATAGAGGGTATAAAATATATGTTCGATCCTTTTTTACCCTTGAATTAACATAATGTGATTTAGTTGCTAGTATGTAATTTGTTTCATTTATGCCATGCCTTTCCTGCTTCATTATACAGTTCTACTTTACTGTAGCAGAGTGAAGCTGGGTTATATGTACATTGAGGTCTCCCCTCAAGCAATCCTGGAAAGAGTATGTTTTTTCCTCAAGCTCACATCTTGTTTATCAATATTGAGACGTGTTTGTTTTTTCCCCAAACTAGCATCTCTTGAACTGGTGATAGCTTGTCACCTACCATTTTTTTAGGCTGACATTGTACAGATTTAAACATTGACCAATTTAAATGACTCAACCAAGAACGGTTCCATTGCTTATTATAAGAGTTTTCTCTAGTTTCTTTTTGAGCCATGTCCAGCCCACTGACAGAATTACCCATTCACTCCCGTAATACAGCGGTCATGAAATGTGGGCATGGTGGATCCAGACCTGAAATTCTGAGTAAAGAGTGAAGTAAGCATATCTGTTGTATGAGTCCAGTCATTGCTGTGCGCAATTTTTTGAGTAGGTGAATATACTCCCAAAGCTTCAAGGTGACTCGGAAATAAAGAGGAAAGTTTGCCTACCTACCTGAATGGCTAATAAATGATAATCTCCTAAAATGACTAAATGGTGCTTGATGCCCATCATTTAATTCAACATTTACAGAAAATGTTCCCCAAAATCTGGATTACAGCTAAGTTGTCGACAGATGTGTGCCACAATCCATGAGAGCTTAGGGGGTCAAATAAATATTACCTGCCACTACTTTGAATTTAATGAATCACTGGAAAGTGGAAATCAGGTTGCTCAGAACGACCATAGCTATCCCACATCCACTTGGACCTATCTTATTTTTGTCAACTTTGGAAAAATGTTAGGATAGCAAAGAGTTAACCTCAAGTTCTTAACGGTTTGTCAGTCACATATCTGAAATGGCAAGTAACATCCTGCTTACTTTCTGCTAGGAGGTTACATGGATCTAAACAATCGTGCCCCTCTTCATCCACTGGTCAGGAAGGAGGGAAGGGGTAGAGTCATCCTGTTTTAAAGAAATTGACCAACTAGAGGTGTTCGCTCCATTCCATCCACTACTTCCATTTTCTCTTGAAGTGAATCCTGACCCTCCATGTTAAAGAGTAGCCATGTGTCCCACAGCTAATAAAGGTAATGAATAATACTACCCAGAATACTATAAAACCTATATTCAATAATGCCATTGGGAATGAAACATCTTAAATAGCTCAATCACATTTTTACCTTTAATTACCCTTTTAAACTATGATGGCCACTTACATCAGCGACCATTCCCATAAATTCTAGAAATCGGTCAAAAATAGCTATTTTAAAAAAAAAAAGAAACTACTCAAATTGGCTGATAGCGTAACTACACACGAAAGTTGTACAATTTTATCATGATTGAATATACACTACCTGTGCCAAAGATCATCATCTTCACCACCCCAGCCCCAAAAGGCATTAGGAAAGCCATTAATCTTCCGGTACTGTTCAACTGTTAAACCACTTACGCCACCAAAGAATTCTGCATAAGGAAGTCTGAGCAAAGACAAAAGAGAAAATAAACAATGACACGAGAGCTCTTCTGTTTTGATATTGAAACTATGCATGTCAATTATTATGAGGCCATCGTTGATAATAATCAACTATTAATGATTAAACCTTAAAAATCCAGAAAAAAGCCCCTCCATCATTCTTACAAGAAAGGACAGAACACCAAAGACTGTGTACTCTCATTACTAAAAGGAAAGTAATGCATACATGTTTTCTAGGGGTCGAATTTGCATATGTGTATACGCTTATGCCACATACATTCAGAAAAAGTGCCTCTCCAGTTTTATACATGAACTACAGTTTTACAGTATTTGACACAGATCTTAAGATTTAGTCATAAATTCATACCAACAGATGAAATACTGTAATCGCAAATTAAATGTATGCAGGCCAAAAAGTCTTTATGCTGGCAATTAATTATTTTCACTTGTTCATGAAGTAATATTGACACAGGTGGTGGATCTCCATCTCGGAGAATAACTAAAATGAGAAAACAATTCTTAAGGCATTTCATGGACAAATAAAACAATTAAAGTGAGCTATTCCCTCAATTCCACAAAATTATTCTCACAGTTCCAGAAATGAATGGAAGGTATTTGCAAATATTTTGCTTTAAAAATAAAACTACCAAAGTAATATAAAACATTCTTTAAAAATATACAGCCTTGTTAGTCTGTTTTTGTGGCTGCAAAGGCATTTCATCATGTTTTGCTCTTTTCTTTTGGCTATTTCATCAGAGTTTAATTTAGGAACTAAAGTCTTACTAGGCTAGGCCCAAAACCAGAATTGTTGTGAACCACAAACTAACAGCCCAATACAATATTGGATCTGGGACATGGCAAGATGTCTTTTTTCAGATTTCTGTTTGATTTATTGATAGAGTCATTAGCTAAAACAAGGAGGCAAAACCTATCCATTGTCCCCTTTGTTTGGCCGAATAACACTGGAATCTTCCGCAAAGATCTCCATGCATAAATGTTAGACTATGTAAACCACTGAAGAATAATATCAAACTGTACGGTTACTCAAACTGGAGAGTTCTTCCAGTGTACTCTTTCCAAGTTCGAGTATTAATATGGACTGTACTGTGGAAATCCACCTGTACACAAAAAATTATAGTAGAGGTCACAGCATTACAACCTGATGTAGTAAAAGACTATATAACCACTGCTACCCCAACGTATATGAAACTCTACTGAAAATCTTGGAGATTAAGTTGACACAGCTGTGGAAAACCTATGGCGAGTACTTAACAGTTTTCACTATACATGCTTAAAATTAGCTGCTCAAAGGCAAACATTTTTCCAGTCAATAGATTATGGTCCTTACTCAAATTATCCATGTTTTTTGACAAGCAACATGATCAAAATAGTGCTCATGGTGCTAACAATGATGATATGAGATCCTTTTTTCGGAACAACACCAATAGATGCAGCCCTCTAGCTTTTGGATGCACGTTTTGCATGCAATCTCTTTTGTAAAGTGCTAGTTTAATTTCTTCCCTAAAACAATGCTCCATTTCCCCAGGCAATGCCCCCAGCTCAGGATATTACCTGCTACTCTTTCTGAATGTTACTTGACCATGTGCCATGGTACCTGTTTGATAGAGATTGACTTTTGGGAGGATATACCGGTGACACCCTTGCATAGATAAATTCAGCCTCTCATTCCCCCTTTGCAATGATTATCCATTTCACTAGGCCAACTGTCAATGAATATATTATTAAAGGTTTTCCATCAACTGTAACCTTTGGAAACTATTTCCAAAGCACTGTGATTGACTCGCAAATGCAAAGGTTGATTAAAAGAGGAGGAGCGAGTATAAGTCTGGTTAAAGGTGCTGTCGATGCTCTTTAAGAGGCTGAGTCGAGTTCACAAAAAGTGGACACCTTCCAGTCACTGTTAGCGACATTAAAAAACCGCAGCCATTTTGCACTGCGCTGCTTCCCTTCTTAGGACCCTCTGTTCACTATCATCTGCAAGTGGAAGCTTTTTGTAATGTTTAACACTAGAATTTCTAGCACCATGCAACCATTATGCCTGCTGTGGCAATGTGCTTGCATCATTCATGATTATCTTTACTCATGGTAAGAGCCCATATGTTTAATATGTCAAAATTACCGCTAAGTCCACCATTCACCGCTCAGTATATTATAAACGGCATGTGAAGAGGCTGTTGTCACAGGCACAACCAGTCAAATCAAAAAATGACTAAGACCTGTTAAAAATATAGAAACCACAGATAGGTTTAGAGTAACACAATTATTGACATTAAACTGCTACCTCAAACCTATAAAATAAAAGAAATACTTACAAATACATATACTTGTCGAGTTTCGCTGCAAAGTGTCTCGGCATTTCCCCGCAGCCATAGTAGTTGCGATCGTTCTCAGGTATGTGATCCACGTCATGGAATATCACGCAGTCCCAGTCCAGATCCTTCATCGCTTCCACAAATCCAACATTGAAGAGCATGGCACGATTGAAGGGTTGGTTACCAGTCTTTAAAAATTCAGAAAGATTTGCACAGTGCATTAGACCAAATATTGTACAGTGCTGTATTAAACCAAAAGTACTTAACTGCACTAATGCAACACACCTTATGTATACTTTCACACCATCATATTTTATTGTGTAAGCATGAAGATCAACCACTCCCTTTTATTCGAAAGTCCTGATTTTGTCAGATGAAATCACCCCAACTAAAGACTGTAGGACAGAGCACCTCTTTCTGATGCCAAGTTTGCAAGCTTCCACCCTATGCATTATTTCTTCATGAAAGTATTTTTGAGTGCAGCCATACCATGTGTTATTGGAGCACAGAATGTGTAACATTGATATATAATAGAGACAGGGAATATTATATCCGTAAGAAAGGTCTGCATGCGCATTTGGTATACCGCAGAGACAACACCGATCTCTATACTATACGTGTAAGAAATATGCATTGTGCAGCAATACCACTGATGATCGCGCCCAATAAATGCTGAATTTCACTTACTTGCTCAATTACGTAAAACGCAAACTGCAACCGCTGTCTTTGAAGCATTGGAATTAGGTGCTTGAATAAAACAGGCAGGTGCTCGTGACGATTGCGGAATGGTATGAGAATGGCCACCTACACATAAAAATAGAAAAACTTAAGAGTGCACCTCAATCACACATGAAAAAGTTGAAGATCTAAACTCACAGATGTTAAGGCTGCCTTTGGAGTACATTTCATTCTTTACCTGAATTCACAACATATGCCATGCATACTTGCGAACATTTATTACAGTTTAGAGCCCATGAGTAGTCCAATAGACAGAATGTATTCAAGTGGGTGTTTCGCTGTGAAATCTGCATGCATAAATGCTAAGGAATTGTGTATTTGCACAATTAATATATTCGGTCTGTAGAGAAACTCCCTTCCCCTATATCCCCATTAATATGGGGTTTCCGCTTTCCCTTTCCCACCCTGGAAAGGCACTTGCTCATATCTTTCACTGGAGAAAATCTGTGTGCATTTCCATTGTGAGAACTACCTGCAAGAGCTACAAAAAGATTCACAAATGTGCGAATTTGCAGGTTTTCTTTAAGTTCAACAGTAGGGAACTCTGTGTCTAAACCCCATATTTTGCATATTGGAATATTCACCACACTGACAGATATTTCACCAATATAAGTGCAATTTCCAATGGTAATATGCCACGCATACAGAATTTGTGACTCAAAATGAATAATTTACAAATGCAAATAACGTTTTGAGCATCCAAGTGTCACTTCGGTGCACCAGAAGAATTTGTGAGTTATGGCCTTCGATGAGTCATACTTCTGAACAATCAAGATTTATTTTTCAACAAGTTGTAGTGTGTTCATGACCCCCTATCTGAAAGATTTGAGGTGCCATTCAAAAAAGGCAAATCATACATTGCTTTGGGACAAGCTGTAGCTTTGGAATCAAATTTTAAATAAACACTAGTAGACCTGTCTTATTTCAAAACCTGCACTCTACATATTGTTACATTTTCTTTAAAATGAATAGAAACAGTATAAGAAGCTGTAGATTTTTTTTTCTTTTTCTTTACAGTATCACATAGATGAAATGGAAAGGGAGGCAGAATTTTCAGGGTTCCAGGCAATAAACAGGTTTGCACGTTGGAGTGCTTCTTATACATTTAAAATGCAGTGAATCTGTACAGCACTAGGGTGCACTGTACTGCACTTTACAGAGTTAACGACCCTTGGCGAATAGGAGAGACAGACTATGATGAATAGAGCAACCACAAGGGAAAGAGTTTGGAGTCGGTGATGAAAGGAGCAATAGAGTGAGAAAGGAAAGACGCGTAATGCTAGCCCATGTGAGGAATGAGACAGCGGTGGACAGGATGAGACGGGTCTGGACGAGAGTGGACTGCTCTGAAACTGGTGCGCCATCAAATACCTAGAAGAACCTCATCACAAGCTGCTCATATTTAGGGTTTGATGGTTCCACATGTGGGGTGGTCCTTACAAAAATAATGGATTTGCCACCTTTGCTAGCTCTCAATGCCTCTTCAGGGCCAGGAGAGGCGAGAGTCGGTCACAAACAGATGGACAGGGTGATAAGAGGAGGAAAGAGCCTTATTGTGAATGGACAGACAGAATAAGAAAGGGAAGAAGGACAAGAGTTCTAAGATAAATAGGGGGTGGGCGAGCAGGGGAGAGTGAACACATCTTGAATGAAGTACTGCAAAAGAAGGAGAGGGAGGGGGAGGGAGAGGGGGAGGGGGAAGGGAGCGGGAGAAGGGGGAGAGGGAGAAGGGGGAGAGGGAGAAGGGGAGAAGGAGAAGGGGAGAGGGAGAAGGGGTGGGGAGGAGGTGTGGGGAGGAGGTGTGGGGGAGGGAGGGAGAGGGGGACAGGGAGACGGGGAGGGGAAGGGTGAGAGAGAGGGAGACGGAGGGGGAGAGAGGGAGAGAGAGAGAGAGAGAACCAGAGAGGAATGGCTGGACAGGGAGAGGCGCAACTCTTAACCCTTTGCTTAAGCCAAGAAATTGGTTCATTAAAACTGTGAATTAGATCTGGGTTCTCCAATGTGGGTCCTGGAGGGCCGGATCCATGCCAGATTTTTAGCATATCCCCATTTAGATAAATGTAGTTATCTTAAAACTCTGGCATGGATCTGGCCCTCAAGGTTCAACTTTGGAGAACTCTGCATTAGATGATGTTAAAGTGTATCAAAGGCTGTGTCAGTGCCAAGTATACTTTGTGTGGTTTTCATACTACGTCACACCCGGAATGCGGAGCAAACAAGACTCCTCCACCGATTCTAAAGATAAAGACGCATATCAACCAGGGGAGCCGCGCTAGTCAATGCGTGGGAGGCTGGCATTCCCTGGTAACAAATCCAAGGGCCGTCACTGCTTGCCTAGGCCGTTGGCCAAGATTTTGTGCTAAATGACTGCCGGTCAATGGCCACAACTGTGGTTCGTGACACAAGAGCCCCATCACGGTCTGATGCGCAGCACACTAGTAACGTGACACAGTTTCTCTAGCAAGGCAATAGTGGGTTTCCCTTGGTCAGAATCTGAAAACGAACAGTCAGCCAGATTCACAAAGAAAGGTTATACATTGACAGCCGTAGATGTCCTCCTGTGCGCGGTGGTAAATGTAGAACTGTTAGGAATCCACAGACAGTCCTCCCAGTGGTAAGCTGGGAAAGCTATGCCTGTCTTTGCTTTCCAAACGTCCTGCTTGGAATATGAAGTGTCATCGGCTATTTCCTCAGTCAGGAGTTATATGCAGGGAATAACACCACACTTGGAAAATGCAGCCCACTGTACGCATGCAAATGCTTTACTTACTCTTTTTTCCTTGCAGCGGGGGATCACAGAGGAGTTTGTGAGTGCCCACAAACTCATACCCTATAAGTGGATAGGTGTAGATAGGTGCGTATTGATAGATGTGTAGATTTGACTGGTAGGTTTACATGCAAGCAGAAAATATTCTCTGCGTCCTATTCAATTTTCCTAGCCATTATATTATTTGTGCATGAGGTCTTCAATCTAGGTACTCCTGTTGCTGGCTGGGGCTGATCTTGTTTTCTCTGCCACTCTAGTCCCCTACTTTAACCCATGCTCACTTCCACCTGCCAGCAGTAAGTACTGAGAAGTCAGGTCCTAGGGAGACACTCAAAATAAATATGTGGGGTAGGCGGGTGCAGGGCAGACCGGTTCCCCAGGGCCGGACTGGCTGTAGCGGGCATTGGGCATTTACCCGGGAGGCCGGAAGGGTGTGGGCCGGTTTTGCAGTGGCGGGGGCTGGTTTTGCAACAGTGCTGCAATATCGGCCCCCAGTAGCAAAATCAGCAAGCCAAGTGTTTTACGCCTCCCGGGGCCAGGTAGTGCTTCCCCATGGGCTGGTCTGATACAATTGCCAGGGCTGCTTTGGGTTCCCAGTCCGGCCCTGAGGTCTCCACACGCCTCTGGGCCACTTTGCCGCTGCAGTACTAATAACCAGCCCCCCTGGTAATGAACGGGTATATATAGTGAATGCTCCGCCTACACTGTTCAAATAACAAAAAAAGTTTGGAAAAGGTAAACCTGTTTAATTTATCATCCACTCAGCAGGCATGTATAGCCCATGAGCTTTTGAGAAGTCACTTGATGCACAATAGAAGCCCTACGCCTCTTATGCAAAGCTTTTATGGTGGTCCTGTGGCAAACATTTGATTGCAAGTGGTTGCAGGGTCGGACTGGACGTAGCGGACACTGGGCATTTTCCCTGTGGACCCGAGGGGTGGGGGCTGGTTTTGTGCCCGTGGGGCCCGGCTTGGTCACTAGGGGCCGTTTTTGCAGCAGTGCTGCAATATCGGCCCCCTGTAACAAAAGCGGGAGAGGTGCTTCTTGCTGTCCCCCCCTACCCCAGCTCCCAGGGCGGTCGAGCAGGAATCTGCCAGGGCTGGTTGCTGTTCCCAGTCTGGCCCTGGTGGTGAGATGAAAGTATGCTGCAGCCTTCACTTGAAGGTATTCTTTAATTACACACAGCACTAGTATTTTCACAAAAAAGTCAGAGTGGTTGAAAACAAAGGCAGTGGATACACGTGAACAGGGCTGGCTCTAGGGCGGTGCGCTTGGTGCTACGGCACTGGGCGCTGACTTCAAGGGGGCCCCCTGTTTTCAAATATGTTGTGGGTGTAAAAGCATCTGCTGCAGCTTCTTTGCCTCCTGCCATTTCCATGCAACAACAAAAATGTCAAGATAACTCTGGTGATTAATGAGTCTGCTGGAGAGAGCGCGGAGCTTTGTCTGGTGGCAGTTTGGACACATCATAAGGTAGCACAGAGGGTTAATATGCCTGCTGCAAAGAAGGTACACCATGCAGCTCACAGAAGTGCATATAATGTAAATAGTTCAGTGGGTTACTGCTTTCGTCACAGAGATCCTTTTGTTACTGGCATATCCGAATATAGAACAGTGACCTATTTACTGTCATCAAAGAGCTGTATGCAAACTGCAAGGTATAGGTTAGAACGTTACGTTTTCCTATCCCGTTTTTCATTATCCTAACGTCGCAAAAAGAGTTAATTTGTGTAGAAATCAATTCTTATTCGTAAAGACAACCCCCGACCTTGGAGTTACGTTTTAAATTCTGAGTTTGTGCTTCTCCAGGGCAAGCACTCAAACTATACTGTCTACAAGTATGGATGACATGAAACTCGTACACCTTGTAGTCCCCTGTCTTATGTAACATTTCCTATACATTGATTCCCACTCGTGTGATTCATGGTCTCTGTGTAATGTGTGTGATGTAAAGTGCTCTGACACCCTACACTGGCATGAGCGGCGCTATAAAACAAAAGAAGTGCATGTGAGAGAGAGTGGTTATGGGGACTCGAGGGCCACTGTTGGAGGGGGTAGTGAGGGAATCAGTAGCGAAGGAGGTCACGGGGGGAGGGGGCGCCAACAAACATTGTCGCACAGGGCGCCACCAGCGCTAAGCTGGCCCTGCACGTGTACACGAGAGACTGGGAAATGTGCTGGCCAGCTGCCTTGCCTACACAATCATGAAGTGCTTCACTGTTAAGCAATCTTGTTTACACGAGTGCACCGAGTGAATAAACTTTAGGTTGAGCGACTGGGCCAGAAAGGCACCTTGAGGCTCGAGACAATCAGGTCTTCATCTTGGAAGGAAACGTTTAAAAAATAAATACATAAATAAAATAAAGCCTACAGTGATTGAGGGTTCCCCATCACCTCTAAACAGCAAGGCTTTGAGTTACCATATTTGCCTTAGGCAGACTAACCTTCAGCAAGAGGACGCCGCAGACAACTGCACACATCCAACGCAGAATGCATTATGGTATTGCTAATTAGCATCTGGGCCGCATCAAACTGCTTATGTATCTCCTCAGATGCGCATTGACTAGCAAATGTATGTGTGTGGTATGTAACTAATGGAAGAATGCTGTTGGGTGCCTTCATAGCCAATTAATTGCTCATTTAGATGTCAGGGAGTGTACGTTCAGAGTTATTGTGTGCTGCTGTAAAGTGCTAAAGAGATGGGTACAACCCACATAACATAAATAGTCATATCTAAATGCAGGTTACGCCCGGAACACCCAACGGTAATGGCACACACCCAGCACAGCCCAGTTACACACATAGTTGGGCACCAGAACACAAAACTCATTATGCAAGTACTGAGGTCACCAGCTGACTCCCACACACACAGGCACACACCCATCACCTACCTGCCTGGCGGGCAATGCGCATGTCCACTCATGGAATAAACTTCTAACCAATTTTGTAAAAACCCCTTGGTTTTACCGTGAAACACAAAGAAAATTCAACTGCAACTTAATAAAGAGTTTTCAGATCTGCAAAAGGCACTGCCATGATGTATGGAAGTCATACCCCACTGTCTACCAAACTACTGCAACAATACACCAGCAGATTGGGCGATATGGAAATGCCAGTTGATATAACAAGAAGGCTACTATGGAATAAAACATGGCGTTGCATGAATGTGACGTGATATGTGTGCATGCGCAGTGCAGCCATCTGCTGCTTAACCTAGGGACGCAACAGTTCCTGTTTTGTGGGTTTTAAGTTTAACCCCAACAAACCGCAAACCGTGTATCACGACCCATGCCCCTTCCAGTGCACTTTGCCTCCCTAAGCAAATCTGGGAAGTGTGACATAGCTGAATGTATTATCTCTTGCTAAGTACTGAATTACGTGGCCTCCTTGGGCTCGATGTAGGCGATTAATAAAAAAAAGTGCTTTGTGAGGCTGGATTGCGGATACAATCATGTAAATACAATTCTTTTCACCATCTTAATGTCATGTTTACAACTGCTAGTAAGATGTGCTCGGGCTGCAGGGCATGCCCTCATAGATTTATTGCCTGTGATATGTCAGTTCCTGTTCACATCACAAACAAAGGTGGGGAATGAGATCAAAGAAATGACAAATGTAACGGAGCAAACGAGGGCTCTTCCACACTGCAAACCAGACCCAATCTTGGCAGCAAACGTCATAAGTCATGGCCTTAACAGGCCATGTGGTCTCAAGTGGAGGTTCAGAGAAAGACAGACTGTGCATTTTGTCCTACAAATGAACACTTGCAACTTACAAAAGAATAGGATTTAAGAAGAGAATAGTGCGAGAGAGGAAAGGGAAGCGTCTGCTGACAGCAGATAAGCTTTGCCTTGACACAAAAGGCCCCCCTCCAGGAAATGCAGACCCCCATCTGCTACGACCATCGAATCACCACTGTTAACATGGTCTCAGATGGAGGCTATGAGACAAGTCCTTGAACTAAATGACAGAAGAAAGATGGCAAAATCTATACACACAAACCATGGGATTAGTCCAATTCTAAATTAGGGTGCGTTTTACTGTGTGCGACCGTTGTAAAATTATTTCAGCTTACAGAAGCTCTAAAATAAAATGGGATTTTTTTCTTCTTCTAAATAATAGAGTTTTTTTAAATTTGAAACAGTCGTGTAAAATGCAAATTATTTTGGTCTAAGTTACAGAAGGTTTTTCGTAATAAACACTTGTCGAATCACGTCACAACCTCTTGCTTGGCAACGGGTGATGGACGAAGTGATATGCACGTATCCAAATATGGGTCTACACCCACACAGCAAAAAATGTCAATCAATAGATTCTGAGAAGCTCATTGTTCGACTTCTGGGATCGAGGAGGGACTTTACACATAGCAGGACACTCATTCAAAGTTAGTTCGATGCACCAAGATACAAAAGAGAAATATTTTTGGTCAGTGGTGACCCAAGTTGGCCTCGGCAGAGATGAAAGTCTAGCACTGTGGAGAAACTGCTCTCCCACCATGGGCCATTCGCGAAATTTTTGAATTCCCATTTTGCCGCCACCTCACCTGGAAGTAGGCCTACGCTTTATACTACTAAGGGCAATCTAGCTCTCCCTGGCTGATTGCACACTAGGCAGGTTTCTAACACGGCCTTGATGCAACTCCCACCCTCTGAGCACTCAGTCATCGGGAATGAACCTTTCTAAGAGCTTTTAAAGAAATAGGTTAATGCAAACATAGCGCTTCATACCGACGGTTATTTAGTTTTTGAGGCCTTACTGTTTTGCAAATAACAATGGCTAGATCCAGTAAGATTATGGGGGAACGCCCAAAACAACACGGCCAGAGCCATCTGTTTCGGGACACCGCAAGCGTAACCACGATTACCCGAACAACGCATGTGCCTTAACCACGCATATATGTGGTTAAGGCAGATGTGCTATAGTGTTCAGGATGGGCGGGGACTCGGGGAGAAGCGTCGGAACAGGAAGCTTTGGACAGGTAAGTGGGGCTGGGGCAGGGTCTGGGAGTCGCTTTCGGGGCTAGGGGGGAGTCACTTTTGGGAGTGGGGTTGGGGTACTTCTGGGAAAGTGGGCAGGTTTTTAGGGCTCAAGGAGGGGGTTGGGGCGGGGTACTTCTAAGAAGGGTGAAGGTTTTTAGGGCTCAGGGCGGGGGGGAGGGGGTTGGGGTAGTTTTAAGGGCTGGGTTTAGGGAGGGAGTTTTTTTAGGAAGGGGGTGGTTTTAGGCCTCAGGGCAGTGGAAGGGGTTGGGGTAGTTTTAGGGACAGCGGGGGGGTAGTGTATGTTATGGGGAAGGGACTTGGGCCTCAGGGCAGAGGGAGGGAAAGAGGTCGTTTTTCAGGGCAGGTTTTGGGCCTCAGGGCGGTGGGGGTGGCAGGTAGGGGTTTGGTAATTTAGGGCTTAGGGCAGGGGGAGGAGGGGGGATCGGAGTAATGGCGAAGTTAACCACGCATACCCCTTTACCATAAATGCCTTTTACGAAATTGTGTGGTAAAGGCATGCGTGGTAAAGGAATGAGTGGTTAAGACACATTCGTGGTTCGGGCTACGTGGTATAGGCACGCGTGGTTTAGCCATGCGTGCCTCTATCGTACAACCAAGATAATGTGATTTACCCAGTATCAATTTGGCCAGTACACAATACCTGCTACGAGGTTTATTAAAGTAAATTTCTAAATCCTATTTTAGCGCTGTAGTTTTCATGTATAAATATTTTGGAGGCGTGCTTGATAACGGATGGGATGATAAGATCTGCTCTTACCAGTGAAGCAGTGCCAGAGCTACAGCAACAACTAATAGTCTCAGTTGGAAGGTAAGAAATATTCAAGGAGGATGGGTTTCAGCACAGCTCTCAGCACCATCCCCAAGCGCTGTTTGCATCAGAGAGAGAGGTGGAGCCATTCTATTAAAGGACAGCACCGATAATTTGGACTGTACAAAGTCAGGCAGCATATGCATTGCTTGCAAAACCCATAGAACAATAGATGAGACATGCATATGTATTCACTTATGTTACATGTGCTATAACACCACTATGCCATAGACGTATCTGTGCACAGAATCAAATGACAACACATTAGCATGGAAACTTAGACTACTACTATATTTTAACTTAGTTACATTTTTTAATTTTTATTTACTTTTTTAATAAAATGACATGCCAATTTTACCTCCCCTCCCTATGAAGTATTATTGGTGTTCAATGTGTCACAATTTTAGATCCAAATTATATTCTATTTTTATAGAATTTAAATAATAAATCAAATAGGTTTTCATTTACAATATATTTTTTAAATGTCAATTACATTTAAAAAAAAAATGTTTCATTTATAAATTATACAATAGAATTAAAATTAATTTAAATAAAGTTTAATTGCACTAACAGAGCAAGACGAAACCAAGGAGGTCCTTCGCCGCTGCTCGATACGGCACAGGAGCCGCTTGACTTTTGAACTGTCCCTGGATCCAGGAGGATACAGTTGTATTTCAATACTAATACAGTCTACAAACCTTCTTCAACCTCTGCACAAAGATCTACTACCCTAGAAGTCTTTATTCATATTTTAAGCCCTGATGACGTCCACACCAGTTGGACGAAACGCGTCGGCTGTTTGGCTGTTGTTTTATTGAACCAGAAGAATAAAGGAACAACTTGTGTAATATCTACAGTGGATGGACAAAATTATTCTTTGGTTCTGGTGGTGCACTCCACATTTGTGTTAAGTGCAAATATTATTTTATTGGTATGTTCCCCAGTGTGTTAGTGTTACTGTCTGCCTGTATTGATTGTCAAAGTAGTGTGATGCAGTACCAGTGGTTGGCCACGTGTGGTGTTACACTTACTAAAAGGCTCAGGGCGAATGCATGTAAGCCTATTTCATCAGTAATACCATCATTGTAGATTTAAATGTGCATTTTGCAAATTGCAATTGTCTAACTCTAATGTGGGTGAGCGTTTTGTATTAGAATGTCGCTCCCTCAACCACTCCTTCAATTTCACTTAACCACATCCAATCTCAATCACAAGGGCATAGATTTTCATACAGAAAATATAGGAGAGGCCGCGATCTCCCGTTGGAGGGTTGTGAATTACACTTTTGAGTACATAAATTAGTACTAATTTACATACTCCAAAATGGCTTTCCCAAGTAGGCTCCCCTGTATTTTAGATGATCACATAAAAATACTACACATCGATAACAAGAATTGCTTACCTTCCATCGGGGTACACAATCGCTTGGCTTCCAATGGCCTCCCAGCTTGATGGAATCTTTACTGAAAAGTTGTTGGATATCTTCCATCCGGACTTCACTCATATTTACATCAATTGGACCCTCTGTAGACCATTAAACATGTGATTGTTTATTCAGCACCGTTTTGGTGGGGTTTTCCTTCAAAAACCTTACATTTAACTATTTGTTACATCAATACATTTTGATGATTTACATGTGGTTTAGCGAGAAGCTACTTCAAATTCACTTGTCTACCAGTTGACTGATGTGGGCTACCATAGACAGGAAAATGTTTTGCTTGTAATGGGGATTATTTGGAAATCTTTAGAACATATGTCATAAACAAGAAACCGGACATTTATCAGAGCCTTGGAAATCAGGAACTGTAGAGACATAACTTTGACTGAGCACCAAGATACAGATATTTTAGACGGGTAATTCACTGTATCACCTAAAAACTATTAAAATATTATCAAAGTTGTAATGGCAACTCATGGTATATCAAGTCACTAGCTGTACGTTAACTAACAAATTAAAGAGAGAAGCAAGGGTACCCTCCATTTTCTTGCAATTCTCAATCGAAACACTCCAGTGGTCAGGCAGAGTAAATGCTGTAATGTTTTGAGATATCAAAGAGATGGCCAATTAATGGCAGACAAACCCAGCCTCACACACCCCATTCAACTGTAAGTCCTAATGTGTTCTTTAAACATTTTAGCATTTTTGCCCAGCTTTAAAATAGGGGGCATCCAAAAAACATACACAAGTGATCTGTATCCTATTCTTCACATATGGCATTTAGCTTAAACATTTCACAAATTGACTGGTGTAATAGATACGATGAATGGTTATGTAACGTTGCAGACAATATCCTAAGTTACTAAATGTGTTTCTAGTGAGGAATAGAGCCATAGTTGAGATAATTCCACCAGCCAAAGTACTTTTACGCGACCATCGTGTAACTAGTTCTGTTTCGCAATCTACATTCAACTTGAACCGAATGTAAAATTTTGTGATCACAGGATTAGTTTATAACGTTGAATAGAGCGCATCAGAACTCACAGTCTGAAATGGGACATATTGAGGCAAAAGTACTGTAGATCAGTGATTTCATTCAGCTATAATTGTAGGAAATGTAACTGACACTGTTCGTAAAGTAGACCTTTTAAAATGCTAGAACTGAGATTCTGAGTTTGGGGAAACTGGCAAAGATAAAGCAGTTGACCATAATCAAACACTATCCATTTTACTAATGGGAAGAATTTGTTATATAAAAATGGCGATCCTTTCAAAGGTGCTTTTTTCCAGCACTTATCCATACATTAAACAAAACACACATATCTCGTATGATATTCAAAGACATTTAAGGTTTCACATTCACCAGGCTTTCCGATAATCTTGGATAATAATGAAAATACAGAATCTTAACACAACACCTTTGGGAGCACCCAATCACGAATTAGGACTTTCCTTCCTTGCTCCGAGTAAAGTGCAGATTATAAATTTGATTTGCCCTTACACATTCTTTCTTGTTGTAATCTCCAGATTTCACGGGGAAAGCCTATTAAGTCAATTATGAACTATTGTGAAAATTTCTGTCTAACCTTTAATTCTTTAGGTTTCTTTTACATTGGTAAACCAATATTTTACCAAGAGTCAGCAATATTGACAATTTTAAGCAGGGCCATCAGAAGGAAAGGGGGGGGTGCATTATTCCCCAGGCCCGCAATCATGCAGCAAAATTAATTTATAAATGTTAATACAACCTTTATAAATGACGAAGGCGTTAAAAGGCCTAGATCACTAGATGGCATCAGGTGCTGGATAAAGGCTTGCTTTCTCATCAACTGCAGAAAATATTGTTTTAAAGTTGGAAAGAGATCCTCATTCTATAGGGGCCCCCTTGATGATGTTGACCTGGGCATCACAAGAACCACCGACATGTCAGATTTTTTTTATATATTAGCGATTTGTTTTAGTTCAGCAAACTGCAAATGTGTGAGGTTTAAACCAACTGTGATGTTAAAGATTCATCTATCTACCATAAAACTGTCCAAACCAGAAGACAAATTAGATGGAAATTTGATCCTATGTGCTTCCTTCAAAAACAAAATAGCCAACGTTTTAATAATTCATTTACAATGCTGTATAACATCATGATGGACCGTAATCAATGACAGGAAGATTACAACGAAATACAGCGGTGAATGTCAGTGGGCTATAACATCACCAACTTTAAGAAGAAATACTTTCATGTTTAGGAAAACTTTCTGAATTGTGTTTCCCAGCATGCCGGGAAACATTTCAGGCAACGTTATTCTTCAGAGAGCTCAATATTAAAATTTTCTTCCAATCATGAAACAAAGAGAGGATAATAGAGTAACATTTTATCCCGAAAGGTAAATGCTGTCGCTGTGCAGGAATAACTGGTACTCACTCATTGAAGGTAGTTTCTCAGGACAAACTTGGTTTGGAAGGTATGTGAAGTCATCGGGAAGGAAAGTTGTAGTCTGAAAAACCGTTTCATTATGGTTGTAATCAAAAGGATAATCTAGGGTGAAGGGAAAAAAGACTTACATCAATTATTCTCAACAAATCAAACAAAAAAGTACATTTTAAGTGGATTTGAAAGATGTGGGAGAAAGATAATTTCTCTCGAAGATGAACGTTTGAATACACATGGTCGGATAACTACTAGTACAACAATGACAAACATTGGGACCGTGCACATAGAGTTCTGTCACTCAAATCAGAGTGGTAACGCTGCTACTTACTGCTGTGACTAACCAGGTCAGTATTACTCAATTGCACATGGGAAACTGTTGCAGTTTGGCAATGTAAATAAATTATTTTATATCAAATTATTTGTATTTTATACTGAAGTGTACATCACCAAAGTACATCACTACGCATTGGATGGCAATGTACATATGGGAAAAAACACCAGCTTCAACCATAAAAATTGGGAGCCGTGACATGTTACCGCAAGGGTTTCCAACATAAGTCCAGGAGGGAAGGATGCCAACCAACCTTTTAGGATAAATCTCAGATAACGACCAGTGGCAGCTCCTCCGCTATGGCGGAGGAGCTCGGTCCCACTGCTTTCAAGCAGTGCGAGAAGCAAAAACATAAAATTATAATAACTTTCAGGTATTATCATTTTATGTTTGCGCTGCTTGGCGGGCAGGTGGATGGGGCTGCACTACTCTCGGAGCAGGGCAGGGGAGGAGTGGTTTGCCCAATCCTAAGTGCGCAATGACTGTTTGGCCGTCCAAACCAGTCATGCGCACTTTCCCCGTTCTCCATGCAGGCTGCACTACAGCCTGCATGAAGAACATGCCCAACCCTCCAGCCCCTGGCTGAGCACTGTGTCACAGCACTCAGACCAATCACAACGCTGCATTGCAGTGTTGCGATTGGCTTAGGGGATGGAGCCTGGCTGCCTGCTTCCTGTTCCTGAAGTCGGAGGCAGGAGAGCAGAGGCAGGAGAGCAGGAGCAGAGACGCCGGACCCGGCGGCAAGGTAAGTTATTTTTTAATTATGCTCACTCCCTCCTGCAATTACAACACCCCCCCACTCGTAAGCCATGCCGGCCGCCACTGATAACGACGCTCTCCACATTGTGAATTCAAATTCAAAACAGAAGAAATCTGGTTCAGTATCTAGCTCTAAGCTCCATCTAGTTTTCAAAGGCATATCACTCATATACATCTTTGAAGAGTAATTTTACATGAAAACCATCACAGAGGGTGGAGGACTATACACAATACCAATTCATCCTTGAGCATAATTGAAACAAGTAGTAAATTATTATTAATATCATAATTTTTGACTGGGCAGGAAAGTTACTGATGCTGTTGGTGACAACTTCAGAAATGACTGCCGTTTGTTGTTACCTTTCACAAGAAAGAAGCGCCTTTGACTCAGGAGTGTAGCTGCATACAAAACAGTGATGGGTGGAATGCTTGAATTAATCTCAGCCACTGGTAATCACTCAGGCCGCACCCAATCCATTGTTATTCTGCACACCATGCCACCTCAGTTCAAACCCAGCTATATGCAAAGCAGTCGTGACCCTGCTCCAATAGGCACAGTCCCGCCCGAACTGCCAAGCCAGGTCCTCCCTGAACCGCAACACAAGCAACCCAGGACCGGTTTCGACCTAGTTATGGGCTCATCAGCTGGGTATAGCTCGGATCCAGTGACACAGTGTGCACAAGACCTATGTATGGGCTTATCTGTCCCACTTAGGGCAACACAATTAGTATACAAAACAGTGATGGCTGGAATGCTTGAATTTATCTCAGGCACTGGTAATCACTTGAGGCCGCATCCCAATCCATCGTTATTTGGCACACCATGCCACCTTCGTTTGGACCCAGCTATATGTAAATCAGTCTTGACCCTGCTCCAATGAGAATCAGTCTAGCCCGAACTGCCGAGCCAGGAGTGTATCTGAGCAGCTACATTTCCCTCTAATCATAGCCTGGTGGACATGCGTCCATGTGGAGTGGTGGCATCAGAGGTACATTTTATTCTGCTCTTGGCAAGATGATAATGGCATGTAAAATCAGAAAGCACTAGCTGGTCTAGAAAGAATCCAGTCAAAGCTACCAATTTAATACAGTTCGAGACCAACCCAAGACAACGTCATGGCCATGGTACCTCGCCAACAAATCTGGCATCAGTGGTGTGCATTCAGGATGGCGTTTTCAGGTCTGTGAAATCGTGAAGATTATAACCACCTATTCTCTTTACTCAATTCACCAAACAGCCCGCAAGGCACAGGCAACAGTTTGATTGGATGCCTTAATCAGCCCAGTGAAAAGGCTGTAGACATGGCACCCATTTTTTATTTTTTTTATTTTAGCTCAAGCCTTGCCCCTGTGAATCATTTATGGAGGGGAGGATGGCCCTATCCCTGCAGCAGTCCGAGGTACCACCACTCAATTCTGTTCTGTCACACTCCAGCAATAACTGCAGGCGCTATAGCCACAGATGCCATGTTTTATATTCGGCAAGACACACTCATGGGTGAGAATTAGGGGGAGGTATGTTAAGGATAATAGTTGGAGAAAATTCCGTGACCCAAACAACTTCATGCGAATGCCTTGGTCATGGTCACAATACACCACAGTGTAGCCATAAACAGCCACTCATCAACAATACACAAGGCTTATTGAGACTTTGTTTGCAAAATACGGGCTATCAGTAACTAAACAGTACCGAGGGCAATTACCATATAACTAAATGGAACTCATGTTCAAGGCTAGATCTGATGATTGTGAAATATTTATGGCTTGGGCATGAGAAACACCTTTACAAATGAGATGCAGAACAAAGACTCCCTGCCAGGCTATTTGATAGAGAGAGATTAACCTCAAGATACCTCTCATTGTTAAGGTAATTAGTCAGCAAATTAATTTATTGAGCATCTCTTACTGCATAAATCACTTAAAAAGATTAGCCCAGGAGATTACATGAATTTTTCATGAAAACAAAACTGCAGTCAATGGATGCAAACAAGAAAAGACTGATTAGAGGAATAAAAAAGGAGCGGTCAGTGATTGTACAAAAATTATTGACATCTAGGAATAAGAAGTTGAGAGAAGAGGAACAAAAGAAAGGAGCAGGAGAGAGAAATGACAGTAAGCAAGGCAGAGGGGGGCAAGAAAGAATGAAAAAGAGCAAAAAAGAAGGGGAAAATGGAGGCTTGAATGAAAAAGTAAGTGAGGAGAAGCAAGAGAGAATGGAAGGTTAAGATGGACAGAGCAAAAGAGAGGTAAAGAGCAAGAGGGAGACGGCAAGGGATGACAAAGGACCACAAGAGGGAGGAAATAATAGAGCATGGAAGAGAGAAGTGGAATTGAGCAAAAGGAAAGTGAAGAGAATGAGTGAGCAAGAGGAAGAAGCAAAAGATGGAGATGGAGAAGGCCATAAGAGAACGTGCAGGTGAGGAAAGCAATATGGAGTGGGACAGATACAAAAAAGAATGAGTGAGAGCTCGATAGAAGTAGCGTGCATATGACCGAGCAAGAATGAATGAACAAGTGAGAATGAGGAGGGAGGGTGCAAGAGAATGAACGAGGAAGAGTAGGGGAGCAATATAATGAAGCAATGCAAGGGGAAATAAAGAAGGGAAAAATTAAAGCAAGGTAAGAAGAAAGAAGATGGGAAAAGTAACTTAAAAAATCAGAGGCAAAGCCAATTAGAAATTACGTCAACAAACAGCATCTAAGACTTTCTCTTCATGCCCGGAGAAGAAGCTTACTGAAATCCTAAAGCAAAAAATCCGATTTAGAGGTAATCACATTAATGCTTCATCTCGTTAATTTCATCTGGGCCCTGCTGACTGCGTTTCCTTGCAGGTGTGCAGGTGGCACAAAACATCTTAAAGTGCCCCTATTTTATTGGCACAATGCGGATTGTTTTGCTTTTTTATATCAGCGGTTTCTCTGAGTGGTCATAAGCAAAGAACTATATTTTTGGAAGGCAACCAAGAAAGCAAACAACTTAAAAAAATTTTTTAAACTATATTTGTTTTTATTTTTCGCAAATTGCAAAGTAAACCATTTCCTTTCAAAATGTTCAGTATTAAAGAATCTTTCAGAAAAAAATATTGTACCAAGTTATTTCTACATATACTTTGACACTCAATACTTATACTAATAAATACCATTACTTAGTCATGCCCACTTTGCTGCCCTAAACAGAACACTCCAACACAATCTGGTTATCTAGGTAAGGGGCTACTTACTACACCATAAAGCGCCATAAGGACAATCATTCGATTTGTGTATGCTTCTTTGCATCTCTGTGGTTTCGGCCCTCAAATAATGCCCCACAGCTTTCTTCAGGACAAAACTAATACAATCTGAATTCATTCCAACACCGATCCAGTCACATAGTCCTGGGTGGGAGTTATCCAGCTTGTTATTTTTCCAAGCATATCTACTGGGGGTGGAAGACAAACCATTCCAACCTTAGAATTGAGAGCACTGAAATATCCACTATACTAAGACATCATGAATATTCCATTTTTGGGGTAAATTATTAGCCTTAATTCTTATTTTTTTCCAATCTGAATAAATACTTAAACATACCTTTGAGATTGGTTATATTTTTATATAGCCCAATCCAGTGTAAAGTTACACACAACGCTCATGGAGCCTGGCTTACAATTATCCGGTGTTAAGTTTCTCTCTTGGGGTTCTGCCTTTGCCCTCACTGAATCCAACTCAGTTCCAGATAAGTGCAAGAGGTTCATGTAAAGTGCATATCAGGAGCAAATAATAAATTGATGCACAATGGTAATAAGGGATCTTCATTCCCCTTTCCATTCCCTCCGTTATCCCTCAAAGTGGAAGCCACAGCTACTGCGCGTGTAAAACGAACACGCCTGCGGGCTACAAAATAGTTCTTTTGTTGAAACAGGGGAAGTAATAACATTGTCAAAACAAAACAGTATAGAAAGAAAAACCGGAACCAGATCTTGTTAGATAACTTTACGTCACCGTGATGGACCAAGTGGCAGATGGTAATACACAAAAAAAAAGTGTTGACTTTCTCGTTTAAAAAGGACAGCGAGCCCAGATTCATCCTGAATGACCTGCTCCATCATGGATCCCACTCCTCACTTGTGCCAATAGTTGTGGCACGAGTCGGTTCAACTTTATAGATAAGGGTGCACTTCCAACAGAACAATGTACTTCTGTGGATGAAAACACGATCTCAGTGTACGCCGCCTGGTGGGAAGGCATGAGAGACCAGAAAAAGTAGAGTAAAACTCCTTCAGGGCTAAGTTTATTCTGGTCGCCATTCATTAGGATTAAAAGCAAAGATGAATAATTCTACCTGGGGATCAGATCAACATGTTTCAGCCTCCTATCACAAGTCAATACTAGGGCGTTCATCAGGACCTGGGCCCCTGATCAGTGCTTATTGGTACAATGATGGGGCTCCCGAGGTTGATGAACTAGCAAGTGATGTTTGAACAAAGAAATAGGTTCCAAATTATACAAAGCAGGCAATCCAGCAATAAATGGAGGTTACATTCGACCTTCATTGTAGTAACCATCTATTCTATTGCAAACACTACCAATTTGGGAGTAGTGTGCAGGGGAGCCAATAAGTATTGGCTTGACTTAATTCAGCGCTTCCTTGGCTGCTGCTGCACCTACTGTCCACCACCACAAGCCAGAACAAATACAATGCTCACTGTTTACCATTGTGCATATGAGTCAACTAGCATGGGTGTGATCATCCCCAGTTCAAAAATACGCCCAAAAGAATGTCGGCTGTGCATATGCACTGGTAAATGTCAAGCGGCATGTTTTAGGTACAGGGAACATGGGATCTGAAATCATATTGGGATCTGTAATCATATCTCTCAATGAAATGCTTCATCGGGCTACAGCCAACCTCCTGGAGCTCAAATCAGTCAATGTATTTAATAGCAAAATTCTTGTTTGATAAGCGTGAGGCTGGAATCTAGCATGCAGGAAAGGTGAAAGGATTATGAATGCTCTTGGAGAGCTCCCTCTCTCAATGAAAAAAGGCAATTAATTTTTTGGGGGGCGTTTTATATAGCCCAACTAGGCCCGAAGGTATCAGAGTACTTTACAGGAGCACCAGTTGCGTTACAAACGGACACATTCATTTTTGTTTTGCACGGTGAGATTACGTGATTTGCCCAGAATCACAGGATGTTGAGCGTCCCTGCCAAGACTCAAACCCGGTTCCCTAGCTTTGAGGTCAACCGCTCTAGCCATTAGGCCACATCCTCTCCCCTGTTTGTTTTCACAACTTTACTTGTAATTTGGCACCACCTAAAAGAGGCGTCCTGAGGCTACGGCCCATAACGTATGCCTGATGGAACCACTCTTTCTACAAGGATGGTCCAAAGAAGCCATGCCACCTGATACCCTGTCAGTACAAAGGACTGTTCAAGTACATGGAAGGTTATGGACCCAACACTGCGTTCTTCTGGCAGATATGTAAGAAGTTAGGATTATTAAAACCACCTTCGACACTGTGGTGATTTACAGACATGCCCCTTCAAGCTTCGGTGCTTTCTGGGATGTAAGCAGTTATCGGGAACCTTTCCTTTCACATTTCAAACCAATCACGGCCACTTCATAACACTCTTTACACACTCCAGCTCAAACTGTCTGCAACGCACCAGTCCTAATGTAAGGGAGTGGTTTCTGTGACCTGTAGACTTTCCAAGAGGCTGTACTGTCACAGTTCTTGATTATCTACCGACAAGAGGGTAGTAACAAACCTTTTTAATGTTCTTGTCAATAATAAATACACAACATCTTCTAGAACATGGAGTAGGAAACAAACACACCTATGATATTCCATAGCCTTGCCCATGCCGCTCTTTCTACCACTATCACCCAATTCATCACTCCACCACTTCCTGTGATGGTACATTTTTCAAAAGCAACATCAGATTAAATCTCTCAAAGGTGTTCAACAATCACAGACCAGTCCTGCCCAGCTTGGGTCCCACCCGTGGGTCGTAGCAGATACCAGTTTGAGCTAACTAATACACAGCAGTTTAAATGTATAATCAGTAACAAAATTATCAGAAGTCATTCATTGATGTCTTATTCCCGAATCCAAAAATATTAATCGGAGTGTTCTAGGTTTCCAATGCACGATTGGTCACAAGTGAGTGAACTGTAAAAACTGATATACCTGTGTCATTCGTGCCGTTATTCCTCCTGGCGTAAGTGCCTCGGACCACTTGTTCGAACATCTGAGACCCTATGGTCCTCATGTTCTCCCGGATCATGATGCCTTGTGCCTGGACCATGAAGAGGTAGGTGGTCGCTGCAAAGAACACAAGACATTGGAAAATCAGTCATTGACTAGGGTCTCACTTGAAATCAAAAGATTCTTAACATTAGCACTTTTTTCTTCAGGTAGGTAGATACTGCAGTGGTGCCTTCAATCAACTGCATGCAACGACTGCAGACACAATAAAGAAACTGTTTATTGGAACTTAGTATAGCGCTTTTAACCAAAGCGCCTTACCAACTTAAAGAAATCATAAAATACTCAATAAAATGTTGTGATTACAAGAGAACAGCAATAAGAAGACGGAAAAAGACCAAAAGAATAACCAGGGTAAACAGCAGTAAGGGAATATTAGCAAATTTAACAAAAGATCCTGCAGCGACCAATAATTAATTGATGCCTAAAAATGACAAAAGACGAAGTTAAAGTTTCAAAAACCGTTCTCCAGTTTAGAGGGGAAACAACCAATTCCCAAACCTTCATAAGCAAACTGAAACATGGTTGTATAACAATGCAATACAAGGGAGCTTGCAATTCCTGTAAAAATATGCTCCTTTCATTTTCTTATTACAGTCTAGTTTTGATATTACTAGTTTTCTGTGATAAGAAACAACGACCAGCTGAAATAAGTTATTACAGGTGTTCTGACGTCACAACGTGTCTGCCAGAGGTAACAGAGAAGGTGAGAAGCTGATGAAGGAGCAGAACTAAAACTGCTATTTAGACTGTAAAAACGAGATATTGCTTTTCAGCTCTTCTAAACTGTTTTCGTGAAGCTAAGTCATCAGCAGAGAGAAGCCAGATAGGCAACAGGTTTATTTTGTTCCGACCAATAGTTGAGTACATGAAAGCTGAAATCTCTTGGCGATACAAACTATAGCCGTTTTCTGAAAATGACATGCATTGAAATGCATGTTTTTGCAACAAATGACTAGCTTGTATTGATGTGTTGTTGTTTTTGTAGCTACATTCATTCACATGAAGGAGCAAGAGGCCGAGGATTTAGTTTTTTGGGCGTATGGTGTAATTATGTATTATTCGGAATAAAATACCGTCTGCCCCATCCTGCTTTCATTTTTTCATCTTTTCATTACTTCTCTCACCTTTCTTAATGTTATTTATACATCCATCCTTTTCCCACATCCCTTTTTTATTTCTTCCTTTCATCATCCATGCATCCTTATCTTTCCTTCTCTTCCTCCATCCATTTATTCATCCATCCAGCTTTCCTTTCTTTTTTGAGTGTCTATCCTTTTCTTCACCAATTCGTGATTCTCTGAATCTACCCACTCTTCTCCCTCCATTCTCTCCATCCATCATCCGCCTATCCTTCTTTATATCCATCCCTCATCCATCCTTTGACCTCTCCATTCATCCATCCATCCCTCAATTCATCTCGCTCATCCCTGCTTCCCCTCTTTCCTGTTCACCCACTCCACTTCTTTAGCATACCATCCAGTTACAGTAGTGTGTATGAGCCTCCAGCAGTCTCCCATCCAAGGAAAATTAGCTGTAGACAAAGTGAAATGTTTTATGATCATCAGAACTGCTCTATGAAGCCACTCTCGGCTCAAGCTGCTAAAGTAGGGGTTCAGGACGCCCTTGCTTGAGAGTGCATCACCCCACTGCCTAGGGAAAGCTCGTTGCTCAGCAAACTGACTGACTGCAAAGTCCTACAACTTGATTTGTTTGGGGAGAGCACCTCTCTATCCCCAGATTCACCCTTCTGGAATTACTCCCACTTTAGAGAAGCAACAGGCCTCACTGGTTCATTTGGATAAAGCAGCCCTAATGCTAACCTTGTAGTGAGCAGCTAGGGGGCTGCAATGTGTTGACTGTGTCTTTGCATTCATACAGAGGTCTGGCTTTTTGCTAGGTTTGCACTATACAAATGCCACATAAATTGAGTATCAGCCCAACATTCCCACAAAAATCAAGTTACACAGTTGCAGATGTGTCATTAGTTATCCAACAACACAGCAGATTTCTTAACGGTAGAGTCACTTTTGGACAGTGCTTAATTTGTAAAAAACAGACGTGCCAGGGCTCTCGTCAGGGGGCCACTGCAGCTTGCACCACACATTGTCCCTGCCAGTACTGTCAGTGACAGCACCAACACAAATACTAACCATCACACTGCTAAGTGTGACAACTCAGACTATTTCATGCCCCCAAAGCTATAAGAATGGCTTGGTCGGCAGGTAATAGTCATTTTTAATGTATATTGAATTTATAATTAACTGTTGTTGTGGTCCTCTCTAAATTAGCCACACAGTGCCACCTTGTGGCAGACTGTCACAAGCGCCGGTGTTGACAGTTAAGTGCGGGTGCCAAGCACCAGAAACCACCAGCTCAAATTAAGCTCTGCTTTTGGGGGGCATAATGGAAGTTGATCAGCTCTATCCCTCAGCTGTCCCCCACAAACTCATGCCTGGACTTTGGGCTGCTGTTCATTTGCTTTAAACCTCCACAAATCTAAGGTACTAAAAACACCATAATGTGCAAGGATGCCCAAACATAACCGTCCCCTAAAGCTGAGCAATGGACAACCGTAAACCGCAGCAGAACAGAACAAACAGTTAAGTCTTTCAGTACACACATCCATGAACATAAAGCTCCACACAACGTTTTAACCAAGCACTGGCCAATACAATCCATCACTAAACAATACATAAGCCTACTCTGCTGCACTCTCCTTAAACGTTGTGAAAGACAATCAAATACATTGTCAACACAACTTTGAACAAGAGTCCAGAAGCGCTATGGAGCCATAAATATACTAGTAAGCACTAGTATGGAATACACAATTGCATTTAACACAGCCATTGAGTAAAAAGTTAGCATGGAGACAATGGAGCTACCTGCAAGTAAACTTTCACGCTTCAAACGAGAAAATGCCTTTTCACAAAATACTCTCTAGCCCCCTAGATCAGGGCGGGGCGTGGGTGGCGGGGGATGAGTAAGCTCTACGCTTTATATACACATTTCCGAAACAAAGATCCTTTGTGGTGACACTAATATTTGTTCAACAAATAAGCCACACTCATATCTGGAATTTTTCCTGCACCAGGTCACACACTGTCGTCCTGGTACAAAGGTACGCTTTAGAGACGCGCAGCGGATGGTACTCCCTGGTACTGGGGCCAGCTAGGCTATGCTGTCATTGTGCACACATGAGGCTATTAATTAACTAAAAGTGACTGCCAATGATACTCTGGTTCCTTGCAACACAAAAGTGCAGAAGTCAATAGTCGATGTGAACGCACTCTAGTAAATTAGTTCAACAAAACACCGTTAAGCAAAATAGCTAGATTCAGATAACTACAGCCACGGTTTTTTATTTATTAATAGGATCATCTTTTATGGCTTTTTGTTATGTTTCATCGACGAGTTATACAACATGTCTCAGTGTTCGTAGAACCATGCATTCACCTTAACTTCAGCCGCAATGCTGCCCTATTATTCCAAGGGGCCCATAGATTAACTATCTACCTACAACACAATATAACAGTAACGTAACAAGTATAATGCACAAACGTGAGTGGGGGAGGGGTATAAAGACAAATCAATTTTCAAGGAATTCCTTAATTGTTGGTCAGCCTCCATTTTTGTTGGTCAGCCTCCATTTTTACTCTGATGCCTCCTTATTAAACATTTGCATGTGTCGATCATCGGTGATAAAATGGCCACTTCGATCGGGTGACTATAAACATGAAGGATTTGTATGCATGCAGATATTTATTTATTCTTTTACAGATTTCTTCAGAGGAAAATTTTTTTGCACCTTCATACATGTGCAAATGTTGCTTTGTTGTTGCTGCTGATCCCCAATATTCATTGTTCTGTCACTCATGCTTGACACTTTGTCCAATGTCTAACTTCTCCATCAGATACATAATTGTTGTGTTAAACCAACAGCTGATCCACAATGTTCTTAAGACTTTGTCCTATTCAACCATGATCTTTTTCCCCCATTCCTCTCCATTCCAGTACTGAGCCTTCTTCACCTACCATTATTAAGAATAAACGTATTTAATCGCAAACATGGGTATAAGTTTGAGGGGATACAGTTGGGGAAGACAACGGCAGCCAGGCTACAAGACTGTTGCTTTTTTGATGGTGCAGTTGGGTTCCTTGTGCATTCCCCTGTGTTTTCAGGGTGCAGTGACACAGGTTGCAATAGAGAGGTCTCCAAAAAGAAGTTCCTACCTATACTGTGATTTTACTTGGGTATTAAAATTCTAAAAGCATCCGCAGGCGCTCGAGGTGTTAAGTGGCACCTGGTTGCTTGCTCCCAGCAACGCAGTTCCCCGGTGGATCTTCTCTTGTTGCTGCTGTCATCCTGTGTTGATGTCCTACTGCACAAAGAAGGGGATTGCTACATCTACAAGCACGTACCAGTGTGTATCCGTGGCAGCGTGAAGTTTTCAATGAATTATGTTTGTTGACTGGGGGTTCCAGGTTAGCAGCCGTCTCTGCTTCCTGACGCACAAGTTACTAACTTGTGTAACGATATATCTGTAAGAGACAGTAGTTAGTGACAGATTCCTTACCTTAGAATATCCCCAGGCGTCAGGCTGGATCCGGAAAGTTTTTGCGTAGCAGTACCCTTGTGCGTCGGTAGGCGGCGTCGTGCGGCTCCGCGTCCGTCGTCGGCGTCGTGATCGCCGGGTTGACGTCGCGGGCAGTACTCAGAGCGCCGCCCTGCGCGCTGACGTCAGTTCTGTACACGACTTTCCGCGCCAGGAACGCAGAGCCATGCAAGAAGCTGACATAGGTGTCTGAAAAATACTAGGGCCCTGAAAGGGATGTCCTTAACCCTAGAAATCAGTTCGCAGAACGGGGAGGATGGGTGGGGCGGTAAGGAATCTGTCACTAACTACTGTCTCTTACAGATATATCGTTACACAAGTTAGTAACTTGTGCATCTGAAAGAGACACGTTAGTGACAGATTCCTTACCTTAGAATAGATACCCCAGCAATACCAACCCCGGTGGTGGGTCTGCGAACAAAGATCAGACAAGGAAGTCCTGCAGGACAGAACGGCCAAAGAAGCCGTCCCTCCGGACCTGACTGTCAAGGCAGTAATGCTTTGTAAACGTGTGCAGCGAGGCCCACGTAGCTGCCTGACAGATAACCGGCAGCGGAATACCGCGGCCTAAGGCCGTGGTAGCAGCCGTTGCCCTGGTGGAATGGGCACGCAGCCCAACAGGAGGGTCCTTCTTAGCCAAAGAATAGCAGGTCTTGATGCACAAGGTAACCCAGCGGGAGATGGTTAGTTTGTGCACCGCCCGACCTTTTTTGGCGCCCACGTAGCCAACAAAGAGCTGGTCATCCACCCGGAAGTGTTTTGTGCGGTCGATATAGAAGGAGAGCGCACGTTTTGGGTCCAGACGGTGGAGCCTCTCTTCCTCTCTGGAAGGATGCGGAGGCGGAAAGAAGGTAGGCAAAGTGATGGTCTGCCCAATGTGGAAGGCAGTAACCACCTTTGGCAAGAAGGACGGACGCGTCCGAAGAACAACCTTGTCTGGATGAACAGACAGAAAGGGAGGTTTGCAAGATAGAGCCTGGAGCTCACTCACCCGCCGAGCGGAGGTGATGGCCACCAGAAAGGCTGTCTTCAGAGTCAGAAGACTAAGAGGACAGTTATGTAGAGGCTCAAAGGAGCGCACATTAAAAAGGTAAGAACCAAGTTCAAGTCCCACTGAGGCATTACAAACGGAACAGGAGGGAAGAGGTGTGTAATGCCTTTTAAGAACCTGTTAACAACAGGGGACTTGAAAAGGGAGGGCTGATCAGGGAGCCTGAGGAAGGCCGAGATAGCACAAAGATAACCCTTGATGGTACCCAGGGCAGAACCCTGTTGGGCCAGAGAAAGATGGAACAGAAGGACCTCAGAAAGAGGGGCAGAAAGGGGATTCACAGCCTTTGCTATGCACCATGCCACAAATTTGTTCCACCTGCAGGCGTATACCACCTTAGTGGAGGGACGCCTGGCTGCCAGAATCACATCACAAACTTCGGGAGGCAAGTCGAAAGGAATCAACTGCCGCCGCTCAATCTCCACGCAAGCAGGTGTAGACTGGACAGGTTCGGGTGGAGGACCGTCCCCTGCTGCTGCGACAGAAGATCCTCCCGAAGAGGCAGACGGATCGGGGGATCTACGCTCATACTGAGTAGCTCGGGATACCAAACTCTTCGAGCCCAGTCCGGAGCCACAAGAATGACTTGGGCCCGGTCGTGCCGAATCTTCTTCAACACTCTGGGTAGAAGTGGTATAGGCGGAAAGGCGTACAATAGACCGCAACTCCACTCGTGACGAAAAGCGTCGCCGAGCGAGTGCCGCCTTGGAAATTCCAACGCGCAGAACTGATGACATTGCGCGTTCTCTTCGGTGGCGAATAGATCTAACCAAGGCTCTCCCCACTGTAGAAAGAGTCCTTGCGCCACTTCCGAGTGAAGACGCCATTCGTGATCCATCATGCACCTGCGGCTGAGTTCGTCCGCCCTGGCGTTCAGGGAACCTGCCAGGTGTTGAACCATCAGGAACATGCCCTGATGTTCCAGCCATGTCCAGAGGCGCAGAGCCTCCTGACAAAGGGTCCACGACCCCACCCCGCCTTGTTTGTTGCAGTACCACATGGCGGTGGTGTTGTCTGTGAACACCTGCACTACCTTCCCTTTGACAGAGGGAAGGAATGCCTTGAGTGCAAGTCGGATCGCCCGGAGCTCCAGAAGGTTGATATGGAGCCGGGACTCCGCCGGAGACCAGAGGCCTCTGATCTCCGCCTCTCCCATGTGACCGCCCCATCCCAGAAGGGACGCGTCCGTCACAACTGTGTGCTCTGGCTGGGGAAGGGAGAGGGATCTGCCCATGACCCATTGCCGGTTCGAGAGCCACCACTGCAACTGTTTTGCAGTCCCCTCCGAGATCTGGACGTGATCGGACAGGTTGCCCTGGTGCTGCGCCCACTGGAACTTCAGGTCCCACTGCAGAGCCCGCATATGCCATCTGGCATGATTGACCAGCAGGATGCAGGAGGCCATGAGGCCCAGCAGCCTCAGGGTCATCCGTACCGAAACCCAGGATAAAGGCTGAAAGATCGGAATCATAGCCTGAATATCCCGGACTCGCCGTTCGGGAGGATAGGCCCGAAACTGCGTCGTGTCCAGAACTGCTCCGATGAAAAGGAGCTGTGGAGAAGGAATCAGATGCGACTTCGGCACATTGATGGAGAACCCCAGCGAGTGCAGGAGTTCGGCCGTAGTCTGGAGGTGGGAGACGACTGCCTGGGACGAGCCCGCCTTCAGCAGCCAGTCGTCGAGGTAGGGGAAGACTGAAACCCCTGCCCGGCGCAGATGAGCTGCGACCACCGCCATCACTTTGGTGAACACCCGAGGGGCACTGGTAAGGCCAAAGGGGAGCACGGTGAACTGAAAATGCTCGAGGCCTACCGTGAACCGAAGGTAACTCCGGTGGGCCGGCAGGACGGGGATGTGGAAATAGGCGTCCTGCAAGTCCAACGCTACCAACCAGTCTCCAGGGTCGAGGGCAGTCAAGACCTGAGCTAGGGTGAGCATCTTGAACTTCTCCTTCCGGAGGAAGCGATTGGACGTTCCGGAGGTCCAAGATAGGACGCATGTCCTCCTTGTCCTTTTTGGGCACCAGGAAGTAGTGGGAGTAGCAACCACGTCCTACTTCTGGGGTCGGAACATGCTCGATGGCCCTCTTGGCCAAGAGGGCTGGGACTTCCTTCTGCAGAAGTACCAAGTGATCCCCTGACATGCGGTGGAATTGAGGTGGCATGGCTGGGGGGTGGTCTCGAAGGGGAGGGAGTAGCCCCTTCGGACAATGTCCAAGACCCACCTGTCCGAGGTGATGGGACGCCAGTGGTGAAGGTGATGGCGGACCCTGCCCCCTACTGGCGTGCTGTGCACCTGAAAGGAGGGACTAGGAGGGCTTGGAGGCCGCGGACGGGTTGGAGGTGGTGGCCTGACCCGCACGCTGGTTGCCCGAACCGCCACGGCGGTATCCACGTCCTCGGCCACGCGAAGACGCCTGCTGCGCGGGCCGGTGGCTGGGCTGCTGACGTGACTGGGCGCCCCTTCCGTGGCCACGATAGGGGCGAAAAGCAGAAGGTAGCGGAGGGCGTGTAGCAGAAAGGCCCAGGGACTTGGCAATAGCCCGTGAGTCCTTAAAACGCTCCAACGCATGGTCTGCTTTGGAACCAAAAAGACCGACTCCATCAAAGGGCATGTCCATGAGAGTATTCTGGACATCCCCTGAAAAACCAGTGGTCCTCAGCCAGGCGTGGCGACGCAGCGCCACCGTCGTTGCAATAGATCTGCCCAGCGAGTCGGCGGTATCAAGGCCACACCGAATGGTGTATTTGGCCGCATCCCTTCCTTCCGCAATGGCGCGGGTAAGCAGTGTCTGGACCTCCTCAGAACACTGGGGCAAAACAGTCGCCACCGAATCCCACAAGGAGTGGGTATATCGGCCCAAAAGACAAGCGGTGTTGATGGACCGCAAGCCAGCATTGGAGGAAGAAAACCCTTCTTCCCAAATTGATCCAGGCGTTTGGATTCCCTATCCGGAGGGGCGGTAGGGAAGGCGGTTTGGGAAGCGGAGGCTTGGACAACCAAGCTCTCAGGAGTGGGGTGGACAGAGAGAAACAAGGGGTCGCCCGGAGCTGGGCGATGGTGTCGGGACACGTTCCTATCCACAGGAGCCCCTGTGTTGGGCTTGGACCAGGCGCCCAAAAGAACGTCAGTTAGTGCATCGTTGAACAGCAGCACAGTCTCCAAGGAGGAGGCTGCCGGCTGAAGCACTTCCGTCAAGAGATTAGTCTTGACCGTCACCGTAGGGAGTCGGAGATGTAAGGCTCCAGCTGCCCTACGCAACACTGATGCAAAATTGGCTCCCTCCTCCGTAGCCACGGGAGGAGACAGCATGCCAGTGTCAGGGGAAGTATCTAGACCACTGGCATCCCCTAGGTCCTCTGCCCAGTCCTCATCATACTGACACTGCTGTGCCAGAGGGTCCTCAGACCCCTCCCAGTCCTCCTCCGGTTCAAAATAAGGAGGAGGAGGGACATTTGGGACCCAAGGTCCCATCGGCGCCGGAACTGGCGTCGAGCGACGTCGGTCCGGCTCCATGTCCGGAGCCGGAGAGTACATGGGGACGACGCCGCCCGGAGCCCCGGCTGGCGGAGGCGTGGTCAGGTCGACCGGCGTCGATGGGGGTTGCGGTACCACCGGAGCCGGGATCGAGGCCGGGGCCGAAGCCGGGATCGAGGCTGGAGGCACGAGCGACGCCGGGACCGGAGTCGTCGGCGACGCCGGGGCAACCCCATCAGGGCCCGCGGGGCCCGAAGGCGCACCGGAGGGACCTTAAGGCCCGAAGAGGCGGGCCATGGCCGACAGGAATTCCTGTACTTGGGCCGGATCCGCCCCGAACCCGGGAAGGACGGGTATTGCGGGGGCGACTCCACAGGCATGTCCGGGGCCGCAGGGACGGTGCCGGGAGGGGCCTCAGCCGAGTCGCGAGACCGGGCGAGGCGAAGTCCTAGAGCGATGATGCTTTTTGGACTTCTTGTGCTTAGACTTACCGGACGACGAAGACTTGGATCCCGACGACCGGTGAGGACTCCGCGACCGACCCCTCGACCTCTCACGCGACCGGGGCTTGGTGTGGCGCGGAGGCGACTGCCGGGCCGCGAGGACCTTTCGAGACCGCTCTCGCAAAGTTTTCGGGTTGAGGGCCCGGCTGTCGGAACACGACTTCGTGTCGTGGCCTCGGCCGAGGCAGAAGAGACACTCCAGATGCGGGTCTGTGATGGACATCATCTGAGCACAGGCGTCGCAACGCTTAAAGCCGGGCATCCCTACGACACCTTGGAGTCGATTCGAAAGAAACAGTGAAAAAATTCACCCAAAAAGTTAGTCAAAAAATGACTAGGGCACTGCTCTTCCCGGATCTGCGCTTGCTGGCGCGGAAAAAGAAGAACTGACGTCAGCGCGCAGGGGCGGCGTCTAAGTACTGCCCGCGACGTCATCCCGGCGATCACGACGCCGACGACGGACGCGGAGCCGCACGACGCCGCCTACCGACGCGCAAGGGTACAGCTACGCAAAAACTTTCCGGATCCAGCCTGACGCCTGGGGATATTCTAAGGTAAGGAATCTGTCACTAACGTGTCTCTTTCAGATTGCAGCTGTGGCTTCAATAGTATGTCAACAACCTCTAGGAAATTGTCCCCACTCATTGAATCTCTCAATACTAGTTCTTGCATCATTGGTCCTTACCTTTATTCCAAAGCATCTGGGCTACCGGAACACTCTATACACCGTCCACATAACAATAACTCGATGTTCCATAAAGCTATAGACGCTTCTAGATCTTATTAACTATGAACCATTGATGCCGCGAGTAGAGTACCCCAATGTCACTGGTTATTAAGGCACGGCTCACCTACTCGACTCCCCAGAGCAGAATAATCATGACATGATCCATTTCAATTTTGCTGGGTAAAAAAAGTTTACAAGCTTTTGTACACAATTGACAATTGCCCTAAAAGTAAAGCTATAAAAGAGGAGTAAAGACATTTGAAACTCTGTTAAGCATCACAAAAGAATCTGAGCCAGGACATTGGTGTAAACGTAAGTGAGACTGTAGAAAATAATCCATATGCAGCTGTAATACAACGTATGCTCCTTCGAGAGTTAGTCAAGGGTTAGACTGTGAAACACTGAGCCCTCTCCTAGTTATATGCGTCATAGCAGATAACAAGCTAGAAGAACTGCAAACTCAAGCTCATTAGGAAAGAAATTACAGTCCTAAGATTCAAATCTCTTTCAGCAAATTATTAAACCTCATCCAGTGAATTATAAAGATCAAAGTGCTAGGAACGTTCAAAATAATCAGTTATTTTTCCTAGTAGAACAACGTTATTGATGCCTCAGTGAATCTATTCTTCTCTGTCACTTACACTCACCCACAGAGCAGACTGGAAATTTTTTGCAAAGCCATGGGGCTAGACTTGGGGAAATCGGTCAAATGTACTTCCTTAAATCGGACTGGTCCAGGCAAAGTAAACCAGCTACAAGCAACGGTATATTGACCTCTATAGCCCAGAAGTGGTAAAGCCCATCCTTTCATCTAAGGCAGGATTAGCACATCTTGCCACAAGGACGGGTGTTCTTGTGACAATAAACCAAGTGGTAGTAGAAACAGACAAAGAAAACTGCTTTTACTGGACGGACAGAGCAAAAGCTCAACAAATTCCACTACAGTAATTCATTAGTTCTAACTTAAATACAAAAAAGATCTACATGAAGCACTACTAAAAAAAAACTAAAAAAATTATGTTTATTAGTGAGCGAAAAAAGTTGTACTTGAGCATGAAGGTTGTTCTATATAAATCATTATCCTGAAGGATGAATTGTATAAGTCTTAGAATGAAAAATGTCAACCAGAGGTACGATTTTGGGTGGTTATAAAAATTGAAAGGTAAAAAGGCCTACAGTATGTATATCATGCGGATTCAGACAACACAGAAAATCTAGAAATGGACTGCCACATAACTACAGACAGCAACATATGCAAATCGGTCATGGAGAAGACAGACTATGAAACGCTGAGCCCGCTCCATATTATATGCGTCACAGCAGATAAGAAGCTAGAAGAACTGCAAACTCAAGCTACTTGGGAAAGAAATTACAGTCCTAAGAAGGTTCAAATCTTTCAGTAAATTATTAGCGCTCATCCAGTGGATTATAAAGATCAAAGTGCTAGGAATGTTCAAAATAATCAGTTATAATTCCTAATAGAACAACGTTATTGATGCCTACGTGAAACTATTCTGATCCATCAATTACGCTCACCCACAGAGCAGACTGGAAATTCTTTGCAAAGCCATGGGGATAGACTTGGGAAATCGGTCAAATTTACTTCCTTAAACCAGAATGGTCCAGGCAAAGGACAGCAGCTTCCAGCAGCGGTATATTGTATTGACCTCTATAACCCAAGTGGCATAGCCCGTCCTTTCAGCTAAGGCAGCATTAGCAGAATCTTGCCACAAGGACGGGGTCCTCTTGTGACAATAGATCAAGTGGTAGTAGAAACAGACACAGAAGAAATCTGCTTCTACTGGACTGGCAGAGTAAAAGCTCAACAAATTCCACTACAGGGACTCATTAGTTGTAGCCTAAATACAGAAAAAAGATGTATGAAGCACTACTAAAAAAAAAAGAAAATGTTTATTAGTGAATGAAAAAAAGTAGTACTTGAGCATGAAGATTGTTTTATATAAATCATTATCCTGAATGATGACTAATATAAGTTTTAAAATGAAAAATGTTAATCAGATGTTGGATTTTGGATTGTTATAAATATTAGAATGGAAAAAGGCCTAGAGTATGGGCATCATGCGGATTCAGACAATACGGAAAATCTAGGAATGGGCTGCCACATAACTAAAGACAGCAAAATATACAAATTGGTAATGGAGAAGATAGACTATTTGGGATGTGCATAGCAAAAACATGTGAGGTGGGGGTATTAAGAGTTAATTTCCCATTGTATTAAAATGTCGGTCTTCCCACAGTTAATATTTTTAATGGAATCAGTTATAACTAATTTATTTCCAATGTTCTTCTAAAAAATAAAGACAATTATAATACCTTTTATTTGGAGGAACATAGCTGGATGGTAGGACATAAGAATCAGATTGAACTTACAAAGAAAACCTTTTTCCAAGATAATTACCAATGCCCTTAACTTATCAAAGGCACCATATAGGATCATAATTTAACTACATCACCACAGACAACCCCCCTGTCACTTGTACATTCAGCTTTTCTTAGTATATATAGCAAACATAAATTCTGCCCCCACATTACCGGTGAGGGTTTCATTTGTAGTGCATAATCCCAGATGGAGCAATTTGTGTCCACCATGGGGGTCAAACTTTTGGCAGCTATCAAAAGCAGTTGCCCCCTTTGTGGCCAGCACTGGTGACGAAAATCATGGATCTGTATTTGATTTGTGCCCCCATACCTTTCTTAATCAGCTCTCTGAGAAGTGGATTTGGTCTCAAATTTAGAAACGGGCAATTGTTTAATCCTTTGCTGAAAAACAAAAAACCTCACTATCACCCGGTGCTAAAAAAAATTATTCACTCAACTCTCTGCTTTGATATTTCGGAAAGATACTTGAAAGGCTGGTCTTTGCACAACTGCAAACTTAAGTAGTAGGGACTTCTCTACTGGTGTTTTAGGCAGGATTTTGGTAGCGTCAGCGCATCAAATTAGTTGTACCCCATTCTTAGATGACCGAAAGAGGTTTCTGTAGCCTACAACACTGACCACTCTCCTCTCCAGTTTAAAATAAGGCAGGACTTGCGTGAATAAAATAATTTTAGTGTCATGAGCCAGTTCGCAGCTTTACCACCATTCAGTTCAGAGCTGAAAACCATCAGCTGTGGTGTTCCTCAACAAAAAAATGTTCAGACTATTTTTATCTTTCTGCAGGCCATGGCCCAAACTATTCCATCAAACAATTCAGCTACACACATATAATGATTACAGTCAGCTCATCTTCAGTCACTCCCAAACAGCTGGGACCACAGATGAGACATTGCAGCCATCCTTTGTGAGCAAATACTGGTGAGTATCAGACAACTTTCTAAAAGTCAGCCATAAGACGAAGCTTCTGGTCACCAGAAATGCTCTCTCTAGACATAACCTGACTTTCTGAACAGCTCTGAAGGCCTCGCCCACCGAGCCTTCAAAAGCTGTACAAACTCTTGGACTTTTTATTGAAGATCATCTATTCCTGAAAACCCAAGTGGCCAATACAACAGTTGATTTCTGTAAATACAACTTTAAAGAGGATACTACCACACATACATTCTGACCAGCAGACAGCAGAAGAGTAATATTGAAGCAAAGCAAGTCTGTCTATCTAGGGACTCTCGTAAGCTGCTGAACGGGTTACGCCTCGTACAAAATGAAGAGGCTCATTTGCTCAGTGGACTTTCACAATGTGATCATGTCAGTCCAAGTTTTAGTGACATACACAGACCTCAAGGGAAAAACAAATGAGCTTCAAATCTAGGGTCATTACTCAATAGATCTAACAATTGTGAAAAACAAGGCACTCTTCAATTCTATGATCATTATTCAAAGGTGAAATGTAAGTGAGGGCAGGTTTTATGTACCATTTAATGGTGGAAAATGAAGAAAAAAGAGAAGAATGAGATCCAGGGTATGCGCCACTATTTGGTAACCCACTTTTACTGTATTATTTTATTGAGAAAGATTAACGGGGACGTTTTAGAAATTGGTCTAGAAACACTTAATGGGCTTGCTGTAAGTAGCCATTTTGCCAGTACGCAATATTGGCAATAGCTATAATTGTACTCCTATTTTATGCATTATGTAGAGTAAGTTGCAGCATCCTGTGTGTTCTCATTCCCTGTATGTTTGAGGGAGAGCGGTCGTCCACGAAGCTGGGGATCCGGGCTTGGTCCCGGCAGGGACGCTCAACATTCTGTGATTCTGGGCAACTCACTTAATATCTCTGTGCCTAACAAAAAATTAATGGGTCCGTCTGTAACGCAACTGGTGCTCATGTAAAATGCCCTGATACCTTCAGGTTCGTGCTATTTAAACTCCCAAAAAAAAATGCTGAGTGAATGAGGTGATAGAATTTTGCGGTGCGGTGTGGAGCGGGATCTAGAAGATAGAGAAAGTTGGTAGGAGAATGGAATCCTGACTGGACTTCCCTGCTCTTATCTAAGGACCTTGAGTGAAATATAGAGCTTTCCCTCCGACTTGTGTGGACCAAGACTCTTGTATTAAGACCCTGCCCTCCAACCACAACAGAAGGCCCAGATTAGGAACACTACTATTGAAGTAACCAATCAACAACCGAGAATAACAAGTAACTAGGTTTCGCAGCACTGCAGGATGATAATAAATGAGATTCAAGAATCAAATGGCGACAAGAGAGCTAAATACCACGGTTTTCGGAGCAAAGAGTTCAGGCACAAGATTTTTATACAAACCTTACACAAGACCATTGATAAATGGTATAAGAATTTTTCCTCATCTGCAAGACAGCGTAATTAATATTACATGCTACTTAGATTGTATCACTCCGAGGAGAAGCTATATATTTTTAAGCTATGAAATAAAAACACAAGAAATAGAAAATGCGTTTGGGATTATTCTATCAAATGATAATTTTGTTCTTAGAAACGTTCTTGCAGCAGATTTTACAACACATGTAACTAATCTCTCCAGTGCAGCTCGAATATACAGCATCTCTCTTGCTGTTGAGGGTTGATACAAGCAGCAGTCTATATCCATCTGAGCAGGAAAGCATTCTTTTTAATTTCATAGCGGTCTCTGATGTAGTTTATGAATATGCAGATATTAAGGTAGTGTGTGTGTTTTTGAGGACTGGTGTTGAGATGTGGTGAAGCGTTCTGCTTCGCAAATACTATTTTTTGAGGAAAATGGAAGCTTATAGTGAGATCAAGCCAAGGATACAAGGGCGAGTTCACAAATCAGTCTTGCACGGTAAAATTGGTAGTGGGAGCTATGAAACTAGCAATATACTGCCTGTCCAGCAAGCATTTCACAGATTACACTATAGAGGATTTATCCTAAAATTTACATTTTTTGCTCAATATCTTACATTTTTTATTAAGGATCACATGGTTGCATCAGAAAAATGAAAACGGACCTAAATATGTACCACTGTGATAGAATTAGCTCAGTTTCCAGCTAAGCAGACAAGGCTCAAGCTTAGCTGGATATATAGGGATGAAGACTTGCTTATTAATGCTAGATAATGAATTCACTAGAGCAAATACCTGCCAGTCTTTTTGCCTTGCCAAAACGTTCTGTTTTCTTTATAGCTTTTGTAAAACGTTGTTGTTGGGGAAACTGCTAGGCCATACCAGCATTAAAAAAAGAAAAAGATTGCCTGAGAGCAAAAGCATTTTTTTTGGTCTCAAAATGCTTGCACTGCCATCACAGAATGTGGTAGTAAGGAAACTACTTAGAGGGCGGCTGTGTTCCTTGTGAAAGACTAGAATGCGTAACACAATAAAGATCCTGTGGCAGAATTGAGCTGACCTACGGCTGGCTCCATTCTTTAGTGGGTAGACTTAAAATGCGAATGACAATATAACAGACGGATGGAAAAACAGAGCTGGCCCCCAGAAGTAAGAATATTTATAATTTTAGTCAAATCAAAAGTCAAGTTTAACGTTAGACGCAAAAAAAAAAAAAATCTGCCATCGACATTTTTTGTAAATATCGAAAAAATGAGCAGAAAAGACCCAGAGGTTTATTCCGGTCCATCGAGCGTTCTCCCAGGCATGTGATCTTTGCAGCAGTCCCACGTTATCGCTGTGTGCTCCAAGCTAAAGAGAACCAGCGCACAAGTAATATGAGCGGACAGCTGCGGACTTGCACGCCTGTCCGCTTCAGTGACCCCTCGGAAATGGAAGACCTAAAATGAAAAAAATCCCACGCAAAAGCCTTCCACTCTCCTCCTCCACGCTATGCAGAGGACGAACAGTGCGGGCAGCAGTTCAAGAAATGATTAGTTTTTCAGTCGTTTGTGGAAGGCCTAAAAGCTTGCTTTCTCCTGCTTTTAAGAGATGACGTCATTAGCCACACTGGCTCTGGGCCCGGGGTTGGTACAGTTCCATGGGAACTGAACGCACGCGCTTATACTGAGATACAGAAAAAAAAAATTATAATCTACAACATTTACATAATTTATGGATCTCTTTATTCGCGGTTAAATATGTGACTTTCTGCCTACGCAGAGGAAATGACTAATTTACGCGCTTGGGAAGCAGGCCTCTCTTGAGGGTATGCCGTTTCACTTTGTGACACAGACTTCCCATTCATAACAAATTATTACGCGCGCACGCCTTAATTCAGTTTATTGTATTAATATAACACAACATTCGCAAGCAGACACCACATGCAACTGGCAGCTGTGTGGCAGTTTTAGTTGGAGTCCTTACCTCAGACCTCTAAATCAAATTTCTCCAGAGTACGGTTATTGTCTGTCCCAAGGCAGACCAAGGGGAAAAAACGGAGACATATTTAATAACATTTCAGGAATGCCTCTTCTGTTTTTCAAAGCTCGCTATAAAAAATAATGGCTCTATAAAAAATAATAATATATCTTGCCACTTACCCGGCAATGCTGTTCTTTAACTCAGCATTACTGCCAGTTCTCAGAGATTTAACAGTAGTTAATGCCCTCTGGAGAGAACATTAACCCCCATTAATGAACCGTCTTTCAATTGTGGTGCAAAGGCATCATAATGAGGAAATGGGCAAATAACGGTGGCAAACGACTGATAGCATGGTGGCAAGGGCACTATTTGCACCAGTCTTCCTGATGTCACCCAGCAAAGACAGGCAAACTGTGTCAGACTGTTTATTGCCCCTACTTCACGCTCTCACTAAACTTAAAGGCAAAAGTAGTTAGTGTCGCCATTCTAAGCCTTCATAATTGGCTGGAATAATTTCATCATAGCACTAATGAGATTTATGAAACATGTGGTCCAAATGTCATGCTGGCCGTAATGTCAAGTGGCCGGCAAATTGGTGCTATTTAACAAATCTGTATCATTTTGACATATTTAATGAATTTTATGGATAAAAAACTTCTTGTTATATGGATTACAATAAAAAAAATAAAAAAAATTTAAAAAGTGGCAGGTAGTGAGGGGAAGCTACCAGACTAAAGGGTTCCACAATGTCCACCCGCCTCTGTGTGCACCGACAGCTACTTTTGCACCGGGTGTTCTCACGAACCTTGCTTGGAAGACTTAAGGGTGTAGTATGGCAGAGAGCAATAGCGCAAATGAATGCGGAAACATCTGGAGCATTGAAAAAAATCTGTCTGAACGAAGAAGCAGGTTCAGCTAGAGACCCAAAGACTCCAACCTTTTCTATGATAAGATTTATTTATTAGGAAGTTTTATATAGCGCTAGCCAGACCCGAAGGTATCAGAGCGCTTTACAACACTTTGTAAAGAGAAAAACAACATAATTATAACAGAAGTGAACAGGAAGCCTCAGGATGCGGTGGAGGACTTTGCGCGTTGTATAGCGATAGAGGGAAAGTTACAATAGTCACGTAATAGTGAGCATCAAAGTTCAAGCCACGAATCCTTCCGATCCAGGGGGAAAGTGGGGATGAGTCGGGCTAGGTATGAGGTAGAGGTCTTGGATTTTAAGTGTCGCAGTGTGCACGCTTGTGAGTTTTGATTGCAATCTATCCAATTGGAGAGGTACGATTGAGGTATAGGTCTTTAAGTTGACTCTTGAATTTTAGGAAGGAGGGGATAAGAGTTACTTATGTTGAATAAAAGTCATCCTGAGCTACTGATATTATTGGTGTTGTAATAATCGTGATCACATCAGACTAGGTTAGATTAGTGACCACCCCAGGCCAGATCGTTAGCAGTGATTTACTCGGAGCATCAAGCAAGGTGGCCAGCAGGAATGTAAAAATGCTTTTTTAATTGGGAATGCCTCTATATGGATGATATATATAACGCCAATAGCTGCAATGCCCCTGTCATCAATGTAATAATAGGAGTAATAAGTCTCCCCAATGTCATATGATTGATCACTCAAATATCAGCTTTAAGGTTAATTTTGGAAATTCAACCATTTTTCTCCAAATGTCATCTTTATGAGTTCTGAAAATACACGCAAATCTGTGTTGAATACATCTTTTTCAATTTTGATATAGATCTATTATTTCAGCGAAGCAAAAGTTTAAAATGTAGTATGCTGGGCTGACAGGAGAGCTACTTGCAGGTAGCTGGTGTGCTACCAGTAGCTCGCAAGCCACTCGTTGGAGATGCTTGATCTAGACTACGAACAAAATCAGACAACTCCACCATAACCTGCAGCGTGTGTGGATGCTTGCGTATGCTTCTCTGTGTCTCCCACAGATTGAAGAAGTGCCTTGTGGCTGTCCATGCTAGAGCGATTCATGAAACCCATTAAGCCACAACAGTCCCTCCAAGACCAGCATCTAACCGGGGTGCACTATGTGATGGACTCGGACAGCTTGCCCCTGGCCGGTGGTATATCTCAGGACAGCTTAAGATGCTCAGTGGAACGGTCAGCATCCTGGGCGAATTGTCTTTTTTTTATTTATTAAATTTTTCAGCATCCATGAGGAAAAGCGAAATTGAACCCAGCAGTAGAAACTGGCAAAATATGTTAAAATGTATTCTGTCTGCTAAGTTCTTTTTGGAGTTGGATTTCGGTTATTGAAGAAAAATGTGCCCAGCTTTACCCAGCTGGCCGAGATTTGTCTATACGTCCTCTTTTTTAAATAGCAGAATTTGTATCAATTGCAGCTGGAGATGAGGGAAATAGAAGCCACATTATTTGCATCATGTTGCCACTTGAGAAAGGTACACAGGAAAATCTTCCAAGGGCTTCCTGCACTGTGAAAGGTTATCTTCCAGGCCTTCCTGTAAGTGTCAGTGTCTTTCCTGCAAGTCTGTCGGTTACTACCAGACCAACATGCTCTCTGAAGATGCCAACACCCCTGCTAAGTGCACCTATAAAAACTTATAAATGCATTAAGAGATGGTCAAAGTAGCAGGTTCAAGCCTGCATTGGTTGGTTATCTGCACAGTGACACTGCATTGAGTTTACTCGTGAAGAAATATTAAGTGGCAATGTCCTTGTAATGCTGACAGATAATAACCGATAGTAACTCTGCTGCATCGGAAATATGGTTACCAGGGAACAACGAACGAGAGCTCTCAAAATCATACAAGTTCCCTAAAAAACACGTTATACTTCTATGCATCGAGGTCAAAAGCACATCTTACAGTCTCGCTTGCAGACGACTACTGATTCATGGCATTAGGAATGGACTGTGAGGGGCCACAGACCTCCGCTAACACAGTAAATGTATGCAAAGCACTATAAAACAGAGTCAACAGGGAGCCTACTCAAGGAAGGATTAAGAGGGCTGCCACATTTGTCATCGACGTGAGCACAGTAAATAACAGTGCACAAGATGCGAAGGTATAGAACTTAAAAAATCCCTTGGTCAAGAGACAGTGATCATAGGGAGTCTGCTAAGGGATGGGATGGAAGGCTTACATGAAAGCGGACTCCCCAAGGACCTGATCAGCCACTAGGCTGAGAAGAACATCTGAAATCACATAATTTGGCTACTTGAAATCGTACAATTGATTCACATGAAAACCCAAGAAGTGTCCAATAAGCTCTCTTAAGAGTAATAGAACACATAGGGAAGTTGTGCACACAGAATCCCCTGCTCCCGCTCTGTTACCACACTGCGCCCTTGTGAAGAACCAGGTACTGCGATGATCAGAGGCCCGCACCAAGGATAGGAATCATGATATTGTGAAAGAACTTTCAGATAAACACCAGACATTCAAACTCAGAGGCAAAAAACTCCACTACTTTTGTGGCAGCTGGTTGTACTAAGGAATAAGGTAAAACTCATAAGGAATAGAATCCTGAAATATAGGATTCAATGTGTGGGCCTCTTGATATATTTCCATTAAATCTTATGAAAATTTCAGTTACTAAAACCATGTAGCGTTACTGTCAGCGGAACTGGTCAATAATACGAGCTAATATATCTCACCAGATTTAGTAGTATAACTAGCACAATTGGTCAATAATGCTTTTAGCACATAAACCTCGCTTTGCCTCTCTCAAGAAGATCCCCTGTCGATTGTGTGTTGTAAAAGCATCAGCCGAGGGCCTATACTGGGAGTTGCAGGCTGAATCCCAGTTGATTGCCTTGTTACAAATATTACACTGAATATTTTAATAAAGATAACAATGGTCACCAGAATGGAGTAGATTCAAAAGCAAACATTCTTCATAGAGAATTTGCTCTAGAGGAGCCATCTTTGGTCTGGCCTCCTCCCCACAACAAAGTACAGGGGATGAAACACATTAAGAAGGTCCCAATGAGCATCAAGAATCAACAGAGTCATACAAGACATCTGTAGACTTTAATGGCATGAGTTCATCCAGTCAATGTACCATGAACCCCCTTTAGCAAGGGTCAGTGAAGCAGTATGAAAGGATATTGTACACCGTTGCCATTCCTTTAACTAGAACACTGAGATGTTGAATACTAAAATTTATGATTTAATGACATTTTATCATCATTTTAGGTGCCAAACCATTGACAACGTTATAGCAGTTTTGGTCCAGCAGAGAAGTTCTATAAGTGTTCCAATATAATTTTAAGCCACAACTCAGCACTTAAAATCGACAATGGTATTTTTATGTTTTGAAGGCATATATCTAAGCTACTCTTTCAAGGGTAGTAGTGACTTCTTTGAAACCCATGCTAAATTGGTTGTTCTGGTTAAAATAAATAGCATTCTTTGTTTTTAGAGTTTCACCCTTCCCAAATTTCTAGAGGCACATCCTTTGTTCGTCTCCGGAAAAGACCCAATATAAAAAGTGAGCATGCAGGGACTGATGGGCAGGCACAGCCTGTATCCAGACAAGTAAACATGCTGAGCAACACCACACCTGAAACTTTTTCATCTAAGAGCATCTCCTCCGCAGCACAGGGCCAGGAGACGGGCATTCTCAAAACAGTAGGACCATTTGATCAAGACACCCTAAAACGTAGGCCGAAATTGACCTACAAAAAAGAGCGGGCACTTGTTCCTTCAAAACACCGAACTCTGTATATATTGATGAAAGTTTGAGTTTATTGATCAATACTCCACCTGGAGATTAATTACATCTTTCGAGAAGCTATATGCATAGATTTAACTTAAGTACAGTGTTCTTTCCCTGTTGATATTAAATTGTTGACTATCACTCAGCAGCACCCAGGGCAAAAACTTTAGGTCGCTGCAAGTATTATTTTTATTTTTTATGTACTTATTTGTTTATACAGATTAAGCATGGGCCACAAGTTAAGGGAGACCAATAGGCCCCAAAATGACTAAAAAAAAAAATGGACAAAAGTCAGAATTTCCTAATTCTATAGGTTCAAGCATCGGGCCACATACTGACAAACTGATACGCCGAGGTTCCAAACTATTCCCAGATCCGAAGGAACAGGAACGAGTGTTAGAAAGTGTGACCTTGTGAATGCTACCTACAGAAAATGCTCTTCACGACAAGGCCTTCCGTTTGTACATCGAAGTTATATATTAATGCTGCGCTGTTTTTTATGTGCACAAAGGTTTACTTAAAGGGCAGTTCACAGCTCAGGTCAGAACCCAGACACCCACCTTTAACATAGTTGCGTACCTTAATGGTGTTTAGGGAGCAAAGCACTCACAGGAAACTGTCTTATACACATTCACTCATCAGTGACACCTTGAGATAACAGCCCTCAGGCAGGCTGGCAGGCAGGCATGCTATTAACAACTCTACAGCGTACAAAAGTTGAGCACAAGATGTGTCCTTTGCTGGACAAAAATAGACTGATCAGTATAGGAGACGTAAAAGGCATCTTGAGAGCTTGCATCCAGGCATACATGCATGTTTTATTTCTTCCAGTCTCTGAAGCACTGTATATTGTAATGCTGGTCACTGCCTCACATCCATTTATTTAAATGCTCTGGAACACTGTAAAATTCCAATTTATTTTTGTTTTACAACCATTCCGCGTAAAGTGCTCCCACATCCACCTCGCTTACGTCCACACTGTACAAAAAGCTAAATAAAAGCTCAAGTCTGCACACCCACTACCAACAGGCGGTCCTTGGCAGGGTGGGCAGCTATGGCCAGCGGTCCCCAACAATACCTGTGCAAGGGCACCGCTGCCTCATTTTAAAACTGCCAGGTATGGTTGCCAATGAATTTACGCCGTGAATCTGCTCCCAGTGTGACCAATTCGTTACCAGTGCAAAAAGTAATGTCCCCTACGAGACGGAGGTATGTGCCAAGTATTGCCAGAATGGGACCCAATCAATGATCAAACTCTGATGAACGGCCCAACATTAAATAATGTACATATTCAGTATTAAGCTATTGCAAATCATCGGGTCAAGCCCTGCCCGACGTGTGCCATGGAATTCTCCATACCGGCGATAAGTGAGGCACAATATGCTCTAAAAGGTAAACACCATCAATTCCACATATCCCAAAGTCCATCCATCTCATTCCCCAGTAGATGTTTCAATCTCAACGTGGTCTTGTTTCTATTAGCAACTCAGTATTATCAGGAGGTGCCGAGCTGCAATAGTCCGTGCATTCACATGGTGTAAGGGCGTTGCCAGAAATAGGACCACAGGCAAGAATTGGTGCTCATGTTTGGTCAGAAATGGAAGGGAACACCATAACATTCTGGCAGTTTGGTAGTGGCAGCAGACCATTACCGAATATAAGGGCTTATTATGAAGTCCGCCCAACACCGCTGCAGAAAAGAACTGCCCGACCTTAGGTCAGCGGTTCCGACCGCAGTATTAGGATGCAACTGCCAATACGGCAGTCGCAAACCTCCATTCTACAATGGAAGCTTGTGTGGCGGGCGGAAAGGCCGCAGCACAAGCTTCCATTGTAGAATGGATGTTTGCAAACATCACTGCACCATGCGGTGCCTGCCACACAGTGCAGGGATGTTTGGGGGGGGCACCATAGATGCCCCTCAGGCCCCATCGCAGACGGCCAGGGTGCTCTGTTAGAGGCCCCCAAAGATACTTTCAAACAACCTTTCCATGTTGGAAAGGCAGACATGGAAAGGCTGTCGGAAAGTGCCATCATAATCGCTCGGCTCCGTCGTCATTAGGGGATTATGGTGGGTTCCGATGCGCTAACTGGCTCCTTGAGCCCGTAGGAAGCGCTGCGGACTGTCCCTACCCACGATGCCTCCACCTGCTGCATCGTAATGCGGCGGGCGTACTGCAAGGGCAGAGGTCGGTGGGTCGGACACCGACATGCCGTTGGTGTCGGACACACGGGCGTCATAATCAGCCCCATAGACTTTTGTTCTCCTGTTCAGCCACTAGGTTTTCTTCTGGCCTCCAGCCGCGGCCCGTGCAGGTAAGAGCGGTGGGGCCAGGTTGGGGGGGAGTGGGGATTTCGCCGAACTATGACGAGGGAAAATTAAATAAATAATTGATTTTCCCTCGCCATTGTCCATCAAAATCCCTCCTACTCGGCCCCACTGCCTCTTCGCTCTTACCTGCACGGGTTGCTGCTGTTGGCCTCCTGTAAGCAGATGAGTGGAAAGTGTCGGCACTTGCAGTAAGCGCATGAGCCACAAGAATCAGGAGTTGGCTATGCGCCAATCCCCGCTCTACTTATGCCGGAGTTGGCCAGCCCACTTCACTCATGGTGTTTGCAATGGCAAAAGGCTGAGACCAGCAGGGCAAGCAAAACCAATGCAGATAATGTGACGACCCTGGGTATTAGATGGGCCCACCATTCTGATGCATGTCATGACCTATTTCCCTCTTTCACAAGTCACCCACACACAACCTCCAGCTCACCAAATCACCTAACCCCCCCATGCTTCTCCTCACTCAGGCATTTCTCAATTGTGATTTTACTACTTCTCTTATATAGACAGTAGAATGCATGACTGGCCTCCTAGAACCAACGTCAAGTTGGGATCAGCTCTCCCACGACAGACTAGATCTGTACTGTGCGTCAGTCTACTACACCAATGATAAAATGAAGTGTCCCTGCAGTCGATACCCGGCTTAAAAGTTCATTTGTCCATGACATGATGAGGAATTAAATCTTTACAGCCTTTCTAATGGCCTGCCTACTTCTTTTAAACAATGTGTTATTGCTAGTCTCCCAAGCTACTCGCAATTTGTACTTCTTTTTTTTAACCATTATTAGAAGGCTTGCCAACGTCTTTTGGCAGTGGCTCAATTAATCCATTCAGTAAAGAGACTGTTCTAAACTTACGTCTAATTGATTCCAGAAATAAACATACGTTTGGACTTAATTGAAGACTTGACTCCATCAAAAATCTATGTTTAGGAACTCCAGTTGTTTTAATGAAATATATAAAAAAAAATAACTAAAGATGTGCCCTACTTGCTTGTAAAAAGAAAAAGGTTCAGTAGCCCATAGTTCACATATCTTTATAAAATTCCTCATTATATTGGGAAAATATGTAGGTTAGTTCTATGCTAACGCAACCCAGGGAATAGTTGTATATCAGTCTCACCCTTTATTGGGCCTTGATTAAATTAATAGTGCAAATGTTAAAAGCGGATTCTCGTAAAACACAGTTGCTGCTTGTAGCAGAGTCTGAAAGAGTTATAGCGCACATCAAAAGTTCGTAAACAGTGGGGTTTGTCCAGTTCTTCCAAGAAGGACACATCATAAACTATGGCAGGGTAACTATAAGTTTAGTTTTATAGTAATATTTCTGTATTTATTCAACAGGAAGACTGGACGATTGCTTAATAAGACTTTGCTATTTTTAATCTTGTTTACTTTAGATGAAGCTGAACAAATGACATTCTTCTAAAGGGCATAATTTATGTGACTGTTTCAAGTATGACAGGAAATAGAACCTCAGCTTGAACATATTAAAACAAGCATTTTCCAATATTTAGTTTGTTTGTGAATGTTTTTGGCATTAAGACACACGTCACTAGACTGGCCCAGTAGCAGTGTTAGGGGGAGCTGATGGACCCTCGACTAAGTAAAACAAGCATTGTCTAAAGCCAAAAAGAAGATACCTGTATCTATATATAGTGTACGCAGTCATTGCACCAGTAGTCCATAGAAATTAAACAGGCTACTTTTTGTGTGCACATTGAGAAAAAGCATAACACCATCACTCATAGTCAGGTAAGCAAATAGCTTAAGGTGGGCAGGTCTTATGACCCTTGCTGTGTGCCGTGGTTGGCGGAAGCAAAATATGAATGACACTACAACAGACCAATAGACGACGAGGAAGAGAGCTGACTGAAAGCACCAGTAAGTACGCAAGTCAACATATTTGTATTATAAACTAAATGTCTTGGCTAACTCTAGATCTTAAAATAAAAATTTGGTTTTGTCAAGCTCTGTAAAACAAACTGAAACTGCAAAAACTGTTGAAAATGGAAACAAAAGACATGTATAGTCAGATCCCATTGAAAATGTTCTTCATCTACAAATAATAATTCTCATTGCAACTAACTCCCAGTGTCAAACAGACACTGTTGCGGCACAGTCAATTAAAATAAAGCACAGTATCACATTTCTCATAATAAAAAGCGTGGCATTTTTATTCATGAATTGGCACACATAATGAAGCAAAACAGTTTCATGAAATAGAAGCAACAATTCTTTCCAATATATATATATATACCATGGAAGGAGGCCAAACATCACAGATAAGAGATTTGTTTTCATAATGTAACTCTGTCTCTGTTTACTTTTTGGTCATATATTAGTTAGTAGTACATCACGGGGTTGGGTATATTTGGATTTAAACATGTAGATTTGAAATAATTTGTAGAATGAATTTGGTTTTTGTGACATAGGTTTCCGACAGCAATACTGTCTAGAGGTTCAGATTTTGGGCAATAATAGGCACTAAGGGGATGGTAGGGACTAATTGAGTTTGGTATTTTACCAATACAGGTATCTTTGGCCTTTGACAGTAGCAATTTTGTTTTCTGAGGAAGAGATCATAGTTATAAAACTGGCACTAGACCAAGAGTAGTCTCTCTTCCTGATCTCAGATATACCAACGGGCCGCCCCCCTCCCGTATGAGTCCCGGGCTCCATTAGATCAATGGTATGCCTGGACTCTTACTCCTAACATGTGAAACAAGGTGAGCAACCTGGTTCAATCTGTATGAATACAATACAGTTTTGATAGGCAAGGACTGCCAGCTATTTTTTGGTTGTACATGTGCTGCGGATGTGTTAGTAAGTAACATATCCAGTTTGATTTTATGAAACAGATCTTTCTGCAGTACCTAGATTTAAGTTGTGTATGCTCAAGTATAAAGTATTAACATAATACAATACAATGTTTTTTCTGTATGAGCTAAATACAGTTGTGTATTAAACTATAAATACTAAGTATTAACAAAATATAATACTATGTTTTCGATCTGCACAAAGTCAAATTACAGCAGCAGGAGATATTTAAAGTCCACTGTGGTTTTATTCTATCTGCATGTTTCAATATGGCCGCCATGCTAGCTGGCTAAGTCCTGCATTCTTTGTGCCTTTGTTTATTTCCAGTAACCACTATGTATTGCATGTCGGTACCTCCAACACATTGTGTGATCAAGCTTGCGGGTCAAGCGAAACGCGTTACCTGAATTAAACCATCTTTGAGAACTGTCATCTTTGAGTGATCGCTTTACTGAATTTTGGCGAAATTGAAGGTCCGGCATGCTCCGCCGGCAGCGAGCGATCTACTGCGGAGGGCGGGGGAAGACGGAAGGAGCTGTGAACGAGTTACATTGCAATCGAGTCTTCCGGGGCCCGGCAGATTGGTGTCTACAACGGAGGAACCAGTGTGAGAAGTGGCGCGGAGTGTATGCAGGCAAGAATCGGAGTACGTGAGATACGGAGCAGCGGTGAGATTTGGGAACTCGCGGTGGACGATACCGCGGCAACCGATCAAATTCGAGGACAAGACAAGAGAAGTGCGGGAAGCAGGAGCGAGACGGCAGTTGCAAGCCTACAGTAGACGCCATCCCGAAGGTAGGCACTCTAATCCGGGCTGGACGGGGTTTGCGGGAGGGGGGGGGGAGACGGGTCGGAGGACGCGTGTCCTTCTCACCTTCCAACCTGGTCTTTAGTCCTGGGGAGGAGGCTACGTAAGGGGAAGACTAAGGAAGATAGGCACTACTTAGTTTAACATTTGACCCATATCGGAACACGAGAGGACAAACATTTAACGGGAACATGAAAAGAACCAATAACTTGTAGCCGAGCACAGCTGAGAGCGGTTATTTAACTTCTTCAGCAGCAAATCTTAGAACTGTCCTATTACGTGCTTTTCCGATTGGGCTTTTCTGCTTTTCGAATTGCCTAAGCACTTCCACCTGCCGACTGCCAAGATCTCACACTCGCCCACTTGGAAATATTGCTTACGCATTATAACAGCGTATTCACGCAGTATTATCACTTTTCTACAAGCCACTTGCTCACTAGCTAAAATTCTTATAATAACTGTAAGAAAAGAGCATAACGTTACTGGGGAATCCGCAGTACTTTACTTTATACATTGAAAGAGAACGTGCTAACAGTGAGAAGCACGCCTAGAAGAGCTTAAAGACACCCAAGCAGCAGGAACCTGCACATTTGTGGAGGGGAGAGACAGTTAATAAACTCTATTCAGATGTTCTACGCAATCCATTTTTATATCCTAGAGTGACACATGTCAAGCACACAATAACCCCTTATAATCGGAAGACATGGAGGAAGAGTCAGAAAGGAGGGCGGCAGCTCTAAGTCTATTTGCAAGAGCGCCTAACAAAAATGTGCAGAAACCAGAAACACAGGCCAAAGACACCACCCTACAAGACAAACTAAGGAGATTGGAAAAATGCAAGAAATCGGAAACGTCTAAATGGTGGGAAGCCATCTCACTACAAGATTACATTGACAAAGAGATGGTGCCCAGGGGACTACGTATCTACACTACTCCATCATATGAATCCCCCAATCCCAGAATGCTGGAAGAATGGCCGGAGAACTCAGCCAGAAGCTCAAAACAGATGCTGACCATCTTAGTGAAATATGCCTGGGAAGATAGGGAGGCCATATTACAAGAACTCAAAACACTAGAAGAAGAATTAAAAAACCATAAAGAACAGGACATTATCAGGAAATTTGTGAGTGACCTGAAATTAAGATTGAAAGCATATGAGGAAGATATAAAGGCAAGAAAACAGCGCAAATTGCACCGCGATTGTGCAGACTACGAAAGTGGCAGGATCCTTACCTACTCGCACAAATACGATCATTTATATGAGAAATTATCCTTAGGGGAACCTCTGGAGAGTGAAACAGAAAATGCGAGTGGCACCGATTCTGTCATGAGTAGTGACATTGAAATTGAACAATCTCCCAGGTCGGATACTACAGAGAAGGAGAGAGGCCCGAAAACACAACCGACTTTTTTAGACGAGTTCCGGATCCTGCGAACCAGAAGGGAAATACCGCAAACAGTGCAACCGGTGAGAGCACGGGGGAGAGGTCGAGGATGGGGCAGAAGACGAGGAAGAAACTGGAGAAGAAGGAAGCGACAGAGAGAACACAAGAGGCAGAGAACGAGGAAAAAGGCCCATGGGAACCAAACAGACTGGCCAGAAGAAACAGAAATAATGGATGACATTATGGTAAATAAAACAATTATAAACTTATCTTATAGACCGTTATCCATGTGGGAGAAACGTACACTTTGCTTAGGTCTATCCTTTTGTCCCACTACCTCTTTCAGTTACCCTGAGACCAGAATTGACATTTTTAAATTTGTACGAAAATTAAAATTAAAAAAATGGCATACCCTTAAAGGAACACCGGAACAATCTGATTCAATTACTACAACAATGGTGGACCAGAACAGCTTCCTCAGTATCAAAGATAGGGATGCACTACTGACCATGCAAGACCTCTATTATGAGGCAGGTTTAGAACCTAACGACCAACAAATAATCCCCAGAACAGACCTATCGGCCCAAACCGGCTTCAAACCCAAATCCAACTTCCTCCCAGTTATGCCCCATGACAATATTGATGCCTTTCATGAAACAGTTAGCAAAGATCTAATCAAATTACGCAGATCAAATCAACACAAAAGGAATACTTTCAACAACTTTACCAGTAAACAATGGCAAATGATTAATTCCCTAGCTGAGGATGAAAATATCATTATCCGCCCCGCTGACAAAGGGGGCAACATTGTTCTCTGGGATAGGTCTGCCTATATCGCTGAAGTGAAAAGACAATTGGATGACATAAAATTCTATGAAAAAGCAAGCATACAGGAATACAATGAAAGCATAATCTATATCTGGGACATGCTCACTGAATACAAGGAGAGAGGCATTCTACAATGGGAAGAATACCGGTATCTTAAATGTGACTACCCTAGAACTCCCATTTTTACCTTCTTCCAAAGGTGCACAAAAATGACAAGATTCCTCCCGGGAGACCCATAGTATCATCTATAGGATGTGTCTCTGAACATATTTCCAAGTATATAGATTACTTTTTGAGGGAATATGTTGAAAATCTTCCCTCTCACATCAGAGACACAAAAGATTTTTGAGTAAAATCAGGACTATCACCTGGGAAGAGGATTTCCTGATGATTACCATGGATGTGAATTCCTTATACTCCATTATTGACCACTCCCTGGGCATCCAGTGCTGTCAACATTTCTTAAGCAATCGTAATATTTGTTATCTTGAACACACTGAAATGCTATTGAACCTTATGAAATTCTGTTTACTTAACAACATGTTTCTCTTTGACAGTGTTATGTACAAGCAAGTGCTCGGAACAGCTATGGGCACTTGCTTTGCCCCAAGTTTTGCAAATCTGTTCCTTGGGGTATGGGAAGAAGAAGTTCTGAAAAAAATTCAATCGGACCCCGATGATAGGAGGGTCATCAGATGGTACAGATATATTGACGACCTATTCGTGATTTGGAAAGGGAGTGAGGAAAGTGCAGTCAGGGTCATCACTGAACTCAACGCAAACACCTTTAACATCAATCTCACATACAACATGAGCAGGAAACAAATTGAGTTCCTAGATGTTACCGTAGAAATAGAAAACAACTGTGTCCATACCAAACTTCACAGAAAAGCTACGGCAGGCAACAGTCTTCTCCATGCCCTCAGCAGTCACCCAGAAAAACTAAATTGGAGTATCCCTTTTGGAGAACTGCTGAGGGCAAGAAGAAACTGCAGCACAGAAGAAAAATACCGGGCAGAACAAACGGTCATGTTGGCCAGGTTCAAAGAGAGAGGATACCCTAACTGGGTACTGACGAAAGCGAAAGAAAAAGTTTTACGAACTACTAGAGAAGACACACTTGCAGATAAACCTATCACTGAGAAGGACACCAGTACTAGAGTTATACTAACATATAACAAAAAATCTAAAAAAATATCTAAGATTCTTAATCAAAACTGGAATATCATTGCCAGTGACACTACCATCGGCCATATTGTACAAGATAGACCATTGATAACCTACAGAAAGGGAAAAAACCTTAAAGACTTTCTGGTAAAAGGCGATATCTCCAGTATACGTACTAGCCCACACATAGGCCTACAGGGATTTTATCCCTGTGGGCATTGCAAAGCATGTAGAAATAGCACTATGAGAAAGACCTACATTACACCTACAGGGGAAAAGATGATCAAACAATTCCTTACATGTGGCACATGCTTTACCATCTATGTTTTGGAATGTCCCTGTAAAAAGAGATATGTAGGCAGCACTACATTGGCAACTAAAAAGAGGGTGTTGGAACATATGAGGGCTGTAAATAATAAAGATCCCCACTACCCGGTAGCTAGACATTTCGCTGAATATCATCTGTCTAATAGCTTGCTGCTAACCTTTTTTGCTATAGAACAAATTGTGCAACCCGTAAGAGGAGGAAATGGAACTCTCCAATTACGCAAGAGGGAATCCTGGCACATAATTGACTTACAAACTAAGAGCCCGGAGGGGCTCAATCAGGATGAGGAAATGAGTATCCACTTACAGGAGTAGATTACTAGTAGACCTGTCTCATTTTAGGCCATCTAAAAAGGTTTGAATGATAACGTTCACTTAAATGTTTCTGTATATATTGTAAATAATGTGAGACATGTGTTTCTCTGTAGGACAAGTAATTGATGATGTATGATCTTAATCTTATCTATGAGGTTCTCATGGAGTTATTTGTTGTTTTTTATAGGAGAAAAGGAAGGGGTCGAACCGGAGGATCAGCTTCATTAGAACCCCCTACCCTTTTCTTCAAGTCACCATGGAAGGAGGCCAAACATCATAGATTTGTTTTCATAATGTAACTCTGTCTCTGGGGCGTGGCTTGGACGCCGATGGAGACGGTCGCGTGAGCTGTGAGCTCTGCGCCGACCTCGCCGTTTATCCTGACCGGAGCCCTGTTCTAGGGCTCTGGTGACCCCGGGGGAGTTCCTCGGACTGCGGGGGCCAGTGCGGCAGTCGATAACGGGCTCCGGTCCCCTCTGACGTCGGACCGAGGCCCCGACCGAGACACGGCTCTGGGGATGAAGGGCTAAAATGGCGGCCGGCACTGCGAGTGGACCTGCGACACGCACCGGAGGACGGACTGCCATATAGTGGGCTCCCCGCCAACGAGAGTAAGGTGCACGGCGTCCGCAGGAGGGGTCGCAGAACCCCGGTAGCACATCGTGGGCGCGTGTGGCGGACTGCACCGGCGAGGGGCCTGGCCGACCCGGAGACCACCCGGTTACAATAGAGAAGGGAGCAGTCGCCGTGGGACGCCCGAGTCCTACGACGCCTAGATCGGCTCCTGGTGGTGGCGGTCGAGCGGCCCCGGTTCCTGGGAGCTGATGGCGGAAGCGCTGACCCGGTGAGTGCTTGCCGAGGACGAGAAGAGCTCGGGGCCCGGCTGGAGGGGGTGCTCGACGGCCACTTGATCCCCGGCCTGCATAGACAGCGCTGCTCGGCACACGGAGGGCCCCACTCCACTGCATGAACTAGGGGCGAAGACAGAGACTAAATCCGGGGAACTGGAGGGCCGCAGCGAGGCGCGGGATCGCCGATACCCTGCTGCCCACCCAGAGGAGGGGCTCGTTGGCAGTCCGGAGAAGGTGCCCTATTGATTCTGGGGCTGACCCCTAGAACTCACTGCGGCTGCCACGTGAGCGACGCAGGCCCAGACCAGGGTCAGCGGCAGTGCTTCTTGCCTGGAGAACGGACCAGCTGGCTATTTGGAGGGACACTAGAGTGCAGTTGCCGGACTGGATTGATCGCCACCTGTGGAGTGCCTCAACCCCGAGTGTCAGCGGCTGCGGATACTGGGTGGTGGCTGGTTGAGCCCAGAGTCTGCGGGTACTGGCTGGGGGACCTTTGAGCGGGGATCCCTGCTGGGTACTACTCCTGGTACACTTGCTGAGACATTGGAGATCTGGCCCTTCCCATCGTTGGGCGATTAGGAGCCTTATTCCCGCATAGACTGACCCAGGAGAAGGCCCACAAGAACTGAGTGTACGTATACCTTCGTCTGAAGGAGGGCCTTACCTTGCTGAGTTGCAGGACGAGCTGCGCGGTGCGATCAAGCCAGAGAGCACAATAATTGGCCCGCCATGGGGAAACCACGAGGCAAGCAGGGGGGAGTAACCCCTGAGCAGGAGGATGAAACTGCAGAACAAAAGACACAGGGAGCGGTTGGTTCATCTCCGGAAGGGCTCAAGCAACAGCAGGTGGACCAGATCCTCCGAGCTATTACGGACACGAAAGAAGCACTCCAGCAGGACATAGCGCAGGTATCATTGGGACTGGGACTCCTGCGGGCGGACCTTGTGAAGCTGGCAGACCGGGTGAGGCAGACTGAGACCACATTGGGGGTCTTGGAGCCTACACAGAGGGCACTGGACGAGCAGATGGGAGATGTCACTCGCAGGCTTCAGGTCCTAGAGAGACGAGCGGAAGACGCGGAAGGGCGTAATAGACGGAACAACATACGGGTGGTAGGCCTTCCCGAAGGAGTGGAAGGAGACAACATGGTGGATTTCCTGGAGCGATGGCTGCGCACCGAGGTGGCCCCGGAGGGCCTGACACCATTCTATACTCTGGAAAGGGCGCACAGAGTACCTGCCCGACCGTTGCAGCCTGGAAGGCCTCCCAGGCCTGTGGTGGCCCGCTTGCTGCATTATAAGGACCGAGACTTTCTCTTACATAAAGCACGCACCGCTGGCCCATATAAAGTGGACAACAAGAGTGTGTCGCTGTTCCCGGATTACACCTTTGAAGTGCAGCGCCAACGATCTTCTTTTTAGCGGTCAAGAAAGCGCTCCGGGATGAAAGCATTCAGTATTCCCTGATGTTCCCAGCACGCCTGAGAGTGACATTGGATGGCACCACCTACTTCTACAACACCCCGGATGAGGCATGGAGCTGGTTGGAAACCTACCGCACAGGAGCAGGCGTGACGAAAGGCAACGGGGGACAGACGACGGTGGCACCGAGGTCGCTCCGGACACGGCGAAGCAGGAGAAGGCGACCTGGTTCGCAGAAACCTTCCACGTCCCAGACAAAGAGAGAGAGGTCTGCAGCATTGCAGGCCGTGACGGAGATATCACAGGCGAGCGGCGCAACCCTAAAAGGAGGGACCGAGTCGGAACGAGGGTCAGAAGGGACAGACACTGATGGGACGGACGCAGGGAGTGTTGTTCTCCCTCATATTACCCCAGGAACAGCGGACGAGATTGCAGATGCCTGATTAGATGCGATGTCTCATGTGGCTAGTAAGCAGGGCCGGCTGGTTCTGGAGCTGTGGCTCAGGGAGGGGGTAACTTGCGCGGTTGGAGGGGATCCGGGAGCCCAGATGAGGGGACGGGCGATCAGTATGGCCGCTTGGGGGTCCGGGGATTGCCCCAGGGGAACTGTAATCTTACTTATTGTGGGGTTTGGCGCATGGCTGCAGTGAGGCAGCTGGCCGGTCCTCCTGGTGCTGAGCTCCCCCCTTCTATTCGCTCTTAGAGTGAACCTCTGGTAGCTATCAGAGGAGTTGTTCGGGAATAGTTTGGATGGGTACTAGCTGTTTAGAGCCTGTTCTGGGGACGGGTGGGGGGTGGGTTTGGGGGATGGTGTTGGGGTAGTTAGAATCACCGGTGTGCCACTGCGGGGAATGCTGATACGGAACAAAATCTTGTTACATACTGGGGTCAACACCTGAGATTAAATGCATTACGTGGAATGTACGGGGGATGCATACGATGCAGAGACGCCATAGGGTTCATGCATATTTAGTGCGTAGGGGAGCCCAAATAGCTTTTCTTCAAGAAACACACGTAGACCGGGCAGAGGGCCGGGCACTGCAGCGTCGATGGAGGGGGCAGCTTTTTTATACTACGTACTCTGCATATGCCAGGGGAGTATTGGTTTGGGTGAGGGCAGGAGTCCCTTTCCAGCCACTTCAGCAGGTGGTGGATCCCGAGGGGAGATTTGTGGCTGTTATGGGCAGATTGGATGGACGATGTGTGACGTTGTGCAGTGTGTATGCCCCCAATGTGGACCAGAAATCCTTCTTTGCCAGCCTATCAGGGAAGTTAACATCCTTTCTGACCGGCTCACTGATGTTAGGTGGCGACTTTAATTCAGTCGCTGATACCGAAATGGATAGGTCTCACCCGCCGCTGCCGCAGGCACCCGTGCATAAGCTCTCGAAGCTTCGGAGGGACTGGCAGGCTGAATGGGGGCTCGTAGACACTTGGCGCGCGCAACACCTGGGAGAACGGGACTATTCGTTTTATTCTGCTTTACATAACTTACATGTGCGGTTGGACGCAGTGTTGTGCTCACCGGATGTACATGCAATGGTTCGCCATAGTGAATATCTGACAAGGACAATATCGGACCATAATCCATTGCTTTTGACCCTGAGGTGGTCCCGAGTAAGGCCGGCAATTCCTACTTGGCAGTTGCGTCCGGAGACTTTGGAGGACCCGGTGTTCAGGGCGGGGGTGCGAGAGGGTATTGAGCATTATTTTCTAGAAAATACGGGAACGGCCTCAGACCTGGCACTGGAATGGGACGCATTTAAGGTGGTGGTGCGGGGATTATGTATTGCCAAGGCGACGGGAGTGCGACGGACACTGTTGCAGGATATAGAAAGGGGTGAACTGCTGCTGCGACAAGCGGAGAGAGCGCTCCCGGCGAACCCGGATGCGCAGGCTGAAGTGTTGGCTGCACGGGAGGAAGTGGCTAAACAAGTGGAACGGTTACGCTGTTTTGATCATAGAGAATATTTGGTGAGGGCACATGCGGAGCGGGATAAAGCGGGCGCCCTCCTGGCGTGGTTGGTTAATCCAATACCGAGGGGCACGCCCATATTGGCCTTGACCTCCCCAGCGGGCACGCCGGAATACACACAGCAGGGGATTAATAAGATGTTCTTGGCCTACTACACGGATCTTTATGAGAGCAAACTGCAAAGTACGGGCGATGGGTTGACTAAATTCTTAGCTGAAATACAACTGCCACAGCTCGAAGCTGACCAACGGGCTATGTTGGGGCAGATGGTTACTGAAGGAGAGATACGCAGCGCGGTGAAACACATGGCGCGCAAGAAGTCCCCAGGTGCTGACGGGCTACCGATCGAATTTTATTCTGTATATCTTGATCTCCTGGCCCCTAAACTGCAGGCGGTTTATCGGGAGGCCTGGGACTTAGGGCGGTTGCCAACCTCCACTCGCGAGGCTATCATTGTCCCGCTGCTGAAACCGGGCGGGGATTCATTGGCTAGGACGGCCTATCGTCCTTTATCAATGTTAACTGCCGATTATAAGATATTGAGTAGAATTTTGGCGACCCGGCTCCTCCCCTATATGACTCACCTGATCCATGTCGACCAGGCGGGCTTTATCCCGAAGCGTGACACCGCAAGTAATGTGCGACGCCTTTTGCGGATTTTAGGAGAGGATCATAGCGATACACCTACTGCAATGGTACTCTCAGTAGATATAGAAAAGGCATTTGATAGCCTGGAGTGGTCGTATTTGTACCGGGTCCTTCGTGGGTTCGGGTTAGGTGACGATTTTGTGGGGTGGACGGAACTTCTTTACAGATCAGCGTCGGCGCGTGTGCGAACAGGGGTGACGGTCTCCCCGGCTTGCCGGGTGGGCCGCGGCACGAGACAGGGTTGTCCACTCTCGCCGCTACTATTTGCCCTGGCCGTTGAACCTTTGGCTGCCCATGCCCGGTTAGGGAAACATTATTCCGGCTTACTCCATCGTGGGGATATGCACTATATCTCCCTCTACGCAGACGATTTATTGCTCTTTCTCGCAAACGCGGATGCAGCATTGGCGGGAGCACGAAACTTGCTTACAGCGTTTGGGCAATACTCGGGACTGCGGGTGAACTGGACAAAGACCTGCTTATTCCCAGTTACTCCGACTGAAGCGACCCCCCCGCAGGCGGCGGGTGTTCGCTGGGAACCATATTGTCTGCCTTACTTAGGCACTTATATCTATCACTCTGTGGCAGACTTGTTAGAGGGTAATTTGGGCCGGGCTCTCCGCGGGCTTAAAGGCAATTTCGCATTTTGGAGCACTCTACCGCTCTCGGTCGCCGGTCGAGTGGCCCTCCTGAAGATGGTGGTGCTCCCACGTTTATTGTATTATTTTCGGACGTTGCCGATTTGGGTGGCGGGTTCCATCTTTCGACAGCTCCGTTCTATGACTGGGGGTTTTCTCTGGGGGACGGGCAGACGACGAGTTGCAATGGCCACGATGATACGTCCCAGGGCTGATGGCGGCATGGCAGTGCCGGACTTCGAGGGGTACTATCTGGCGGCGCAGCTGCAGTGGTTGACCCAGGCAATAGCTAGAGAGTTTAGAGGTCCTGATGGTCCGGGAGGACGATGGGTCCCGAGATATATCTTGTCCTTCATAGTTTTGAACCAGAAGTTGTGCCTTCAACCGCTTACCGTGGAAGAGAGGACGCTAAGATTATGTTGGAATCGGAGTCAGAAACGGGCTGGCATTGCCCGCCCTTACGCCCCGGAGATACCGTTGGGCATGTGTACTGCCTTCCCACATGGCGGCGACTGGTCGGCGTTGGCACACTGGGAAGACCTAGGGATACAAGTCTTGGGAGACTTATATGAAAATGAAACCTTGTTGTCCTTCCGGGCCTTGCAGGCCAAATATGATCTCCCGCGCGGGGACTACCTGCTGCATGCGGCACTCGCCTCGGCGCTGCAGCGACACTGGGGGCTGGGGTTGTCGGAACCGCGGACCTCCATGACGTGTCAATACGTGGTGATGGCATCAGGGACTTTTAAGGCCGTTACGTGCCTATACCGGCGTATGTTGACTGAAGATCTAAGCCCGCTGACCAGGTTGCAGGAAAAGTGGGAGGTGGACCTTGGCAGGGAAATCCCTGGAAACACGTGGGCCCAATTGGTTAGACGTGCCTGGAAGGGCACGAGAAATGCCAGATTCCAATTGGTGCAATTCTATGTTCTGCACAGAGCGTATCTGACACCAGCTAAGCTCAAACAATACTTCCATACGGCGACTGCTTTGTGCCCGAGATGTGGCTTGGAGGGGCCGACTTTCGTCATATGTTCTGGGGGTGTGCGAACTTGGGGACTTACTGGGAAGAAGTGCTGGAATTGTTGAGCAGTGTGACTGAGCGCGTACTTGATCTAGATATGGGTGTTTGTATTCTGCATTGGTTCCCGCACACAAAAAAAACGAAAATCACAAGTAAATTTTTGGACCTCGGCCTGATTTTGGCCAAAAGAGAGATAACGATGCATTGGAAGTCAGCGGGGGACCAAGTATGGGGAGATGGAGAGCGGAATTATTGAAATGGGCGCGAAGCGAAGGCACTCTTAGACTGCAGCACGCTTGGCGCAGTAATAACGAAACAGCACTGGAGGCAGCGAGGGCTTGGGAGGACTTGGTTACAATGCTGCAGGCCCCGGAGGTGGGATCAGAACAAGGGTCGGTCGGAGGGGATCAGGGAACTCCCACTGCCACCTAGGTGTGTGGAACATGGGCCATGAAGAGTCTAGCGGAATGTATAATGACCCCAAACGTAAATGTACGCACTGTAATGCTTTAAGGATTGTATATAATTGTTGATATGGTAAATTGTAGAGGAATGTATTGTTCGTAAAAAGTGGTAGTAGGCACACCGGTGAGGAGGGGGGGTGGGTAGGGGAGGGGCGGGTGGGAGGGAGGGAGGGGACATTGAAAGAATCATTTTCCAAGTATGCACTGAATGTGTATTCTGCTGGATGCGATGATTTATTATGTCACATGTTGGGATAAAATCAATAAAAAGAATTTAAAAAAAAAAAAAAAAAAAAATAATGTAACTCTGTCTCTGTTTACTTTTTGGTCATATATTAGTTAGTAGTACATCACGGGGTTGGGTATATTTGGATTTAAACATGTAGATTTGAAATAATTTGTAGAATGAATTTGGTTTTTGTGACATAGGTTTCCGACAGCAATACTGTCTAGAGGTTCAGATTTTGGGCAATAATAGGCACTAAGGGGATGGTAGGGACTAATTGAGTTTGGTATTTTACCAATACAGGTATCTTTGGCCTTTGACAGTAGCAATTTTGTTTTCTGAGGAAGAGATCATAGTTATAAAACTGGCACTAGACCAAGAGTAGTCTCTCTTCCTGATCTCAGATATACCAACGGGCCGCCCCCCCTCCCGTATGAGTCCCGGGCTCCATTAGATCAATGGTATGCCTGGACTCTTACTCCTAACATGTGAAACAAGGTGAGCAACCTGGTTCAATCTGTATGAATACAATACAGTTTTGATAGGCAAGGACTGCCAGCTATTTTTTGGTTGTACATGTGCTGCGGATGTGTTAGTAAGTAACATATCCAGTTTGATTTTATGAAACAGATCTTTCTGCAGTACCTAGATTTAAGTTGTGTATGCTCAAGTATAAAGTATTAACATAATACAATACAATGTTTTTTCTGTATGAGCTAAATACAGTTGTGTATTAAACTATAAATACTAAGTATTAACAAAATATAATACTATGTTTTCGATCTGCACAAAGTCAAATTACAGCAGCAGGAGATATTTAAAGTCCACTGTGGTTTTATTCTATCTGCATGTTTCAATATGGCCGCCATGCTAGCTGGCTAAGTCCTGCATTCTTTGTGCCTTTGTTTATTTCCAGTAACCACTATGTATTGCATGTCGGTACCTCCAACACATTGTGTGATCAAGCTTGCGGGTCAAGCGAAACGCGTTACCTGAATTAAACCATCTTTGAGAACTGTCATCTTGAGTGATCGCTTTACTGAATTTTGGCGAAATTGAAGGTCCGGCATGCTCCGCCGGCAGCGAGCGATCTACTGCGGAGGGCGGGGGAAGACGGAAGGAGCTGTGAACGAGTTACATTGCAATCGAGTCTTCCGGGGCCCGGCAGATTGGTGTCTACAACGGAGGAACCAGTGTGAGAAGTGGCGCGGAGTGTATGCAGGCAAGAATCGGAGTACGTGAGATACGGAGCAGCGGTGAGATTTGGGAACTCGCGGTGGACGATACCGCGGCAACCGATCAAATTCGAGGACAAGACAAGAGAAGTGCGGGAAGCAGGAGCGAGACGGCAGTTGCAAGCCTACAGTAGACGCCATCCCGAAGGTAGGCACTCTAATCCGGGCTGGACGGGGTTTGCGGGAGGGGGGGGGAGACGGGTCGGAGGACGCGTGTCCTTCTCACCTTCCAACCTGGTCTTTAGTCCTGGGGAGGAGGCTACGTAAGGGGAAGACTAAGGAAGATAGGCACTACTACTGGCTAAGTCCTGCATTCTTTGTGCCTTTGTTTATTTCCAGTAACCACTATGTATTGCATGTCGGTACCTCCAACACATTGTGTGATCAAGCTTGCGGGTCAAGCGAAACGCGTTACCTGAATTAAACCATCTTTGAGAACTGTCATCTTTGAGTGATCGGTTTACTGAATTTTGCCGATATATATATATATTATATATATATATATTCTCACTGAAGAAAAGAAAGAAAAAAAAAAAAAGGTTATAGGGACATTATACTTAGGAAATAAAAATTCACAAAAAAAAAAACAAAGGGTAAGGGACGTTATACATAGGTTCAGATTTTACACACAAAAAAACATAGAAATTCAGTAGTTATAGTTATCTCAAGTAACTATAACTCGTGACCTAAGGTAACTATAATTCACACCCCCACCATGCACAGTTTTCTCATCAATAATTTCACTGCAAATGTTGCAGTGACATCAATGATGTCACAGAAGATGTCATGAGCGATGTAATATGTGGGGTAGTTAGCAGTGCATGGCGAGGGTGCAAGTTATAGTTAGTTACCTAAGAGCACGAGAAATTTTTATTTTTTTATTGAGATCTGTAAATTATGCAGCACAGGGTTTTGAATATGTGGCAAGCTCGTCAAATGGATAATAAGGCAGAAAACAAGGCGGCTGCACAGACCTCTTATTCCAGTGGTCCTGAGAATTATACACCCAGCCTACAGTGGCACATATGAGCTCAGTGTGAGTACTGCAAACACACATTAACAGGCCTGTGCATGTTTACATATGGAGCAGTGTTTTTCGCACGGCTGCACTCACACAGCAGAGCCCTGATAAGGCAAGCATCAGACCAGAACTGCAGACAATGCCAAGGCGTTTTTCAGATCCACCCGAGCTGGCAGGATGTAATCGGGAGGTCTATGCGGTCAATTTTGAATTGCAAAGAGACAGCAGTGATAAAAAGATAAACACGGAAAGTTCGGGAAAATAAATTAATCTCTTTCCAAGCAAAGAAAAATCTTAAGTCATGCATGCAGAAAACAGTTACGTGCATTGCTGGCACATAGGGGAGTAGCTTGGTCTGCAAGACGAGGGGTGGGGGGGATGAACTTCAGATTTCCCAACAATCACGTCACGCTGGCACATCTTGTTAAACTACATTATACGAGAAGCAGGGAATTGGGGGGGTCTTAAGAGGAAGAATGTGCATTGTTAGAGAGTACGTAAAACACAAAAAATGTCAAATTAACCAACATTTTTTAAAACTTTCAATGCAGACGAGAAAGTGTGTGTGTGTGTATGTGTGTGTGAGAGAGAGAAATTACAGGTGAAATATGACAGACACCTCACAATACCCGGCAGAAAAACCTTGTACCCAACTATTTAATACAGAATACACTTTTTAGGGGGTGTAACACCCCAAAACACCCCGCCCCCACCAAAGTGTCACCACTGCTTGACTGCCAAGCCAACTTATTTACTTTCAACCGACAAATGGGCTGACTTGGTGCTTTATCTTCAAATTAATTTCCTTCAATCTTTTTGCATCTTGAGATTATTGTTAGCTCTTGCATTATTCAGGACATTTCCCAAATAGCCAGAGCCAGGCGAGCAACGGCCATAGGGCTCAACCCCCCCCCCCCCCTCGTGTGTGTGTACACGTACACACACACGTACACACACACACACACACGTACACGTACACACACACACGTACACGTACACACGTACACACACACACACACACACACACACACACACACACACACACACACCTTGAGCTGCTGTAGGCTGGCTGGTCTGGCGCCCGTCTTATTGCAGCAGCCCCGAGTACTTCACAGGTCTTTAAAAGACCATTTACTTGTTAACAAGGCTTTGTTGTTTTTTCACCCCTCCTTAGAGCCCCTGCATCTCCACTCTGCCTATTGCTGTAAGAATTAGCCCCACCCGAAATTTTTTGTAGCCCCTACCCTACTCTCCCCCCCCCTGAAATTTTACTCCAGTTGCGCCTCTGGCCAGAGCTCTAACTGGACTTCCTCGGTGAGGAGACTGCAGCAGACATCGGAACTCTTCACAGAAGCAGATCCCTCCCAGGTGTTCTTTTTGGGGAGGAGCAATCTCTATTTTTGAGTGGGGATTTGACCATTTCGTACAATTTTTTCTTATTTAGTCTCCTTAATAATGTATTGTGCATGGTGAAGATCAGTTTAAGCTCTCTCAAGGACACCCACCCAACTTTTATTTTTGGTCCCAAGGAAATCTCGGGGTCATTTCACTGTACTCCGGATCATTTTCAATGTTTGGGGGATGGGGTGGCGGGAAAGAGTCCTTCACTGTGCACAATATATTTTTTAAGGAGATCAGATAAGAAAAATGTATATTCAATGCTGTGTTGTGCATAGGGGGCTGGCCAGTAACAGGGTTGCGGCCTACACCGGTGGGGTTGGTCGCAGGGCCTGGCCACGAAATTACAGTGGAACCAAGAAAAAGAAAATATGAGTGTGTGCCTGTGTGGTATTGTGCGACTGGGGGTGGGGGAGTTGCCCAGCAATACTGGGTATCCGTCGGTGGGGAGTTGGGTGCAAGGTCTGGCTACTAAATTGCTGTACAATTAACATGGGACAAAAAAAATGTTGGGTGGGTGTCCGTTGGGAGGTTGGCCAGCGATGGAAGATTAGGCCACCTGAGGAGGGGGCGGCTAACGCAAGGCCTGGCTGTGAAATTAACGCAAGATTACTGTGGGAACTCAAAAAAAAATTGGCTGGGTGTATGTGAGGTGTTGTGTAACTGTGGGGTGGGTGGCCCAATAACGGTGGGCTGTCTGCACCTAACCCCACGCCACGTACAGCTAAAGGCCAAGTGCGGCAGGGGTTGGGCGCCCAAGGGTGTTGGGCGAAGGATCTGGCACCAGCGCAGGCCTGTCCCTGCCCCAAACCCCCTTCCTCCCACGCCGTGCATAAACAAAGGCCATGCACTGCAAGGTGGTGGGGTTATTTTTTTTAAATATGTGCAGAGACCAGATGTATTCTTAAGAGAAGTCCTCAGCGCTGCCGAACTTTGGAGTTGCTGAATCCCAAGGATGCTAAATCTTGATTCCACCTCATCTTTCTTCCACCACCCTACACTTGCCATTTATCTTGCTCTTGCAGGTTCTTTTTCAGTCTTGCTTTCCCTTTTGTCACTGTTTTCCTAGCTTTCTCTTCCTCCTTCCTTCTCTTTTTCTCTCTCATGCTTTGGATCATGGTCATATGACAAAAAAATAAGTCCAGATTTGCAGAAATGAGAGAGTGTGGCCACCCATGCAGCCACCAGCACAAATTAAGCACTGCTGTTAACCCACAAATACACCCAATGAACACATCAGAGGTTGCCAAACACATCAGGAATTATCTATTAACAAGCCCGTTAAAACATCCCAGCAATTATGTTTAGGCTGTGCCAGGCACAGTTTCCTCCGAAGTCCGCATGAGTCATGCTTCTTGGAGCCTCTGTCTAGAACAGAGGGAACTTTTGTTCAAAGTGATGTAATAAAATGGCGGCCCAAGGTTACCCAGATGATGGAAGAGCTACAGCAACCAATCAACCATAACTACAAAACAAAACAAATGCAATCCCTTTATGTCCTTTACTCAACCTCTTATCCGAATAATAACCCTAGAGAATACCTTTCCGAGAATATTCACGCTCTTGGCTGGTAAATGCACCAGGGGAGCAATTACCACCGTACAAGAGCTTCTGTGCCTACTTCTGCTGGTTTACATAGGAGAGTGTACTCTTGAAAGGATGAGCTCCTTCCTTTACTATCAAGTGTAACTCCCGTCATGCATCGCATATCCGCTCAAATTCCTCAATAGCTGCAGCGTGCTTCTTCAAGCACGCACTTTCATTTTCTCCCAGCAGAAATTGGTGGTGACGTAACAGAAATTAATGTAACGATACTATGACTTGATGACCATGGCAAGAGATGTTCCTAAAACATACACATCACTACATGGAAACGGATACCCCAACCATAGGAATATAAAGCTACATAGTATATGCTAGCCATGTTAATATATACGTCTCTTTTGATCCTGCCTTCTTATATAGATCGATCATGTTGGGTAGGGTCCAGTCTTCAGCAAGTATGTCCCTAAAAGGACCGCCCAGTTCCTTTGCAGTTCTTCTTCGATTTCACTGATCCTTAAATGGCAGGAGATCATGTCTGGTGCAGAGACCACGTCAGTAATTTTCTGTGTCCATTCCTTGCCTTAAATCTGCACAAATATTTCCAAGAGAAATTCAAATTTTCTAGATTTTGATACCTTTTGTTGGACTAAAGAAAAATAAAAGAACAAGTGGTAGAAAAAGAAAGACTGGAGGACTTAACTTTGCATTTCACTGTTTTGTTATGGTCAGTTTAACAAAGTTATCAGTGGTCTATGTGTTTTAGTCATTTGTGCTAAAGTTGTAAGCCAGGAGCTCTCAGAATGAATCAAAAAGGACAAAAGTCACTAAAATAATCAGAAGTACAGTTGGAACCTTCCATTTCCTGGAGAGAACAACAAATGCTTAGTAGCCCAGCAGGTTGTGGCGTCTGGGGTGGGAATCAGTGGTTTGAAATTAAGGAGATTTTCAAGAGATGCCTTTTTATAGGTTTTTCTGAAAGACAGCAAAGTGCCAGTTTTCTGCTCTCTGGTGGAGCGTTCCTTAAAATTGGATCAAAGTATAAACAGACATGGAGGCCTGCAGATTTGCCACTTTGAATGTGGGAGCAGATCTGCTGGCTTTGCCAATGCTTGTTTGCTATCACAGAGTATGTGGCCAAAAACATTCCAAGATAGCCATCTATAAGTGGGCATTCATGCAAATGCCTGGGTCGACCATCTTGGGTTTGTTTTTGTCAAAGTATACCAAAAATAATTGCAAGATGGCTTGTATATGCACCGATTGCTATCGTGCAATCCTTATTGTTATACTTTTCCATGAATTTACCACCCCAAGATGTCTGTCAACCAATTCGGAATGGTATGTTAGGAAATAATGAGTGCTAGCAATGTTGTCCAATAGCCAGAAGCGAGTGGCCTGGTAGCAGTGTACAGCTGATGAGCTCTTGAAAGAACAATTAAATAAAATAAATAAAGTAGGCGCAAGAAAGGGGGCTGGTAGATGTTGGGATGTGCGGGAAGGGAAAGTAGGAATAAAGCGACGGATTAGGAAGAAAATGAAGAGGGAGCAAGGAAAGCAATGCCCGCTTATGGAGTGCAAAAAGGGAAATAAAAAAATGTCTCGCGTTAGCAGTAGACGGATACAACTTATTTAATCCATAAGAACAACCATGTGGACTTTTGGAGTAAGCCTACGGATGTTTCCATCTGTATTAATGGTGGTATGACACTCAGAGGTTTTGTTCTTGCCAGCTATTTTTTATTGAGGTGGGCTGCATCTGGGATAAAGCACCAAAAAGACTATTTTCGCTTCATTTAGGCCCTGGGCTACCAAATCTTCAAGGTTGGTTGACAAAGAAATTTGGCTTACATCCCTAATCAGACGAAGACTCTCCCCAAAAGAACTGATCTGGGTTCCGCCCCTTATGCATATTGCAAAATGCATATTTCATATGACGGGTGAGACATTCTGCTATCCTGGTTCAAGTGGATTTAATTCTCACTGTGGCTTCAAGGTGAGGGATAAGCTGTATCCAAGAACTGGTCCAAGGGCTGGAGGGGGGCCTTAAATCTGCTTTTTCTGCAAACAGCACCATGCATGACTTCTAGGTCGATCCTTTTTGCAACTCGTGACACTACAAACCCAAACATGCTTTTGTGGGGTTGGTTTAAAGTTCGAAACCCATAGACGGTCACCTCAAACTGTAAAAGGCAGCGAGTCTTCTAAGACCCTCAATGCTGCCCGGTGCAGGCTTCCACCTCTAATTCACTTTGGGTTCACTATCAAAATAATGAGGCAAGCGCTGGAAACTGGAAGACAAGAAAAAGGTTTATTTCTCATGAGGAGATCACGTCAACTGCAGACACCGGGATGTCTGAGGGAAGTGCTCTGCTGATACTCCTTTGGCTCTTCCTTTTATACAGGTTTGACACAATGCATTTGTTTCATTACCATGGTTACACAAGCTTGGGGTCCCCGCCCCGGGCAGGTTGTCACACAAGCCCAACAGTAATTCTCTTCCCACCCAGGTCAAACAGACAATCTTATCTTGCAGCTGGACCTTGCTTCAGGGTCTAAAACATGTGAGACCGGCCAGATCTAAGAGTCTGTTCTGTTGATAAAAACAGGTCCCATTGTTGGTAACAACAAGTCTTGCTGTTTGCAGTGCAATAAATCATGTTGCAAGAGTCTTTTTGGTGTTTGGAACCTGTTTGTGTAACTAGGTGCAGTGAGGGGTAGAGTGTCCAAAGGTTTGCCTGAAAACAGAGATGAGAGGAAAAACGAGTTTGTGGCAGCAAGTGGCGCTGAGGTTTGTTGTGGCAATAGAGTTTATAGCCCCCAGCACACATACCAGGTCGGTCAGAGGGTCAGAGGGATGCTAGTAAGGGCAGGGTGAAACAAAGGTGACCAACAGAGTACAAAATGGCTGTGATCGATCAAAATGACTGCAACTTATGTGCACATAGAATTCCACCAGACAAGATGGCGCAGGTAATGTTCATGATTATCGTTTTGCTTTTAACAGTGGCCCCTTTGAACATAACTAGCCAGCTTGTCAGTCTATGTCGATCTCCATAATGTCCTGTATCTCTTGATCATACATTACTCTCATTTTTGTTAGCTGAGTGTCCATAGTCTTAGGGTGCAAGGTAGTTATGCAAAGAGAACACAAAGGTGGTATACAGTGTATACCCAAACAACAACCACATATTGTCAATACTGGGACCAAGAGAATCATTGATATTTTCCAACCCCACTCCTTCAAGATGCCCCAAAGCCAACTTCCAATTGTCCAAATCTCTGATCCTTGATGAATTTCTGAAGATGGTCTATGGAGATGTTCGATTGCTTCATAGACAGAAGGTGAATTATCAGGAATGTATACACAGCAGCTGGCACCGATGATGCGGCATGCTCCTCCACGGTCAGGTAGTACCACGTCCAGGACCATGCGATTTTGCAGGGTAACCAGACGGATCGCTTGGAGCTCAGCAGTGTTGTTGGTGAGGATGCCAGCAGTGACGTTCAGGGCGGTCTCTACCGCTTGGGACAGATGTCTGATGGCTCGGCTGTTTGCCATCGGACCCCATAGCGGGACGAGCCCTTTTGCTGCGTCGAGGAACTGTGATGAGGCAGAGTCTGCTTGATCAATGTCTTTAGAACGCTTTTCTCGATGATGCTCTGCAGGGGCTGTGTAGGTTGGTGGCAAAACAATGGCGATGTAGCACGTGCCCCCAGTTTCTTGGGAGCCAGGTGTAGGCTTTGGTTCCACAAACAAAGTACATATTGGGTGATGCAACAAGCGCTGGGGGTTGGCAGTGTTCAAAGTCCTTACAATGCTACAGGTGCTGTGACCCACATTCTTAGTCCCACGGCCTTCAATGCATACAAAGCCAGAGACGTTCACCACAGATAGGGCCACAGTCAGTGTTGCAGCAGTTCTTTTCTTCAGGTAGGAAAATGTGGCTCTGTTAGGATTATTGAACACTTGCATTTCCACTCATTCTTTGGAGGGGACATTAATCTGGAAGGTCGCATTGAAGGTGTGAGGGCAGAAGGGGGCGGCTGTCCTTCCTGTTTTGTTTCGCCAGAACTTGTTGTAGAACTGGGCGATTGTTCCGTCGGAAGTGGCATGGTCTTTGTAACTTTCTTGTAGGAGCATCATCCAGGCAAGGCAAGATCCGTGAATAGAAAAGGGCGAAGGGATGAAAGGGATGGAATGTTCAGTGGCATGTGGTAACAGCCCACAGACCCAACAGTTGGTAGCATTGGTGGCAAGATTGTGCTGGTGCAACATCTGCACGAAAGAATTATTCCAGAATTGTTTGCGTCGTTCTCGGAGATGTGGCGGTAGTGATACCAGGTAGTGTTCTTTCTTGGTGGTTGGTTGCATGGTGGGTGACAATGTTCTGTATGCAGGCGCATTCTCTTCAACGATCCAGAGTGCGACCATTAGCAGGAGACAGGTGAGAAATGCGGCTACAGGTGCAATTGTCTTTGTGCTGTGCAGGTTAACAGTCTTGGTGTCTTTGCGGTGGTTTTGCAGGTGTTCAGTTTCTTCCATCATCTTCGAGGAGCTCAACAACTGTTAGGACCACAGACTTTTGTCTGGCGCTTTCCTGGTAGCGTTGTTTGACTGTGCTACCGATCTGAGGCCTTGACTTAGTTAGTGGCCTGGTCGTTTGAGCTCCCTCCTTTAGTCGATCTTAGGTTGTACCCTTTCCTGGATGGCACCGTGGGGTCGGGAAATTCTGATAGTTCGAGGGTGTCTTCTTGTGGGTAGCAACTCAGAGCTGTTCGGTCTCTTGCGAGTACTTCCTCTTGCACCTCCACCCCTTCACAGGTTGCCAGGGTTGGAGGGACTCGTTTGCAGTGGTGGGCATGCAGCCAGTTTCGTTTTCCTTCCACTCGGAGGGCAGTTCGGGTGGTGATCAGGACTTGCCAGGGGCCCGTCCACCTAGGCTCCAGATTCTTCGTTCTTTGGAAGTTGCGAATCAATACATGGTTGCCTGGCTTTATTTCATGTCCCGGGCCCCTGGATACGTCAGGCAAGGCTTGCTGCACCTGTTGGTGGATAATTGTTAGCTCGTTTGTCAACTTATGCAAGTAATCCGACATTAATATGTTCGGGACATCGTTAATGGAGGTGGGTCTTGGTGCCGCCCAAATGCTCATAGGCCTGCCGAAGACCACCTCATATGGGGTCAGTCGGTGTTTGGTTGGGGTGGAGCGCATCGATAACAATGCCAATGGGAGGGCGTCGGGCCATTTCAACCCGGTCGTGGCAACTATTTTGGCTAGTTTTAGTTTCAACGTTGCATTGTGTCTCTCTACCAGGCCCTCTGATTGGGGGTGGAAGACGGCATGGAACTTTTGTTTTACCCCCAACCCTCTCAGTATGTTCTGTATCACCTCGGCTACGAAGTGGGGGCCGTTGTCGCTCCATAAAATTCTGCAAAGGCCGTATCGGGGAAGAATTCTTTCAGCAATACTTTTGCAGTGGCTAAGGCGGTATTGTCGCGGGTGGGATATGCCTCCACCCATTTGCTAAAAGCGCACACAACCACCAGGACATATTTTAGACCAAGGCATCTCTCTAGTTGAATGTAATCCATTTGAAGGATTTCAAAGGGGTGGTCAGGGACTCCAAACCCTCCCCGTGGTACTACTGTCCCCTTCCCTGGGTTGTGTTGTAGGCAGACTATACATTGTTGTACTAGGTGTTTTGCAGATTCTGCTATCTTGACGTTATGCCATACTCTGGTGATTAGTTCAATCATGGGGGTGGAGCCTATGTGTGCTGGTAAATGTGCCATGGTCAATATGGGGATGAGGTAGGCATTGGGTAACAGCCATTTATTTCCGTCTTTAGTTCTCCAGCAATCTTCCTCGTCTTTTAGTCCCACCTTTTCCCACTCGGTCAATTCGCATTGTGTGCCTGTAGTCTGTATGTCCCTTACAGTGGTCCTAGCGTCAGTCCATCGTTCAGCTTGTGACCTGGTCACATACATTCGTGTCGTAGTTCTGTCTCCTGCCGTGGCTCGGGCAGTAACGTCTGCTAGTGTATTTCCCTGTCCAATGAGATCAGTCACTTTCCTATGTGCTTGGCATTTTATCACTGCTAACTTCTTGGGGAGGAGGACTGCTTACGTCAAGGCGGAGACTAAATCTCCATGCAGGATGGGTGTACCGTGTGAAGTCAGGAACCCTCTTTCTTTCCATAAGATCCCAAAATGGTGAACCACCCCGAAGGCATATTGGCTGTCGGTGTATATGTTAACTGTCGTGTCAGTCGCTAAGATACATGCTCGTGTGAGGGCAATGAGTTCTGCAGCCTGGGCTGAACGTTGGGGAATACGGGCTGTTTCCAGAACGGTTCGGGCTGTGGTGACAGCGTATGCAGCTGAGGTGGTGCCGTCGGGGAGTTTGATGCACGAACCATCCACCCATAGTTCTCCATCCTGTTCTAGAAAGGCGGTGTCTCTGAGATCTATTCTACTCTTTTTGTTCATCGGTTAGTGTCACACAGTCGTGTAGTGGAGTCACGCTAGGATCATTTTCGGGTAGGGGTAACAGTGTGGCTGGATTGAGGGTGGTGCATCGCTTTAGGGTAATGTGCGGTGCTAGCAGGGTCAACTCATATCCTGTCAGTCGGGCGCTAGTCAAGTGTTGGGTTTTGGTCTGGTTTAGTAGTGTGTCGACTGCATGGGGTACTAAAACAGTGACTGGATTGGAGAGTACTATTCCTTCGCTCTGGCGTATCGATACTGCTGCAGCTGCCACAGCGCGCAGGCACGCTGGCAGCGCTCTGGCTACTGGATCGAGGGTGGCAAAGAAATATGCACAAGGGCGTTGTTTGTGACCAATTGATTGTGTTAGGACAGACAATGCACATCCTTCCCTCTCGTGCGTGTAGAGGAAGAATGGTTTGGAGTAATCCGGGGTTCCTAGGACAGGCGCTGAATAAAGGGCATTGCGTAGTTCTTTAAAGGCTGACTGGCATTCGGGGGTCCAGGGGAGAGGTGAGGGGATGTCTTTAGCTAGGAGGGAGAGAAGGGGTTTGACAATGAGGCTAAAGTTCGGTAACCACTGTCGGCAAAATGAAGTGAGACCTATCAAAGAGCGGACTTGTTTCTGATCTTTGGGGACAGGGGTGTCTAGAATTGTTTGGATCCTGTCAGGCGTGAGTTTCCTCCCTTCTTTGGATAAAAGGTGACCCAAATAGGTCACTTGTGATTTACAGAACTGCAATTTCTTTCGGGAGACCTTGTGACCATTCTCAGCAAGAAAATGGAGTAGTTTGATGGTGGCTGTGACGGCTATTGGTATGGTGTCCGCTGCTAGAAGGATGTCGTCTACATATTGTATTAGTGCCACTCCATCTGGCAATTGTATGGCGTCTAACTGTCTTTTAAGCGCCTGGCTATAGATGCTTGGGCTCTCAGTGTACCCCTGAGGTGCTCTGCAAAATCTGTACGAACGGGAGTTTAGGGTGAATCCAAATAGATAGCGGCTGTCCTTGTGTATAGGTATGGAAAAGAATGCGTTTTTGAGGTCAATTACAGTGAAGGTGGTGGCAGTGGAGGGGATTAAAGTCAAAATTGTCGTGATGTCGGAAACTAATGGGTATTGTGGCACTACGATTTTGTTTATCTCCCTCAGGTCAATGATGAAGCGGTAGGCTTTTCCGTCTCCCTCTCCCTGTCTCTTTACAATCGGTAGTATGGGACTGTTACAAACGTTGCTCACTACTTCCTCTACCACCCCTGCCTCTACCAAAGAGTGTATAATCTCTGTCAGTGCCTTCTCACCCCTGGCGATATTTTGTACTGCAGTACTTTCGGTAGGGTTGCGTCCTGTCGTATTGTTACGTGTACTGGGTCAATCATCATTCGTCCTACGTCTGAATCAGCCCTAGCCCATAAGTGTGATGGCAAAGTGTCCAGTAGGGATGCGTCAGTCTCGGAGATGGGAAACATGTGCTGAGAAGGGTTCTCTCTATGGCGCTGGGGGTTGTCATACAGGACGACACGCACTCAGTCTGGTGAGCATCTGATAGTCGCATGGAAGTGTTTCAAAAGGTCGAGACCCATAATGGCGTCTGGGGTGTTGGAAGAGAGGAGGAATGTCGTTTCGATGCTATTGTTGTCAAGGTTAAAAGGGATCGGTCGGGACAAAGGGTTGGTGGAGGGCGTACCGTCAAATCCTATTGAGGTCACATGTGAGCCTGACAAGGGTGCCCTTGGAATCAGTCGTTTGGATAGTGCACTACGTGTTGCTCCCGTGTCTACCAGAAATGGCGACTTTGTGCCCAGGACCTCAGCGGTAACATAAGGGCCTTGCTGATCAACATAGAGCTCGACTGGATCCCTCCTTTGCCCCTGGCTGTCCTATGCAAAGTCGTACGTATTGTCATAATCTGTCTGTTGGTACTGATTCTGTTTGGGATGGTCAAATGTGTTCACTCTTCCTGGCCTTTCCTCGCTTGCTTCACTCGCGTACCCTCTCCCACGTCCTCTTCCTCTCTGTCCACTTGCTATTTCCCTCGCCCCTCTGCCCCTACCAGCTCCTAACAAAGCCGGGCATTGGGTTTTCCAGTGTCCATATTCTTTGCAAAATGCACATTGATCCTGTCCTAGGTCTTGGCGTCCTACATATGATGTCGATGAATTGTTTCTAGGTGGCTGTACTCTAGGGGTATTCTGCTGGTATCCTCCCTATATTGCTCCCTTCCTGTATTCACCCCCTGGAGTTGTGCTACCATTACCCTTTCCTTCAAGTCCTTCTTTTTCCTTTCTGTAGCCCTGTCATTTTCGTTTTTCTGATGCTCATAGTACTGGGCCATTTGGAGAATGGCCGCCGGTTTAGATGCTGCCCAACTACTTTCGCTGGCTTGTAATTTCTGGGATACATCTGGCAGTAGTCCTTTGACATAGTTCTGCACAAATAAGTGGTGTCCGGTTGCGGTGGACATATCTTGTCCACTGTAATCGGAGAACACCGTTTCAAATCTGGAGAAATACTCTGAGACATCCTCTTGTGGTTTCTGGCGGCACGCGGTTACTATGGAACAGTCTATCTTTTTCTCTGGGATCAGCGTTTTCACTTTCTGCACTATTTTGTCAGGGAGGTCCAATATTGCTTTAACCGGTTTTTGACCAGGGTTCCGCTGTTTATCTAATGTGTTGAGTTGTTCCCAGGTATGACCAAGCAGTTCGGTATGGTCTATTTTCCTAATCTGTTTCCACACATCTGCTGGCAAACATAACCCGAAGAACAAGTCTATGTCGGCAAGTGTCATTATTGTTGATCCCAGAGCGGTACCTAGCTCGGTGTAAAAGGCGGTGGGGTTCTTTCGTAAATCCGGTAAAGATTTACGGAACGTCAAAATGTCCTGTCTGTCCCATGGTTGATACACCCAATTGTAGACCACCCTTCCTCTAGCGTCTTGATGGTTCATATCGTCATGAGTCCCTTGTCCTCTAGGAGGTACCCAATAAGGGGCAGCTTCTTTTATCGGCATCATGCTATCTGGTTTTTCCACCGGGGTCCTGCTATCTTAGATGTCCTGTCCTTATCTATCCGTCCTTGTTCCACGAGGTGACGGAATACCTCCAGTGTGGATGAAAAGAGTTCTGTAACATCGTTGTCGCCTTCATCTCCGGTGTCTACCTTCCTATAGAGAGCCACTAGCCGCTCGGGCCCTACATCTTGGTACTTCTCTTCATATGCAGTAAGAGTGTGGTTACAGAGACGTACAATAAAGTATCGTTTGCGGTTTTCAACATAGGAGTTGCATATGTCAGTTACATACTCTTCTGTCTCCTTCCTATCTATGAGGGATTTAACTATTTTATCAATGCCTGCTCGCTCATTTTTACTTAATCGCGGGACCCTGGGCGCTCCTTTTTCTTTTGATCCTACCTCTACTACTGTATCCTTTGATGAGGCATTTGGTGTGGGTGACTCGGTGGGAGCAGAGGCGGTGGAGACTGAGGCGATCTTGCCATCTCCGGCTATACTTTGGTGGTCCTGGCGTTGTACTACGGGATGAGTAGGGGCGTAAGGGGGTGGCATGTATATGATTGGGGACCTAACAATAAATCATCATCTACCCTTTGTTTTGCTGGTAACTTGGGGTAAAGAGTCGAGGGCGTTCTAACAGGGCATTGACCTGATATTTTTGATTCCTGTTCCTTTTTATCGATTTCCTTTTCTTTTAGTTTTTCTTCTAATCTTTTACAGGCTTGGTAAGCTGATTTTCGCGTTTCTTTATCTTGTCTAGCTTCGTCCCTTTTCTTTCTTTGAGCTGCCTCTTTTCGCCATAAACCAAAACTGTCAAACATGGCTGGTCTAGTTTTCTTTTTGTGGAGAGCTAATTCTAACGTTTCTATTTTAGCGGGATCGAAAGATCCCGTCAGTGGCCACTGATTTACCCGGTCCTTCCTAGTGTATTTATGCCATAGTTTGCTATAAGCTACGGTGGCTAATCCATACTTTACGTACATGTCCTTGTTAGGGGTGCCTTCCGGCGGTGCCGGCTGACTGACCTCTAACAAACGGTCGGGTCCAAAACAATTACAATCAAACAATCTAGAGAAAACAGGCATGACGTATTTATCGGTCAAAAATGAATATCTCAATCAATCAATTTAGACAAAAGTCTGCACTACCTGTCCTTCGCTGCCTGCAAAGAGAGAGAATATTCCTATCCTTCGTTGTTTGCAAGCAGGGAAATGTCGCAAATAACTCAATATCAAAAAAAAGGAATACTAGTATTTCAATCAAACTATTCAATCAATCAATCTAAGTCGTTTTTTCACGACCTTACCCGGACCCTATGGACAGTTCTTCGTCTTCCCCTTCCAGCGCCTGGTTGTCCTCTCACTCCAACAATCAATGCGGCGTTCCTCTAAGGTCCCAGTCAGGACCACAGGTCACTCGAGAGAGGTCCGTTCGGAACCGGTGAAGTTCAGTCGATCGGCAGCCAGACAAGGGTCTTCTCAGGCAGGTATACCCCAATCGTTTAGTCATTCACTCCGTCGTTAGGACCTCTCTACCGGACCCACGCGTCGCTGATGGGCCCCTACGCTTGGGCGCCAATTTGTGAAAGGCAGCGAGTCTTCTAAGACCCTCAATGCTGCCCGGTGCAGGGTTCCACCTCTAATTCACTTTGGGTTCGCTATCAAAATAATGAGGCAAGCGCTGGAAACTGGAAGACAAGAAAAAGGTTTATTTCTCATGAGGAGATCACGTCAACTGCAGACACCGGGATGTCTGAGGGAAGTGCTCTGCTGATACTCCTTTGGCTCTTCCTTTTATACAGGTTTGACACAATGCATTTGTTTCATTACCATGGTTACACAAGCTTGGGGTCCCGCCCCGGGCAGGTTGTCACACAAGCCCAACAGTAATTCTCTTCCCACCCAGGTCAAACAGACAATCTTATCTTGCAGCTGGACCTTGCTTCAGGGTCTAAAACATGTGAGACCGGCCAGATCTAAGAGTCCGTTCTGTTGATAAAAACAGGTCCCATTGTTGGTAACAACAAGTCTTGCTGTTTGCAGTGCAATAAATCATGTTGCAAGAGTCTTTTGGTGTTTGGAACCTGTTTGTGTAACTAGGTGTAGTGAGGGGTAGAGTGTCCAAAGGTTTGCCTGAAAACAGAGATGAGAGGAAAAACGAGTTTGTGGCAGCAAGTGGCGCTGAGGTTTGTTGTGGCAATAGAGTTTATAGCCCCCAGCACACATACCAGGTCGGTCAGAGGGTCAGAGGGATGCTAGTAAGGGCAGGGTGAAACAAAGGTGACCAACAGAGTACAAAATGGCTGTGATCGATCAAAATGACTGCAACTTATGTGCACATAGAATTCCACCAGACAAGATGGCGCAGGTAATGTTCATGATTATCGTTTGATTTTAACACAAACATATGGAAAATTTGCCAGAAACTGCATGAAAACATCTATGGCGAAATTGCCAATGTAGGGATTTTAAAAACAAAGCAAGCTGAAGTTCCCCTTTAAGCATTTTGCTGCTGGTGGACTAGTGTGCCGCTTGCTCCTTTAGAATAAGAAACCCTGTTTGGCTCATATTTCTACCCGATGACATATTGATTCACTCCACCATTGCAGCAGGATGGTGAGTAGAACAATTGCAGCTAAAACATGCAGTAACCAGAAAGTCATGTGTTCATGTCCCAGAAACACCAACCCAGCCTCCCATCCTTCCTAAGTGGATAAAGGGCGCACCATTCTATTGGGCGGTAATAATATGATATTTACTGCGCTTACAAACAGCAGAACTGCGGTACCAAACGACAAGTTTTTAGATATCACAAATTACAATCCAATAGTCATAAAAATCACAGTAGAACTGTATCTTCCCTGTCCCTTAAACATACTTAACAAATACACTGGGTTCTGAGAAAACAGTGAACAAAAACATCTGCAAGCTTATTCTGCTGAAGGTTCAGATCACTTAGCCTTCTTCCCACACACAACTCACCACACTCCTATTAAAATTCAGAAAAGACCAATCAATTCACCCCCCACAATTATGCGTGATAGCGTGGAAGGAAAATAAAGCACGGGTCACCTAATAATTGCATTTTTATCACCTCATTTGGAAACTAATCACAGCTGCGGCGCACAAATTACTTCGACTTGTTATGTGGGAAATAAATTTGAAGTCAATTTCAGAAACATGAAATTCCCTTTGTTACACAGCAACCCACAGACAAAGGGTGGTGCTATTGTGGTGAGACTTACATTGGAATGGACGTTCATAATAATTTTCGATAGGCGCTCACGGGTAACCTCATCTTAAACAGATTAAGAGAAATCTTCCACCTTAATGTGTCTGAAAGTTCAAGCAAAGTAATTTTTCTGAATGACGTAAAAATAATTCCCTAGGGAATACAAACTCTAAGTAAAATAGTTCAAAAAAGGAAAAAAAAACCTTGCCTACGAGAGTAATCGATACATAAAAATCGATTTACTAAAGAATGAACAAGTTGAGGCACACATATTCCTGCCAAACTTTTTTGTTACATCTTCTCCAAAGACATGCTGTAGTCCTTCGAGTGGAAAAGGTGGCTATGGACTTTCTCTGGCTACCAATTTTTTGTTTTTAAATAAAGCCACTGGCCCTATTTTGGTTCATCAATCATTTTCTCTGGTCAGACAATGGGAGCACGAGCTGGAAGATGATGGGCCTCTTGCAAAAAGTTCAGTCAATTTCTTTTGGGCCTGATTCACGAAGTATTTTTTCTTACAGTAAGTGTGCTTGCCACCTGGGCATTTGAGCAGTGGCGGCTCGCAGAGGGAGTGCTGCGGGGCGGGGGAGGGCTGGGTGGGGGGGTAGTGGAGTCGGACATACGATGGGCAGGAGTAAAGTAAGTAAATAAATTTTAAAAACTATTTACCTTGTGCTCGCTGCATCGCCAACTCGGCGATGCAGCGAGCGCAAGGTAAATAGTTTTATTTATTTATTTACTTACTTTACTCCTGCCCGTCGTATGTCCGACTTCACTACCCCCCCACCCAGCCCCTTCCCCCGCCCCGCCACCCCGCAGCACTCCCTCTGCGAGCCGCCACTGCATTTGAGTAAAGTTGCACCTAAATTGGGTGTATGACACAACTACTCACAGAAAAAGCTTCATGAACGGGCCCAATTGAAATCTATTTCACTGAAATAGGCTAATGCAGCTGTCCAATTCTATACACATCATCGTTTGGGGTCGCCAGGGTTTGCATCTGAGACCCCTGGCTTTCTCCCTGCGACCCCAGCACTACCGTTGTGACCCCTGGCCTCAAAGGTGGCAAATCAGTGCCACGAAAACAGTGATGGCTTCACCCTCCTTGTTTTCAGCTCATTTTTTATGTCTAACAGAAAATAATTGTATATTATTCACTATTAGTGTAATAAAAACTGGAGCATCAAGTAAGTAAAAAATATTTTTCAATGGATGTTGTGTGCATGATTGCAGTTGAGAGTGTGTTTGTGTGAGAGAAGAAGTGTTTATGTGTTAGCGTGTGGGTATATGAGCAAGTGTGAGTGAGCAAAAGTGACAGCGACAGGAGTGGCAATAAATGAAGTTAAATGCCAGTGAGGATGAATGAGTCAGGGTGAGTGAGAGTAAGAGCGAGTGCAAGTCCGTGTGAATGACTCGGTGTGAGAGCAAGAATGAGTGACAATGTGGGAGTGAGTGTAAGATTGAGTGCGAGAGTGAGATTGAATAAGTGCAAGTGAATGAGAATGAAGGACTAAGAGTGAGGGCGTGAGAATGAGTGTGAGTTAGTGAATGTAAATTAGCATGAGTGAGAATGTGGTGTAATGCCTGTGAGTTTGCTTTTGGCCTTGGCAAAATACTGGTGTTGGCATACTAGAGGACATTATCAAGAGATCAGAACCGTACATATAAGAGATAATACTTGATATATGGGACATCCATGGCAAAAAGCTAGCACAGGCCTACTGGATCTAATTCTTGGGATTGGTCGCCCATAGCAAAATGCTGGTGCTAGCACGGAGAGGATTCTTGTCATAAAGGATGACAGCTGTGGTTTATAGGAGGGGGACAAACATGGCAAAATGCTGGCCCTATCATTATAGAGGTAAATTTTGACATTAGGGTCACTCGTGGTGCATGGATAACATTAATAGCACAATTTTGCGGGACTGGCATATTATATGAAATTGTTGGCATGAGGGGATAGATACCCATGGCAAAATACTGGCCCTAGCACAGTTTGAAAAATAGGGGGTCAACTCCTGTGGAACGGCAGATTTCATTCGCTTGGCACACCATGAACGGACAAATATATTTAACACGTGCTCATTCATAGTTCAGGGCTTTTTAGAAGATTAATGTGAAAAGTTTGCCTTAAAATGCTTTGAAATTTTTATAAAATGTTCTTGTGGGGAGTAAACCTTACCCCAGAACCCATTCAGAAGAGCTCAGGCTCACTTGCGTTGCTCAGTACAATTTAGGGAATGTATTGTATTACACCCCACCACTTTCAAGTATTATTTCAGCACACTAATATAGGTGTATCCAAAAGAGACAGTGTTGTATTTTTATATTAATGACACAGTTGTACTGCAACTTCAGTGATGTCAATTACTGTGATATCACCCGGGTTCAGGTCAAGTGACATCACTTCCTGAGAAGATTCAGGTTCACAGATCATATGGTGTCACTTCCTTTGATGTCAATAAGGTCAAAGGGTGTGTGATGTCACTTCTGCTAGCACTGGTATTTTTGTGAATCGATGTCCATCGACTAACATAGTACATACAACGTTGCATCTGTACTGTAAGGTCAATGCCACTGCAATAGTTTTCAAGTATGAATTGTATAAACCTTGAGCCATTAATGCTTCTACATTAAACACATTTTATGGGGATTTGGGTCAACATTCTCTAGTCATTGGCTTCTGCTTGGAAATCTTCAGCCATTGTCAATCATATCTTGCATCAACCTACAAAAGCATTTTAGTCCCACTGACTTTCTACCAGTTGTTTGGGTTTGTTCATCTGCATCCGTTGGAATGGATGAGGGACTATTTAACATCTGCATCAGCAAGAAGCATAGTAGCGTGGGGCACAAAATGCTGACAAAAACACCTGAAAAAATGGACGCTACAGACTTAAGTATCACTTTTTATGTCTTGCTTAACAGCACAGCTGTGTGCAAGATGTATTTTTTACAAAATCTTTAAAATATATGTAGAGAGTGGTTTGGCTCCACTAAGGGCAATTTTGTTCTCTTACATTAAGTTTTCGTTTTTTGGGTGAATCTTACCAACTCCTGTGGACACCTTCCATTCCAGTGCAAGAGGTATTATTTTACTGCTCAAAAGTACACTGAATCATTACACACAAAATTCTTTATCTCAGATGTATAGTTTAAGCAAATCAATTATTTTTTGCTTTGTTTCTTAACATATTTAGTTAGGTCTCCAAGCAAAACCTGGTGGTCTTACCAATACTTGTTTTTTATAGTATTCATTTGTCTGTGCTTGCAGCCCAGTGCTGAGAGGCCAACAAACACTGGCAAAGCTAAGATTCGATTTTTGTATGACATCAACATGCCATGCATGCATCAAACATATAGGCTTTCCCAATGATTTTGGTTAGCCAACATTACATTTCATCAAAACATGTGACTGTTTCCACCCATGTCTGTAAGGTACACTTCGATACAGCAATGTCTGAGCCCAAACACCCAGTGGCGTAGCTAGGCATTTTGATGCCCGTGGTGGTCCCTGCGGCGGCTGCCATATATAAGAGCGGGGGAGGGGGTGCTGGTAAGAGTGCCCCCAAAACTTGACCCGCCCGGGGCGGACTGAACCCCCCCCCCTCGCTACGCCACAAGCACCAGTGTCAACCCGAGTTCAGGCAGAGAAGCCTCACCCATCCAGCTTAGGGGGAAAGAGGACAACTCAATTACAGATGTGCCACAGAACTCTAGCGTCAGTGCAGGGGGACAAATATCCAATGATCTAATATTGTTAACTTTATGTATCGTACAAAGAGAATAAACAGTTATATTTAGACGATTATTTCAAAAAAGTCTAAAGAAGCAAAAAAAACATTTTAAAAAGAGCTTCACTGACATTTATATTAATGGGGAGGGCTTATCTCTGCGGTGTTAGGGCTGCAAAAGAAAAACAAGCATTGGCATAGCCAATAGGTCTCGCCTTTGGGTCCTTGTAAGTGTTCAGCCAGTGCTCTCGGCTTTGCCAATGTATTTAAGCTATGTTATAGAGCATTGTGGCTGCTGTGCAGCATGCTGGAAAGTTATAATAAAAAAGTATTATAAGTATTTTTGTTACCTTGTATATAACCAAGAAGATATTATGTACAACTGAATGACCCAATTAAAAAAAGAATTACCATTATAAATGTCTTGTAGTTTTTTTGTCGTTGCAATGCTAGCGACTTCTTCCTGGCTGTTCTAAAGTTGAGGTGGTGCTTAGTGGTGTTGAGGTGGTGTTGAGTGATGCTATAGTGGTGCTTAGTGATGCTGTGGTGGTAGTGAGGCATGGTGAGGTGGTGGTGTTAAGGTGGTGCTGAGTTCTGTTTAACTGGTGTTGTTTTGAGGAGATGCTGGTTTGATTCTGGAGGTGATGTTGCGCTGTAGGGTATATTTTTTAAGAGATTGTATAAATTACACAATACATCATTTAAGCACTGCAAGGCAAGCTCAGAAGAAAGCACTGCTGGATGTTTTCCAGCTTCACCTATGTTGTGTAATGTGTGGGAAGGGTGGGAATAATGTCGATCTAAAAAGAATGTCTATTGCTTTAATGAAAATGTAATAATTTAACTGTGTTATGATGATCAGCTGTGCGCTGCACGGGGTTTGGGAAGGTCTCTGCACACAGAGCGCCAATGGCCGTGACGGCGGTTTGCAAACAACCTAAAAACATGTAGCCCCGGAATTTCTGACCTGCAAGGCATACAGTCAACCGCATGAAGCTAAAAATACATAGGACAGGCTCCCACTACCAACACATGCATCGGTGGAATCGATTACAAACAGTAAAAAAATGTGCGTGAGACTTTGTAAAGTTGCTATAGAGCTGATTTCCTAAAAAATAGTAATATAAACAATACCACAATGAAAGCACAACTTTCAAACTATACATCCGAAAGTTCGATGCAACGAACAGGGCGGAGGCGCCCCTCTGCCCGGGGCGCCCTGTCAGTAGTAGTTACCTTGTTCGTGACGGTGGGACCCCGCTCCTTCAGGCCGCACGTCCCGGGGGGTGCTGTAGGAAGAGCGGCAGGAGAAGCAGCAGCATAGAGGCCCAGTTGCTCCTGGGGCGAAGAGAACCCATTCCCGCGGGAGCCCGAGGAAGCGGCGGACACCAGCACCGCCGAAGGAAGGCTACAGGACGAGGAGGAGGCGGTGAACCTCCGAGAGCAACACCCCGCCCATGCTCTCTGCAGACGCGACACCTAAATGCCACATCCTCGACAACTCCATCTAGCAGTGCTGCTCTTGTGTAGCTGTGCACTTGTGTGAGTTTCAGAAGTACTACAACTAACTGCCCTTTTGTACGTAACAGGTGCGCACGGAAAGCGCTCCGATACCTTCGGGTCGAGTTCCCGCTATATAAAACTGCAAACAAAAGTACTATACTTACAACAGCAGCTTGTTGTGGGGGCCATAGGGCTCCAGGACACAGTGTGCGAATGCACTCTAACTTTAAACTACATTAGGGTAAATGGCAGCACTGTAACAGCGCTGAAAATACCTGAAGAATTGTACAAAGAACAGCGTCCCGTGTCCCACGAGTGGTGTGCGATGTGCGCGCGCTGTAAGGGTGCCCGCGAGTGGTGCGCGCGCGCTGCAAGGAAGAAAAAAACGAGGAATGCAGCTGCCACCCTGCGCGCCGCTGCTCGCTCCTGCAAGCAAAACGCTGTGGGAGTGAACCTTTGCTAAAGAGGTGGGACATGCGCCCGCCTTTAGCCATTTGCAGACTACGATAACGAAATGACACAGGCAACAACCAACCCAATGCGTGGGGGGAGTCAGACCCACACAAAGAAGTTTAGAGTGCTTCCAAGAAGCCTCGCAGAGCAGCGCATGCACACTGGCTCAGGCTCGACCTAAAAACATCTGGTTAGTAACACGAGGGATTTAGTTAGATTGTATACATCCTCATCACGACATATGAATGGTTTTAGGCACCAGCTAGGAGAGGTCTACTACCTTCAAAGATTGTAAGTCCGTTTTTATATAGCGCAGCTACTCACCCTTACGGGTTTCAAGGCGCTGGGGGCCGGAGTGGAAATTAAGTGAGCTATTGCCCAGAGTCACATGGTGCTGAGCTGAGCTGCCGCCGGAGCCGGGGATCGAACCGTGAACCCTGTGCTCCGGAGTCAGCTGCCCTGGCCGCTGCACCACACCTCTCATTGTCTGATCTGGGCTATGGGCACTAAATGGTCGAAAGCAGACATCCTGTATCATGCAGGAGAACCACCACATAGATGCTTCTGGTCATCCATCACGTCACATATTTGAAAGGATTGCAGCATGGTTGTCGTGTCAGTACTATCTCACACGGGTATGATGGCTCCAGCTTCTTTATGGGCACAGACTTAAGAGGGCGAACATGACAAGTTATGCGATCAGTGGCTGCTGTGCAAATGCCTCCCAGTCCTCATACCAGGATTTACCAACCTGAGGGTCAAGCTGGTCAGCCATGTTTTTGTTTGGATCATTCACTGTAACTAAGATATGAGTTTCTGGCTACAAAAGAGTCATCAAAAGGCTAGTATGGAGGTGAAGGCTCCCTCCTTCCTTCCCCCCAAAGTTGGTACTGGTACAAGGGATATGACGGGCCATCATCTGGTTGTGGACACCGCTGCTGCAGCTCTTGCTATAAACGAGGGGATACAGAAAGGCATTAAGTATTCTACTTGTGGGGAGACAATGTTATGTCCACTGAAGGTTCAGCATCATGGGTAGAGCATAACCTAGATGATGAACATTGGCATGGGCAGGGGCATGGGGGGGGGGGAGAGAGTAGCTTTGGCCTCGCCTTAGGAGTTCACCAATGGAAGCTAGTTTGGTGATCTCAGTCGCCAACATGCGAGAATGGCCCTACCAATGTACAGGTAAGAGTGAAATGTAATTGCTTCAGGAAAACTGATCTTTCAAACATGACGCAGCAACACAAGTGGGCGAGCAAATCCTTAAGGCACTCTAATTCCGTACTTCTAGGTGGATTGTAAATGGCACGCTTGTAATTCAGCAGTGGGCTGTTATAACTGTGGTAGGTCATCCAAAAGTGTAGCCTTAAGAGAGGTGGGTTTGCACCGGAGTCGGCTGGTAACACGGACCGCATGCTTCCTGCGGTGGATCCCGACAGGGTCCACCCACCAGCAGGTGATGCCGTCACAAAAGCAGAATGAGAATCCGCTCTTTAGAAGCACCATCAGAATGTGGATTCTCTATTCACCTGGCCGGATTGATCCGCTGAAATAGGAGGCCTCTTCCCCAGAGTGTTAGGATGAGGCGAGATGGAATAACACCAAGTGCGCACGGATTGTTGCCCGATAGACTAATCCTGTTCCCGGATTACCCGGCAGACGAATCCTACTCCATTCCTACTCCAATCTGTCTGCAATGGGAGAGTAGAACATTTTGCGAATGATTATAACACCTGTGAGCACTGGGTGGAAGTTGAACTATCAGCGTACAATTAAACCAAACTGGGTTAGGGTACCAAAAGGGGTCTAGTAAAGATTTCAGCCTGAAGTCAAAAACTCTCTTCAGCTTCTGGTCGGAGAGAAGGGAGGAACTCCACTCTTCTCCCATGTCCTCAATAGGGCTTCACTACTGGCCCCCTAGGCACCTAAAAGCTATGATTCTCCACCATTCTCAATAATTTTTGAATATTGAAAGCTCATACCACCTGTTCTTCCGCAAGGAACTTGACAGTCATCGCCAGCTAGGTGAACCTGTTCTATCCCTAAGTGATGGGATGCCCTGTATGGTCGCTGTGACCTAGAGTTTTTGGCTCATTCATTCATTCACCTGTACAGAAGGTGTACCGTTCAAGCAGTACCTGGCGCTGGCAGCCCAGAGAAGTAAAACATGGATATTTCCTGTACTGCAGATTATTGCATGAAAAAAGTAAGGTAGCTTCCTCAGTTTATCAAACACCAGCAACGTTTACATTTCTGCCCCAATGTTTTTTTGTTGTTGATTGTTTTGGCAGTTTTTATATAGTGCAAACTCGACCCGAAGGTATTGGAGCGCTTTACATGAACACCAGTTACATTACACAAGGACGCATTCATTTTTTGGTAGGCACGGGGAGATTAAGTGATTTGCCCAGAATCACAGGATGTTGAGCCAACGCCGAGAGTCGAACCTGGTTCCCCAGCTCCAAAGTGGGCAGCTCTGGCGGTTAGGCCACATCCTCTCCCTTGGTTGTTAGTAGAGATGAATTACTCAAACCTGAAAAGTCCGACATCCTCATCTGAAAGAATCCACTGACCTACTTCCGTCGTCCATCATGGCAGCAAAGAAAGTTCACACAGTCCATGTTGCATACAATTCACGAGTTTTGAAACTATCCATAAAACGCACGCCAATAAATTTTAATACGGGTTGTGGTTTGGAAATCGGCCATTTGTTGTTAAAATGGTCAGCAGCAAAAAAGTTGTCTGTCTGTCACGCTAAGTGACCTTTCCTACTGCTTTACTTCTGAGAACTGTTTTAAGGCCTGACAGGAAGGCCCCGCCGCAGGTGAAGGCAGTCTAGACATTAGAATCCTCCTCTATGGCCTGTGCGCGCGCTGGGTTTCCTGCCATAATGCAAATCATCTTTTTATGAGTATGCAAACACCTGGAACAGAGTGGTGTTCTGTTAACTTGGAAATATTCTTGACTGCAGTCCTCCATTGACCTACATATTATGAAACAGCGTTTTTAATAGTCTACGTAATTCACAGGTAACCGCTGAAAGAATTCTGCCCGGCAGACAAGGAACACACGTTCATTAACCTACAAATGATGATGCAATATTTTTAACAGAGTTGATTATCAACATCTGCGTGCATAGAAGTCTTTGACTTAGTCACTTTGAAGATAATGGGCTCTCCTTTTATTTTAGGTAGTTTGCATTGATATCAGAACTTTTAAACTTTCAAAAAGAAGCTGATAAAATGTTCCTTGGCATTTTTGTGTCTTCTGGGTGGGAATCAGAGTGCACTGCAGAGGCATAGCTGTATGAAGCAAGCAGTGACCAGGTTTAAAAAACACATAGGTTTTTGGCTTCCGCCGCTCAAAAACGGCAGGCTTTCAGGCAGGGTGAGTGCAAAATTCCAAATTGGGCTACTGTTTTGGGATCAAATAAATACTCTGCACCAGAAGGATCAACGTTGCATTTGGTCCCAGGAAACATGTGGCCAAATGGAACATATGGAATGGTTCTGTCTAAAGGTTACACCAACATCTTTGGGCTTCCTGGCGTATTTGGGTCCTAGAAGACAAATGCATCAATCGGGACTGTGGTATGCCCCAATCTGTTTGCTTTGTTCGCCCTAAGTTGGCAGGGTATGCCCAGACGTGGGTCCCTCGCTCACTTTGCCACTGGATTCAAGCTAGCCTGGCTGATGAGGGCTGTTAGCCCGAAACCGGTCCCAGGATGCTTGTTTCCGGTCCAGGGAAGACATGGCTTGGCAGTTCGGGCTGGACTGTTCCCATGAGGCACAGGGTCAAGACTGATTTGCATATAGCTGGGTCTGAACTGGGGTGGCAAAGTGAGCTAAAGAATGACGATGGATTCAACCCAGATCTGTGACTGGGGGTGAGTGTTTGAAAAGTTTCAGCACTCCGTCCATCATCTCCTTGTGTTTGCTCCAATCTGGGGGGACACCTGCTCCAAAGGGACACACATTGTGTTCAGACCTGGGAAACACCTGCCCCTTGGGGTCCAAAGCATCTTTGAATCCAGGGAAAAAACCTGCCCACACTGGTGCCTAAAATGAGCTTAGGGCTAGAGAAACACCTGGCCCATCGACTCCCGTAACATGTCAGATGCTGGGAAAGCCTTGCCTCATTGGGGCCTACAATGCCTTCGGCTCAAGGGAAGCACCACTTCCTTTTGGCCCTATAATGTGTTTGAATTCGGACAAATGTGTTCCAGTGACCTCTACAGAGTGCTTACATATGAAAAAAATCCTGATGGTGCCACTAGGGGGAGGCGGGTCGCCCTCATTTGACTTCACACTGGTGTCTTCAGAGAAATTTAGCAAATTACAAATACAGACTATAGTAAGCTCCTGCCATGTCTGCCCTGAGCTAAGGAAACTGGATACTATTCATGAAGCTTTCGTCCACCCCAAGATGCCAGTCCTATAAGATATCCGCTTCAATCACACCTATGTAACTTTGGCTAGCTTGTATCCTAGCTATCTTCCAATAACCCTTGGGAGTCCCAGTAATGAAAAATCCCAGTTCAGAAGTGGTGCATGGCTACTAACTCCATATGGATAGTGTTAATTGGGTTGCCTTCATTAATGGCTTTGAGGATGGGTCCCTGCTCAGTTAGGCCCGGTCTCAGGCTGGTTCTGGATTCAAATTCCTCATTAGCATCTCTAAAGACCAAAAACTTGTTTCTGGAGCTGCAGGACACATCTCTGCAGTAGCGTCTCCGTCATAGTCCAGTGTAAACTGGACATCTGACCCCTCGTGGACACTTCTGCACTGATAATGTTAACTGTAAGTGGGAAAAGATCTGGTCGCCCTGGCGGGGATACAAAGGCATGTAAAGGGGGCCGAGATTTCTCCGACACACTATTCCACTCATCAAATCACGTGTTAAAGCAAGCTAAGAACAACTCATGCCCCACACAGTACAAAAAAAGCTTCAAATGATTCTTATGTAGCTTCCGATTCTCGACCCCACTGCACTGTGTAACACAGCGTGTACACTCATAATTGGTAATGTGTATGTAAGACAGCCTCAGACTTGTGATGTATAATGAGCTTGTTTAATAAAAAGATTTTTTTTAAAGATAATGTTAACTGTGTGCAGGACTGTGAGAGGCACATATTGCCAGGACAGGGCACGAGGTATCCAGTCAGGATGCTCAAGGCTTCCTCGGTAGTCCCTGCTGTACCAATTCATTGAAAACCAAACCGCAGTCTATTCTGAGCATGAGGCAAAGAGATAAACATCTAAATGAAACAACATCCTACCACAAAACAAGAACTGGCAAAGCCAAACCTCCATCTTCATTGTGCTAACAAATAGAAGCAGCGTTTGTTTATGCCTGAATTTGCATGCTGTAGCTCATTAAAGCCTGACCTGTCAGCTTTAGTATTTTTTATGTTAAGAGATGAAGCACAGATAAGAGACAGGTTGAGAAAACAACGTGAAGATTAATACTGAGAAAGACAATGGATAATAAACATAAATAGAAAGTTAGAAGGAAAAAATACAAAGAATAAAAACAGTGGGGAAGGCAGATAGGGAAAACATTAAAAGGAAAAGTGACAAAAACATTCAAAGTCTGCTGCAAATAAAACAAAAACAAAAAAAGATGATTTCTGTATGCAATGCACCTTTGAGGTAAATAATTTTATATGTGATGTAGATGTACTTTTCAGATGTAAAATAGTCCCTCAAACACTGGAATGCATGCACTTCATGGGCGGCGCAATGATACACCAACAAGCCAACTGCATGATGAGCGAGGGAAATACTCCTCTGGGTGAAAGTAAAGCCCACTCTCTATTTTAAAGAATTAACAACAAAGGTCCAAGACAGGGCATTCTACAGCTAGACCTAAAAATAGGAACGTGAGCCACTGTAACAAAAAGTCGGTATCAGCAAGAAAACAAATGCAGAACAATTGTAAGTAAATATGATTTGTCATGGTGTGGGCTTCCATTTCCGCTAACGGTTGGCATTTAGCAGTGATTACTCACAAACCAAACACACCTGCACAATGCAAGCGTGGGTGGCACCGTAGCGAATTGAACAGCAGCTACAGTCTCTTTGCAGTTGTCATCAATGCCTACTGTGAAAAGACTGCCTGGCACTAACAGGGCTTCAGCACATTCTAGCACAATTCAGAACTAGGAAACAGCGGTATGGGACAACTACTTAACGTAATGTACAGGGATTAAAATTAAGACAGAGCGGGTGTAAGAAGAAAGTTTGAAATTGTGGAGTAAATTATCCCATGACATCAAAGTAGGCTTCTACAGAGCAATGCAATTGTTCCAAGGGATCCTTCCACGCTACCCTGCACCCTACTTTAAATTTCCAGAAGAGTGGTTGAGCGCATTTCTACTTTTATAAGAAAAATCTCCCTGTATGAAGCATTCACCGCCTGGCATGGCGGCACTTGTACAATAAAACCTCAAGGTATGAAGACAATTGTACAACAGTGTGGCTGTGAAAGTGCACAGTGCGTCACTCCCACACCCAGTAGGGAAGCACATTCGTATTGTCGTTTGGTGGTCTAGTCGACCGTGCATTACCAAGTACAGATTGGCACATACTATGAAGAACGCCAACCGGGTTTGTGCAGGGATACCAACGGCTATCCCTAGTTTGCTACGTGGTGCCCTGGACACTGCCTTGGGACCAGTGGTAAGGCAAGTAGGCGAAGGGAGAAAAGCAAGCAGGGCTCTAAGAACCATATTGACTTCTCACTTTGTGTTCAACTTGTCCCAATTCTACCCCCCAGCAGCAAAAGGAACACTGTTAAAGGAGAGGGGTGGGTTGGGGGTTTACCCTGAGATGTCATCAGTTGTCAAAGGGTGTATGATGTCACTTCCGCTGCTCCGGCCATTTTGGGGATTCATCTACCATGGTTTGGTGTTGCATCGATTTAAAAAGAAGTACAAAATAATTTCCCTTGCATTGGTTATTTAAACCCTGTTGCAAAGCAGAGATTAAAATAAACATTCTAAATCTGCGGTGGTCCTCCCCAACAGAATCTAAATGTATGTTATTCTCCGCCAGGGATTAGATCTCTAACAAACCTTTATATTAAATGTACACTCCGTGATTACATCAATTTCATAAAAACATTTAATTAAATTTATACATCATAACACTCGTCAGATATAACAACTAGAATGTCCCAACATATTTGTATCTAATCCGAAATATCAATATATTACAGCAAGTGTCCACTGATTATAATTATATTGGCTCGTCTCTCTCAGCTGTGAGAATAAAAGGCACAATCCTCAAACATATGTGAATGGTCCGTCTATGCAATCATACAATCATCACTTCCCCTTGTAGCATGTGGGTCCACTGCATCATAAGGTAATCTCGCAACAACAGTCTTCTGCGATTCCACCATACCCAAGCAAGCACAAAGTATGGGATATACCCTTATTGCCAAGGTTACAATGCTGGCATCTAGGTTTTTTTTAAACACAATTTGAGAGAAACAAAACTTCGCAGTTTTTTACGGGGGAGTATGCAGATATCAATAGGAAATTAACTTTACATACTTGTCAATTAATTCCCTTCATTTTTGATCTCTATATAGTTTCTACATATTCTCAATAATTACGTTTCAAAGTGTGTTTTTAAGTTGGGTTTTTTTCGTTTTTTTTTGCATACAATAAACCTAAAATAAGCTTTGGGTCTGCCCCTTTTCAAGCATTCACTTTTTTCCGCGAGTCTCTTTCAGCTATTGAGACACGGTCAGTCACTTCGTGGCTCAGCCCGATCAGCATTCATCTCTCACCTTGTGCTATTGGCTGTCCTGTTGAATACTTCCACCTTCTCTCAAGTGCTTCCATTGAACAGCATGAGGGACAACTTTACAGCTATAGCCCTGGTCTCTGTTCCTAATGCCTTTATTGTGCTTGCGCTTCATGTTTTAACACCGGACCTACTGGCTTTGGCAATATATATGTTGTCATGAATTATCAACAGATAACTTTGGCCTTCGTATTGTTGCAATGCTGTCAAAAGACATTGCAGACCCCCTTGCTGCCTGGTCCATCAGGACCTGGTCGTAAACATGCACACCAGCAATGAAATAGACTGATTCCCTACACAGGAAGTAAACAATGTATAAATTATAGATCTTCCAGTAAATCTAAAGTGGATAGGTGGCATCCTTGCGTCAATATATTTTCGATTTTATCTTTCTTTGGGCAAGTGTGTCAATTCTAACAATGCAGACTTTTAACCACGGTGTTTGAATAAAGAGTGGAACAGTTAAAGAAAAACTGCATTTTTGCTGGCTGTTCAATTATTTAAAAAAAAAAAAAAAATGGGGATCAGAGTGCTCCTTTCGTTTTTCCAAATGTCAAATAAATGCCACTGGAGTCCGGAGAGTAAATTCCAAAAGTAAAAAAATAAAATAAAAGTAGCCTTCCAAACTTCTTAATATCCATTAGCCGATTTGATATTGAGCACATACTACATTTCTATACAATTAGACAAATTATATTCGCAGAAATATATGGAAAATTCTCTTTATGTAGACTGCGAAGAATATTCTGCATTGTGATTTAGAATCGTGTTTCCCATATGTTGGCTTCTAAAGTATACACTACCACGGATTTTCTACATGTAGGAATATGTGAATGCAACAGTTATTTATGCCTGGCCATAAGTTCTTAAAAGGTACCTTTTACTTAAGGGTTTTCAAAGAAATATCTGTCTTGCACGTATTAAACTACTCAGGGGCAAATCAAACAATGGTGTAATGAAGAAAACAATGACAGAACCATCAAGCCAAAAGGTAACTTTAGTAATGATCCGCAGTGCTTCCCGCATAAAAATATATCTGCCACATTTACCTCATAATCCACTACTTGTCGATTAATTTGCCGATTAACAAAAATATGATTGGCTCAAAGTGATCAAGCATTACTCCAAATGCAGCGCATGAAATGCAAGACCGCTATAAAATCTGCAAGGGTTAACTGTTAACTTTCACCCCTTGATTGTCATATTCAGACATTAAAGAGGAAACAATTTAGCTCAGAGGGTGTAAACCCCCAAAGAATGGACTGGGATGGGATATGAAGGACGTATGTATACAAAAGGAAATAAAACTCCAATCTATTTAAATGTAATTAAAGGAAACCAGCAATTGTATATTTCTACTTTATAATAGCAATTCTTCATTGGATTATTGACATTACATTGCTTTCAAAGAGAGCCAAGAACAGTGTTTAATTTGAGCAGGTGATTGCAGGTGGGGCCCACCTGTACTCCTTTCTGGAGTTCCGCACTTACTTGTCCTCATCTGATTTTGACCCAGATCAAGGGAGAGAAAAACACGCAAGGGGCGAAGAACACGAAAAAGGACAGAAAAAGACACGATGAAGGGCTGAAGGGCGAAAGCAGGAATTAAAGAGAACCTGCAAGAGGTAAAGGGACAGGGACTGTATGATGGTGGTGGATGAAAGTGAGATTAAATTAAATCAAGACTACGCAGCTTTGGTATTTGGCAACCCAAATACTGCTGGCCCTGGGCTTCTGGGTAAAGGTTTGGGTCCCGGCAATTACACAAGTAATACACTGGCCAAGAATGCACTAGAGTCAAAGTCGGAAACATTCCACATCTTAGCAGGACATTCTGATGTCTTAAATTTTAACGTGCCTGCTAATGAAAGACTTACATCACAAAGATGCAATCTACTACGCAGGTATGGAGAGCGGTTTCTTGTTGGAAAGAGTAGCTTCCAGAGGCCTTAAATTTCTTTCTTTCTTTCTTATTTTCTCTCTCTCTCAATTTATCTTTAAAATTTGAAAACATTTACTGCAACACACAAAAGATAATTTTTTGACCCATGTAAGAATACGGGACAACTTATAATGTAAGGTCTTAGAGTTTTTAACCACTCCATGCAGGTCAAAGTCTGTAGTCACACTGTATAATATAATGGGGTTAGTGGATTCTAAAAGCTCGTCAAGAGAATTCTGTGGCTCAAGCAGATAACCACCTTATTCAGGAAATATTATGCCTTATTACTGTATACGAAAAAAAAATTGTTATAAAAGAAGAAATGTTGGGATGCATGAGTAATTTACACTGTAATGCATAGCATTTAGAATCTTTTATATATGCTCCTCCATTTTCTATTCTTACAAGATCAGAGTGTAACCCTGGGAAGCTTTCTTTTGTTGTTTCATCTGCATTGACCTTCTACCCTTGGCTCAGAGGGGTCACTCTCTTATCATGACCGGGAAGAACCATGTAATTATTGGGCAGCTTGTCCTTTCTTCAACCCAGCCTTCTCTCTCTCACTTGAAAACATTCTCCAAGTTTGTCAATAAATTGGCTGAGAAAACTACATCTACATCTCACAGATTCATAATCAGTTCACTCTTGGTCTCAATGAGATGACTTCATTACGAAAGACGTGCAAAGCCATCTCTCACTACACTGGGCACCCCTTTGCTAAATAATAAAGCCCTTAAACAGTAGCAGAAGAGGTTTGCAAATCCTTGATCCTGTTCCTGTTGCACCAAAGACCGACCGATCGGGGCATCCAAAGCCATAGTTGGCAGAGAGCCAGTAACCAAACTTACCCCACACACCGACATACAGATTCTGCACTTGCATTTAGGTGGATAGGGTCCGATTTTAAAGAGCAGCACCCTTTCCATTTAAAGAAAGAGAGAGAAGGCCCTTAATTTAGCCATGCACATTTCCAATGGCCTGTTGTGTCAATGCCTAAGGTCCTTGAAGACATACGAGGAAAGAACAAGTTTCCGTTGGCTGTGCTCGCCGAAGAGAAGGAGCACACATTACAATGCCGGACCTTCACTAGATTAGAAAATGCCAAAATGAAAGGCCAGGGCGCTCTGCGTGAGGGGGCTGACCGAGGGGATTAGGGAAGAGCACAAGTTTCACTCATGCTCCTCCACACCACCTAGGGCCAGATGTACAAAGCATTTTTCCAGTCACACACGGCCCGATTTGCAGACAAATGACCCGAAAAATGCTTTTTCAAATGTACAAAATGCGATTCAGAACACTTGCTATAGAACCGCCTTTTGAATTTGCGATTTGGTATTAGGAAGGGACACGTTTAGGGCGTCCCTTCCAAACACCAAATCAGTAAGGCATGTGTTACTGTTTTGCGACCAAATTCCTGCTGCAAAACAGTGATACTTTACCACCAGTTTAAAACCGGTGGTAACCAATTCGCAAAGTTGAAGGGGTCCCCAAGGGACCCCTGCCCTTTTGAGAATGTAAATAATAATATTTTTTAAGAGCAGGCAGTGGTTTTATTTATTTATTTATTTAACGCATCCCGTTTTTCTTTAAGGAAAAAACAAAAGATTGCTTTATTAAAAAGCAATCACAAACATGGTGGTCTGCTGACCTCAGCAGACTGCCATCCCTGTGATGGCAGTGATTCCTAATGGTTTGCAAACTGCAACCTACCTCATTAATATTCATAAGGTAGGTTGATTTGCGACCCACTAGGAATCCCTAAATGGAACTCATTGAGTTTCTCACATTAGGAATACCGATTTCCTAACGGAGACTCGGAGAGAATCGCAATTAGGAAATCAGTATTTCGGGGTGATTCGTCAAGCGGGGGTCGAGAAAAAAGGGGGGTCCCAAAACGTGTTTTCCCCATTCATTTTCCCATAGGAAACTTTAGCCACGGCTACAGCCCGAACTGCTGAACGGAATTACACCAAATTTGGCAAAGAGGTAGTTCTTGGTTCAGAAAGAACCCTTTTTGTTAAATGGTGTAAATCCGTTCAGTAGTTCCTATGAAAATCAAAAGGAAAATCACATATATATCTATGGTCGCGTCGGATTCGCGCACCCTCCCGATCACGAGCTGCATGCTAATTGGCTGTCAACACTCCAAATCAGGAAGTGTTGGCAGCCATTTGTCCTCGGTAGAACCGAGGGACAGAAACAAGTGCGCAAAGCGCAAAAGGGGGCAGGGTAGAAACACCCTGACCCCTAGGTCTGCTCAGGGGTCCCACAAGGACCCCTGGGCAGAAAAAAGCATTTTTTTTTTTTTTTTTTTTTTAAATTGGCGAATCTTGCCGAGAAAAAAAAAGAAATCGATGCAAATTTGCCCCCGGGTGGCCCAAGTCCCGGGGGCATGCGAGAGGTGGGTTTATTGTTTATGGGGGGCCTCTAAGGCCCCCAAGCCCCGGGGACCGCCACCCCCAGGGCTTTTAAAAAAGATGATGGCGGGAGGGCTGTGCACCCTCCCGCTGTCCCGGGACCGCCACCCCCGGGGCTGTTTTTTTAATTTAAAAACCTGTGTGGGGGCTCCAGCCCCCAGAGCCCCGGGACCATCACCTCCCGGGGCTTTGAACAAGTTGGGAGGGGGCCGCGCGGCCCCTCTCCTGGAGCCAGTGATGGCCCTGGGGACCACCACCCCCAGGGCCGGCTCCTGCAGTGTCCCGGGGTGCCTACCCGGGACACTGTAGTTTGCTATGAAAGGACGGGAGCATCGCGGCTCCCGTCCTGTCATAGCAAACTTGGTTTGCATTTTGAAAGAGAGAGCAGGAAACCTGCTCTCTCTTTCAAAATGCAAACCATTGCTTTCCACACGGGGAGCAGCATGTTAGCTGCTCCCCATGTGGAAAAGCAATGCCGGCTCGCGCAGGAGGCGGGGAGCCGGCTGGGACTGTGGGGGGATTGGGGACCCCCCCCACAGTCTCCAACGAGAGGCCAGGCCCCGGGGGATGGGGTCCCCGGGGCAAAAGGAGGCCTGAGGAGGGGGGCCACGCAGTCCCCCTCCTTAAAAAAATAATAAAAGAGTGGCCATGCCCCGGGGGATGGGGTCCCCGGGGCCGGAATCGGCCACGGGAGGGGGCCGCGCGGCCCCCTTTCCCGTTTTTTTTTTTTAAATGAAAAAAAGGGTAAGGCCCTGGGGGATGGGGTCCCAGGGCCCAAGAAAGGAAAAGGAAGGGGGCCACACAGCCCCCCTTCGAGGGAAAAAAATAAAAAATCGTGCCGCAGGCCCCGCCCCTTCCTTTACCACTCTGCAAACGCGCCCCTGGCGCGTTTGCAGAGGGGAACGATTCCCCTTGAATACTGGGGTCCCTGGGGGCCAACTAGCCCACCAGGAACCTCCAGTATGGCCAGGGGGCTGCGTTGCAGAGAGGTGTACAGAGGCCACGCCCCTTTTTACACCTCTCTGCAACGCAGCTCTGTGGCGCTTACTGGAGGTACCTGGTAGGATAGTTGGACCCCAGGGACCCTCAGGATTCAAGGGGACTTAATACCCCAACTTAAAACGCGCCACGGGGCGCGTTTGCACAGTGGTGAAGGGAGGGGGCGGGGCTTCAGGTGACATGTGTGCAAACAGGCCCCGTGGCGCATTTTAAGATGGGGAATGAAATCCCCTTCAATACTGAGGGTCCCTGGGGCCAACTAGCCCACCAGGTACGTCCAGAAAGCGCCACAGAGCTGCGTTGCAGAGGTGCAAAAAGGGGCGTGGCCTCTGAACACCTCTCTGCAACGCAGCTCCCTGGCGCATACTGGAGGTACAGGGTGGGCTAGTTGGACCCCAGGGACCCTCATGATTCAAGGGGACTTAATCCCCCAACTTAAAACTCGCCATGGGGCGCGTTTGCACAGATGTCACCTCAGGCCCCGCCCCCTCCCTTCACCATTTTGCAAATATTCCTCTAAAATTAGCCGAACTACGAATTCCGATTTACTCACCTGTTTTCAGGAGAGACCTCAGTGCTGCATCTTTGAGCCCAGTACTGATCCTGAAAAGTAATTTTAACCGTACTTACCAGTAACTTGAATTTCCTTCCATAGGCTAACATTGACTGGTTTCACTTGGAAATTCTTCCAAGTGTGGAGTTTTGGAACTTTATAATATTCCTCTAAAATCAGCCGAACTACGAATTCCGATTTACTCACCTGTTATCAGGAGAGAACCCAGTGCTGCATCTTTTAGCCCAGCACTGACCTTGAAAAGTAATTCTAACCGTACTTACCAGTAAATTGAATTTCCTTCCATAGGATATCATTGCCTGCTTTTTGCTGAAAAAGTTTCTAAGTGTCGATTTTTGAAACATACAAATATTCCTCTAAAATCAGCAGAACTACGAATTCCGATTTACTGACCTGTTATCAGGAGAGAACCCAGTGCTGCATCTTTGAGCCCAGTACTGATCCTGAAAAGTAATTTTAACCATACTTACCAGTAACTTGAATTTCCTTCCTTAGGCTAACATTGACTGGTTTCACTTGGAAATTCTTCTAAGTGTGGAGTTTTGGAACTTTATAATGTTCCTCTAAAATCAGCCGAACTACGAATTCCGATTTACTCACCTGTTATCAGGAGAGAACCCAGTGCTGCATCTTTTAGCCCAGCACTGACCCTGAAAAGTAATTCTAACCGTACTTACCAGTAACTTGTATTTCCTTCCATTGGAATCCATTGTCTGGTTTTCAGCAGAAAAGTTTCAAAGTGTCGATTTTCACAAACTACAAATATTCCTTAAAAATCGCCTGTATGACTTAAACGCATTCTTTCAACTGTTTACAGGAGATGCAACAGTGCTGGATACAGGATCCACCACTGAGTAAGAAAAAGTACGATAACACTACTTACCTGCTAAGTGAATTTCCTCCCATAGGATAACATTGGTGATTCTATGTGAAAAGTTTCTAAGTGTCAACTTTTAAAATACAATAATATTCCTTAAAAATCACTACTGTAACCAAAACGCTTTTACTCAACTGTTTACAGGAGATGTCCCAGGACTGAATCTAGGATCCAGTCCTGTGGTTAGAAAAGTAATCCATAAAGTAACTAATTGCATTTAACTAGAAATTCACATTGAGCTCAATGTTGCATTGTGTTTGAAATTGTGTTGCCCATTGCAACAACTGTAACTGCTGTACTTAAAAGTCTATTGCCTATTTGCAAAGTATTTAAACTAAAGTAATTCATTCTGAGAAAGTATATTTTGTAATGTAATGTATAATGTAATTACAATGTAATTTAAAAAATAAAATATGTAAAAATAAATAGTTTAAAAAAATGTAGTAAATCAGTATCAAAAAAATAAATATAACAATTAATACATTTAAAAATTGTCATTTACAAAACCTTTGAAATTCACTGAAAAAACCATAGGTTTTAGGGGCGTTATAGTTAGAAATTAGCATTTAAAAACCTTTGAAATTCACTGAAAAAACCATAGGTTTCAAACACGTTATAGTTAGAAATTAGCATTTAAAAACCTTTTAAATTCACTGAAAAAACCATAGGTTTTAGGGACAGTTATAGTTAGTTGGACATTTCACTCGTACAAAACCATAGAAATTCCCCCGTTATAGTTAGTTCAGCTAACTATAACTCGCGCCCCGCAATGCACTGCTGATGACGTCACATATTACATCACTCATGACATGGTCAGTGACATCACTGATGACATCACTGATGACATCTCAAATGACATCACTGATGACATCATCCAGTGACTGTGTTTCTGTAAAGTTTAAATATTTTTAATATATAGGGAAAGGTGTATTGAAGAATGAGTGGGTGTATAAGTGTGTGGATGAAGGATTTAGTAGGTGCGTGACTGACTCTATAAGTGAGTGATTAAACGTATCTTACTGAATGCAAGGGTTAGTGACTAAACTGGGTGAATATCTGTAACCGTCTGTCTGTTGCTGTGTAAGTGGCTGCATGGGTTTGTGAATAGCTACATGAGTGTCTATATGAGTTATTGTTTGGTTGTCTGAGTATCTGTATGGGTGCCTGAGTGTTTGTGTGGGTGGGGTGTGTGCGACTCTGTGCATAGATGTGTGAGTGGGTGATTCACTGGGTGGATGGTTTCAAGAGTGCATCTGTGATAGGCTGTATGGGTGGGTAAGTGTGTGTTAGTGAGTGAATGTATGTCCCAGTGGTACATGTGTGAGTAACTACATATGTGAAAGACAGTATATATGTGTGTTGGAGTATATAAATAGCTATAAGCGAGAGTGTGTGATTGTGAGAGTGACTGTATGGATGAGTGTGTGCTTGTATCAGTCATTGTCTAAGAGCGTAAGAATGTGCTAGTATTTGTATGAGTAAGTGAGCTGGTGTGTGTATAACTGTATAGGTGAGTAAATGGCAGTGTGATTAATTATTTGCATGACTGACTAGGTGTATGAGTACCTCTATGGATGAGTGGCGGTGTTTGAGTGTCTATATAGGAGTATGAGTGCATATGATAGTCCTGGACTGAGTGACCGTACGTATGAGTGACTGTCCAGGTGAGTGAGTGGATGTGTGTGTGTGTAGACCTAAGAGTCAGTGAGTGGGTATGTAGTTATTGGTGTTGGAGTGTCTATGGTTTTGCGAATGGCAGTGTGTAATTTAGAGTGGGTGTATCAAAGGTTATATTAGGGTGTGAGGAGGTGCATCAGATTATCACTTCTATCGGGTAAACATGCCACTGGACTGCTATGTTAGATTATGTTGGAGGCATTTCTGTAGCACACATTCACCTATAGGCATGGCCTCTTTTTTTTTTTTTTAACCAAGGCTTCTTTTAGTTTCTTTTTTCAGGGTGAGTGAGATTTCTAAATGGTTAATGTTTGTCCGAAGGGTTAAAACTATTTTGTATACATGCCTTTCAGTCATTGAACGATAACGTTTACTTTACTATGATCCTAATGCTAAATGCTGGTCCCGTTCAATTAAAGCGCCATCCTCGGGCACGGAAGGAACAGATGTCACTTCCTCTACGGGACCTCCTTTTCTCATCCATGAGACCTCGGCAATGAAGCAATGGTGAGGAAGTGGTGGTTTGCAGTTATGAGACAAGCAAGGCACTGTATAAATATTGTCAAAATACTGTTTGCGCTCAGTTGCGAATCGGTTTGCCTTTGTTTAGCAAACGAGAAGAGGGGAAATTATTTTGAAACGCCACAATAAGGGCTTCATGCTTGGGCTGTGGTCGAGAAAAGCGTGCACGTTTCGAAATTCACCATAACTTCCTGTTTCAACGTATTCCCGAAAATATCCACCTAAAATTATTTTTTCCAACATTTGTATTTTTTGGCAGGGCTTGAAAAACTCACCAAGAAGGCCACTCCCCTACAGGAGGTAATCTGGTTCTCTGAAACGCACGTGAATTTTTTTTTGGACGCCAGCCATAGCTAAAACGGTTATTGTGCAAGTAACCAACAAAACTTGAGAAATTGGCAGTGGTTAATTTGTAAAAAAAAAAAAAAAAAGTGCTGGGGCTTTCGTCAGGAGGCAGCTTCCACCAGCCCATTTCTCCTACCAGCTCCGCCTAAATAGACCCAACTACTGAACATGAAAGTGGGGCAAGGCGAGGATGTGGTGTAACGGCAAGAGCTGGCGACCTCGGAGCTGGGGGAACCAGGTTCGAATCAGGGCATCGGCTCAACATCCTGTGATTCCGGGCACAGACATCACCTAATCTCCACATAAAAAAGTGTCCTTAACTGGTGCTCGTGAAAAGCGCTGGTGTTGTTGATTAAGTGAGGCGCTGAGCACGTGAAACCACCGTCTCAAATTAAGTATTGTAAATTACTATTTTAAAGAAAGCCTGCTACCAATTAAGCCCTATTCAATGCCATTTTGAATATCTTGAAAGCCAGGAGCTTAGCTTCAAGATAAGGGGGGGGGGGGAGGGGGGGGGCGTTTTGGGATGTCACCAGCCGAATGAATTCTTCTTTATATCAATTGACTGCACTCTCGGCATAACCCACCCGCATCAACTCAAATCCCCATCTACAGTCCTCACCCATGTGACAGGTCACTACACAGTCTCGTTGCTTAAGGACAGCCCCAAAAATTACCCCTCTTCCATGGTATCTTGGTCCCAAGGCTTATTACAATGAGGGTCACAAGTACCCATTGTCCTCTCATGCTACGAAGAAGGAACCGCCCGCTGCTCCAGGTACCAACCAGGCGGCATCAAATGGACTAGGGCTCTGGAGTGAACACTTGCTTACTGCAGCACTGTCTGTGCTCGAGTCTCTAAGAAAGGGAATGAAAAATTACTGAATATACACAATTAAACAGCGAGACTCCGCCTTAATTTAAAGACAGCAGATCACCTCTTGGACCAGCAAAGACATCCACTGACTACCAGCAGCAGAATTAAATTTGTACCTCCTTCAAGGGTGGCCGAGTGCAAAATACCTACAGGAACTAGTCACACACTACAAACCCAGCTGGAACATGGGAACTCCCATTCTTTGTCAACTCACCAGTCACTTTCATCTCTTTTGCAAAAAAATTAGAATATGCATATCCGGAACCTTACTATGCATATTTAAGTTGTGCTGTGACGAGGCCGCATTACACATGCTCCAGGTGCCAGGTAAACCCCTCTGCACACCGACTTAGACTTCAACTCTGCACAACAGTAACAATTGTTGGCTAACAAGGTGGACTACTTCAATACTGCCTACGTCATGTTATGTGACTACTAACAGAACCAACTACCAAAGGTGTCAATGGCATCACTTCACTAGCAATCAGCTGCAATACAGGAGGCCAACCCTCCCCAGACCTGGCCAAACTTTATAAGTTGCCAGTTGAAGTAAGAAAAATGGAATAACCTTCACCCCACTCTTGGGCATCACAAATACAACTCCTCAACACATCTGCAACTACATCTCCCCCCGCCCTGTTAACACTTTGCTACAATCGACTCGACACCCCCAGACTCGTTTAAAGAAGAAACAAACGGTGAGCCTTATCAGAGCAGGTACCACTCGGATTTCCTTCACAAGAGACGTCAAAGGCCTCTTTTTCAACCACCTCCCCTTAATTGACCTGGTATGGTACTCTTGGTTGACCACCAGCTGCTTCACTCTCTTACTGTGGTACGCTACCAATTCCATCCTTTAAGCAGGCTTGTGTAGAACCTTTGCACCACACCTCCGGACCAGTGTGCTTTGCAAACACCCACCAGCTAGGATTGCTTGCTATTATGAGCAATTATTCTTACGCACAGCACAACCCAAATTATCTAAGGGGAGTAGCTAAGAAAATTACTGTAACTAAATATTTTAAAATAGTAGCCCAGCCCACATATGGGAGGTAGCGGCTCTCGGTTTTAAAAGGGCCACCACAGAGAATTGACACGATTATAGACACGAACTGTAGAAGTCTTTCCCCAAACAATGAGTAGATTGAACAACACCCCATCAATGCGAAGCATTACCAGTTTGAGATCCTCCTCGTCTGCTTTTCAGCACATCATCATGAATGCAGTAGCATTACTGGCTTTCCTTGATCTTTCTCCCACTGCAGGTGTTGCTGCTTGTTGCAGTAGCTCAATCAGTAGCGGATGCTACGGAGCAGTAGGGGTTGGGCAGGGAGATGGGATGGGGGGGGGGGGTGACAGGGGGTAAAAAAAAAAAAAAAAAAGGAGAAAAATAATTTCACTTACCAGCTGGCCGTCGCCTCTTCTCTGTCCTCTTCGGGCAACGCAGGAATCACACAGGCTCCCAGACTCCTCTAAGCCAATCACGACGCTGCTGCCATCAGTGGGACAGCTTGATCAAGATTGGTCTGAGCAGCCTGGTTCTTCACTCAGACAGGTAGTGGGGGCCTGTGCATGTTCTCCACCCGGCTGTGTAATACAGACGGTGGAGAACATGCTAAGTGTGCATCTCTGTTTGGCCGGCCCAAGACGACCTGCCAAACAGTCATGTGCACTTAGAAAGTGCCCACCACTCCTCCCCCTGCTCTGTGGGCAGCCCAGCCCCGCCCATACAGAGCCAGTACTGAGAGGAAAAAAAAATGATAATAACATGGTGTTATCATTTTTTCCCCTCTGGGTCGACACTCCGCCTTAGTGGAGGGGCCGCCGCTGAGCTCAATGGTGCTATGCTGGTCTATTAATGTGCGTAAATGCCCTTTGCTAACATTATTGGATCTTGTTTACACTTCGGACGCATAACTCCTGAGACGGTCCTCTGCCACACAGCCCGCTATGCAAGGCACTAATACAAAGAAGAAGATTCACACTGACCAAAAAGCAACCAAAGGCACCTGACATGTCAAGCACCACAAAAGAAAGTCTTTGCTGCCGCCGAGTTTATTTCTTTATGCATTTTTATATAGCACGGACATTACCCAAAGGTGTTAGAGCACTTTAAAATAAAACAGATTTCAGTACAAGAGATTCAAAGTTATAATATTTTCAAAAAGGATTTGCTCGTTATGGCCGCTACAAAGGCGCGTAGTTTAAGGACACACAGCATTTAATAAGCATAATTCATGGTGAAAAACATATAGGGAACCTCTTCCCACAAGTTATCTCAATAATGTGAAATAAACTGGCAAATCTATATGCTTCAGCTTAATTGCTACTCAATCCTCAGTGGTTCAGCTATAAATATGCAGGGAGAGGATCTTCTGCTCAGAGACCACCCAACCGGCTGAGAGGAGAATGTAAGTGGCAAAGCAGATGGCACTTTCCCTAAGGAAGAGCCAGATAAGGTTAGCATCTGCTGTCCATTGGAAGACTTTGTTTATAATAACAGAGATCCACATGTGGCGCCCACTTCCCCCCCCCCACCCTCCCCTACTACCCCAAGAGGTTTCACATAGGAATATAAACATTCTTGAAAGGCCCTTGCAACATGTTGCACGTCTGCCCCTTTCGCCTGCCCTGCTTTAGGTCGATATGACACCCCTAATTCAACTGCACCCCTCACTCACAGGTCGTCATAACCGAGAATAATTCAGGAGCCAATGAGAACGGGGTACTGTGGCAACATCAGACATTAGCTTGGGTGTGCATAGCGCATGCGCCATACATGACGCACATATACTCTGCTGTACTTACTAAAGAGATTTAGGGTCAGTATCCCTTAGCAGGACTTATTTTGTTTTGGAACCTTCAGCTTTGAACTTACGACAATGTCAGTCACACCTAGGATCCGACCACAGGCGTAGTTTAGGGTCACTGTTTTATTATTGACAGTTTGAGTGTGGCCCTCCGCCTCCTATGGAATGCACGAGGGACTATTTTACAGTCTGCAAGTAGTCAGGTAGCACAGGGGGGCGAGTGCAGATAAACTCTTCTAAAAAATGGATGCAAGAGGGAAAAAAAGGATGGTTTTATTTTCTATAGGAATTATTTTATCACTTTAACGCACCTGCGTGCAAGTATACAAACGAGCATTGGCAAAGTCAATAGCACGCAGTAAAAAAACGTCAAACCTACAGGCTTTTGCAATACGTATAATTAATATGGCTGCTGAAACTTCATCTGTAAGGCTGTAGACTCAGAAAACGTGTTTAACCACTGCAGGGTGAAAGATACCAACGTGCATTGTTTTTAATGGAATATCTCCAAGTATTTACTGTCTTTGTGCGCCCTGAAATATTCCACTCTACTGCTGCTTTCAACGCCCATTCCTCCTCCTGCGCCCACACAGTTTTCTTTGCCACCTGATGTCAGCATCTCTGATCAAGAACATTAGCAATTAAGGATTGTGGGCGCACATCTACTGGTAAATGTTTAGCCATGCTGTTTTCTTTTACCACGCCTGGTTCACGTCTTGCTTAGCTATTTTTTTTATGATCGGTCATGATTCGTTGACAGGCACCGCCCTCTTTGCACAAGTCAGTGACCCAGCGTGCCTGCAGCAGAAAAAGGCACCGTCTGGTCTCACTGAGTCACTGATGTGGTACATAAATCCATACTGTTAAAAAGAAAGGCTAACATGACTTTAGAAGAGTGAAAATGTAAATATGTATTCCAATTCCACATGTGATATTACTTGCAGTGCACAGAAATAGAAGACCTGGAGTATTTTTGCTATTTAAAAGCAGGGAGGAAACATTTCTACCACAAATGATGTAGGTAGCAACAACTGTGGTACATGGGTAATGAATGCTGTGTAGTTTACAGAGTAGCCTGAGGTGGTTATAAAATGATGCACAAAATACACAAGCTATTTTTGAAAATAAACCCCCCCCCCCCCCACTTTACTCCGGGCCTCTGAAAGGTCATTACCTCCTCGTCCGTCTTTTTGGCTGCAGTCCTTACGCATGAGATACTTCTCCTTTCTGGCAGAGCCAATTCCCTAGCTGAAACCCGAAATGTAGCCTCAAAACACATCCTGTCTTTTTCCTCTGGGACAGACCCTAGCCTGAAGTTTCGTGCCTGATCAAAGCTTCAGACTAAGGTCCGTCCCAGAAGGAAAAAAACAGGAAGTACTTCAGTAGTTCCTCCCTTTTGTGGTGGCTCCTGGGTAACGGGGGCAATCTTGGGGCAACCTTTTGGGTTTCAGCTGGGGAACTGGTCTTGCCAGAAAGGAGAAGTATCTCATGCGTAAGGACCTCATCCAGGAAGACCAAGACTCAGAGTAATAAAGATTACCAGTAAGTAACTGGGCATGCATCAGCTTGAAAGTATGAAAAAAAAAAAGCATCCCTCCAGGGTGCAATGTATTTAATACAGCTCATCTGAGTGGATCAACACAGCAGGAGTGGGTTACAGAACAGGCAGAAATCTATGTATTTTGCCATCACCGGCACCGTATTTGCCAACTATACTGACTTAGACAGTAAGATACTGCTTTTAGGTTTTGTTCACAGACGGCTTTAGCAGTTTCTTGTTGAAAGACCTCTGGTGAACAATACGAAGAAAATAAGAAAAATAAACAACTTACTGTGGGCTTTGTGTCAGCCCATTACTTACCATTGATTGGTTTATTTGTCCCTCTCATTTGCTTGCTTCTTAATCAATGGCTCTCCTTTCTCTTATTGTGTTTGTCCCTCCCCGGAGCATAGCTTCTTTACCAAGCTTTTGATTGGAAGTCCTAGATCCTTCCACTGATCATAGTCATGGAACTATTTTTTTCTTTTTCATTCCGCACTCCATTAGAATGCATGCGTTTTCTTGCTCTCTCCCTCATGTGCTACTTCCTCATCACATACTCAACCCTCTCACCAACAATGTTGCTCCCCAACCCTCCCAATTTCTCAGTAAAAACACTGCAATAGGTATATTTTCTCCACGTTTGGACTAATAAGCAAAGTTTGAGTTGAATTTGTTTTATCTCCTGCGCTTGAAATGTTGCATTAAAGTCCAGGCATTGGCACATAAAGGTAGCATTGTTGGTACTGGTGGCGGGGCAGGGTTGCTGCACCCACTTAACTGGCATTTGTGGCAGACGGTGTATTTCGCATGAGGAAATGCATTTTCTACTGGAGCCCCATAAAACTGTTTGCTGGGCTGCTGCTGTGCACCAAATAGCTTTTAGCATTTGTTTCAGGTCTGTGTCTGGTGGAACATAAATTAGGCTTGGCAAGAATTTCCCTTTAAATTCTGACATTTGTTTATTTTTTTAAGTCTGTCCAGAGTTTCCTGCACGAAAAGTACACGAAAAATAAACCATGCTGTTTATAAAGATTGAAAATTATGAATTAAATGTACAGTTTCGACACACCTTCAAATTAGTGTTTACCATTTACCCAAAATGTTTAAATGTTTTTTTCTTCAACTTTTTTTTTTTTGCAAAGGTGCTTTACAACTGAGCACTGGCAACGCCAATAGTTTAGCATTTGAATTATCAAGGAGAGACTTAGTCACTTGGCTTGGTAATACTACAGCCTACAGATTACTCCTAGACATCATACTGTTTTGTGTACACTGTGGATTTTACTTACTTTAACCACAACTCCTCTGAAGGCCATCTAGTGTATTACAATCCAGGCTGTGCAGTGGCCACTGGCAGTACTGGCACTGTCTTAGTGAAGTTAAGGCCCATTACAATGAGCAAGGCTCGTTCTTGTATGTCACGTCATTTATACCTCATTATGTCACCTAGGTCAGAAGCGGCAGAGCCATTTCCTTTGAACTGGATGCGGTTTTCTGTCATATGGTATTCTGGGATGTCATTGTCAAACCAAGGGTCATATATTTACTTTCTGATGATGTTATACGTATGCTAATTGGTTTTGAAACCTGAAAAATCCTACCTCTTTTTAGTAACACAATTTTGGCAGACATACAGCACTATTCTAACAATCTTCAGGCCAGTACTCACACATTCAGCACATAACTGTTTCCATCCACATACATTTCTCATAAACTACATGTGATACAGGGTTAGTTACAAGCATGAATCACCTCTTCAAGATGGCTGATCTAAGTTCTTGCAGTTTCTAAAGGTTCCACCTCTCTCATAGTTCCCTGATCGACAGATCACTGGGATATCTCCAGACTACCACAAGGAGCATATTGTGTTACCATCCTTTCACACACCACTGAGTACACTGGGCTTCACCTACCTGCTCGGATTGTGTTACCAGCTGATCACAGTGTAGCGCCACCTTGTGGTAATAATCGTGCCGAAACCAAACATCATATATCTTGGCGTTCAGCCACGAAAAGGGCATGCAGTGACCCAAAATTAAAAGTGATTCAATGTCATCCATGACTCTTCTTTACAGGAAGGGGAAGTGTTATCATTTTATATAGAAGTGTCACACCATTGGTCAGGCAGTGTATCCACAGGCTGAAGCTTAGTTGTTTGATACACCGGGGGAACATGCTTTAAGGAGGATAGTTTGGTATCAACATTTTGCATTCGTCCTAAACTATTGTACCAATGGCGGCTGCTATCAAACAGGGGTGGTGAGGCAGAAAAAAAAATATATAGCACTTACCTGGGTATGGTCGCCGTCTCTCCTCCGTCCTCTTATCTTCTCCCAGCAGCACGGAAGCACACAGGCTCCCAGACTACTCTAGCCAATCACAATGCTGCTGTCACCAGCATGACAGCAGCATCGTGAATGGTCTGAGCGGCCTGGTTCGGCGCTCAGACAGGGAATAGGAGCCTGTGCATGTTCTCCACCTAGCCTTGCATTACAGCCGGGTGGAGAACATGCTAAGTGCGCATGACGGTTTAGCAGGCCCAAGACCAACGTCCACACCGTCATGAGCACTTAGAGAGTGTCCACCACTCCTCCCCCTGTTCTGGACAGCCCCGCCCTGCCCCGGACCAAAAATGGAAACCAACTGAGCCAGTACAGAAACATAAAATGATAACATTGCGTTATCCTTTTATGTTTCCTTTTTGAACTACTCAGAGAGCAGTGGGGCGACGCTCCTCCGCCTTAGGGGGAAGAGCCGCCACTGTATAGCACTCAGGTACCAATCTGGAAGCACGAGAAGACAGTGCCATCCCGCCAGAGGTTGCTCATCTGAGACTCCTGATCAGGACGTCTAATGACCTTGATGAAGTTAATGAGGAAAATAAGCACTGAAGTATAAAACAATGCAGGCGGCAAAGCTTAAAGCAGCAATGTGCTGGGTGCATGAATATGCAGCGAACACCATCTTATCAACTCCTCACCCCATAATATCTCCGCTCAGTCTCCTGACTTTCTGAACACCACTGCTTCATACGGCACGTAACTGGATATGGATATTGACAAAGCATCCCTGGACCGCTCTGTACAGCAGAAAGAACAAATGTCCTGGAAATCTTCCGAGCTGTTAAACTAATCCTCTAAAACTGTGGCACGCATTTGCTGCCCACAAGTACAGACCGCTTAAATTTGCAGGATATGGAGCATTAGTAATGATTAGGCCAACGACGGATCAAGCCTGGCCTTATTCCCAAGTTCAGCGGACGGCCTGAAAATCCAAGGATCCGAAACGCACAATTCCGCACCCATGCCCTTAACTGCACAATAACCCATACAAGATATAGTGAAGTATTCAGAAGGGGAGGTATTCCCAGCCTCTGCCTTTCGAATAGTGAAGAGGCATGCTTACGGTGAGGTTTGTGGCCAACCCAACATTATTTTGTTGCTCACTGTGCCTCTCCAGAAGGGGACCATCCATAACCAAATCTATGTTGGCCATGCTCGATTAGGAACAGCCAGTCTAAACTTGAAGGTCTAGGACCCTCGAGACAGAAACACAAGCAACCTCAAACTGGTTTCATTGTCATCGGTGAGGCACAGCGTGAGCCGCGAAGCACAGTATGCACAAGACATATGTCCGGAACTTACCAGTCACACTTAGGAGCATCGCAATGAAACAGAAAAAGGTTATGGGTGGAATCACTGCTAACGGCTCATCCACTGGCAATAACACAGGTCACATTTCAGTCCATTGTTTAGGTTTGCCAACTACCCCACCACAATCAGCCAATACTACCTTTAACTAGAACAATACCATTACCAACATACTGCTCATGAATAACCGAAAAGGCAAAGCGGCAATCTGACAATCTGGATCTGGTTCTGATCAGCCGCTTATGTTGCTAATTAAATGAACAGACCCAGAATAAAAGGATGAGATGACTTTTTGAACCGAAGCTATCCCAACCTTAGAGTTAGGGATCTATTACAGGCAACCGTGTCAATGACCGCATCTTTGTTCTCAATTAAAGGCGTGCCGGGATCGCTCAACGACTCAGAACAGAAATCGGAAACTGATCCCACCGTCCGCATTAGATCATGTTTTATAAATATCAGTATCCCTAACCAGCAGCGTCCGAAATCTTCATCCTTCCCAGGATGCCCAAAGACGGAGAAGCAGGCAGCCAATCTCCCAAAAGCATCAGGACCAGTTCTAGGTCGGAACGTTCTGCACAGGTTCAGGTGGGCGGTATCCAGGCCAGACTGTCAGGAGGATTAACGGGCTGGCTTTGTGGGTATTATTTACTAAGAATTAACATAAGGGATGGCATGCAGACTTAAAGGCGACAATTTCAATCACATTGTAGAGAAAGAAGTTACAAATTCCTTGCAAAACAGCAAAGAAAATGTCTATTGACAGATCAGTTTTGAAAATGGCAGGATTTCATTTTCACTTAAACCCTTAGGCGACCATTTAAACCCTCTGACGACCCCCAGTCCCATAGATTCATAGGATAAGAATTTCTCTACTGTGGGGTTTACTTAAGATATGGCATGGATCGACCCCACCTGGCCCCTTTAGCCTTCATGTCATTCTTATATATTCTTTCTTAGTAAATAAACTGCATAACAATGCAAATAGTCAATGGTAACCTTGGTATAAACCAAATAAGGCGAATCTAGCCACTACACAGCTGTTAAAAGACAAGTTAACCGGAAGCCAAGCTCAAGAGTAATTGTAGCGTTGACAAAACTCCTCTAGTGTAGGGGAAGGGAGCTGGGGATTTAGGGGAGGAAGAAAAAAATGTACATTAGCCGAGTGATAGTAAATAATCTTCTGGGAGTGGAGGAGGCCTTCCTAATAGCAGGTTTACATCATACATAGCCCGTCGCTCGGGTGAGCACGTGCACTGTGGCGCACAGCTGACACGGGCACATGCGGGTGGGGCGGGGAGGAGCAGGGGCGGTGGAGGGGTCTATTTTAAACTCGAGCAACGGGAAAAAGTCCTGCTTACTGACAGCCTAATGAGCAATTATTCCTAGACGTAACGTTCGAGCCACTTATGACACGCAGTAACTAGCCACACGTGCTCTGCACGAAATGGAGCCTGTAAGTCACCCAATAAGAATGCCGGAAAAGGCTTGTTTTCCCTCAAGAAAAGAAATATTTCCCCCAAATCATAGACGTTTTAAGTGTGTTACGATGATACAGCCTGGCTACACCCACTCACTTCTGAGATTTGCAACGAGGACTGGCCGCCCACTGCACGTGCAGAATGGGTGGATTTTCGCGCCATGTCTAACGAGCACAAGCTCAAAGCCAGAAATGATGAGCCAGCAAACAGGATCAGCGCATAGTGCCAAGGCGTGCCACAGGGCATAGTGCGGGATTTATCTTAGTAGCACATCAACAAATGAGCAAAAAATAAATAAAAAATTATGCTGAGCATGTGTGGTGGGCTGTAGATTGTTTGTATAGAGCATAATGCACAGACACCTTAAACATGCTGACATATTGGTCATGCATGCTTTTCCCACCGTCTGCCTGTGACTCTCAAACATGGGTTAATCACACGACCCCAGCCCTCCGCCCAGGCTGGAGTGGCGATCCTGCTATCCCTCCAGTAGTTGGGGCCACTTTCTCTCTCCTGGGTACCCTGGGCTCTCCTTGGCACCCACCGAGTACCCAGTAAGGCTATTGCCAGGTTGACTGCCATGGATTCTGAGAATGTGAGCCATCCTTTCGCGCTTCCCATCCAAAGCATTTTAAGCAATTCTATCTGCAACAGATTGGTTGTGGCCAAGTTGTGTATGGAGATCACACAGGGGAGGCTCAGGTAAATTCTCCCTAAAAGGCAAAAAAAATAACCATGTATATTACACTCATAGGAGTGCACCTGCCACTAACTACAACGCAGTATGTAGAGCACTACAAATTTGCAGCTGGGGTAGGCTGTGAGAAGGAAGAAATAAGGTAGTTTTGTGCAGATGGGGCCACAGTGTAAAGCACACAGAATATCATCTAAGAAGCTTCGAACAACCAGAGCCAAGGAAAGAAAAGTGAGGGCCTGGTTCAGGCTCCGACAGCACCTCACCGGTCAGTGGCACTGCCAATGCTCTGGAGGTTTTGTGAACAATGCCAGCGTGATACCACTGCACCTACAGAGGCAAGATATCACCAGTGGTTTCAGTATCAACACGTGATCAATAAGCTACAAACGCAACAAAACACCTCAGCCCGACTACTCCTTAATATTCCAAAACACCAATCGGTGTCCAAACATCTGAGGTAACTGCACTGGTTGCTGAGCAGGCCCAGAATTATTTTCAAGGCACTCTGTATAACCTACAAGGCCCTACCTGATCAAGGGCCTGCCTTTCTGAAGAATAGCTTTCACTGGTACATCCCCAACAGGCCTTTAAGATCTTCTACAGCAAAATCTGTGACTGTACGTAAATATAAACGTGCATCATGGGGAGCCTGCAGCTTTGTGCGGGTGCCTCCACTAACGGGAACAAGCTCCCCCTCCACATTAAACATCCACAAATCTTCTATCTTTCAGAAAGGCTCTAAAAACTTTTTATTCAAACTCAGTATAGTTATTTAATTCATGGCAGGTCTCTTTTTACGCTCACAGTAGCCAGCGCCAAGACACCTACGGGTATTCGAGCACTTAACAAGTTAATTTAACATAACAAAATCAAGAGTGATTCCAACATCAAAGGAATGTCTTTCTAAATTACAATATCTATGTGCAAAGGTTCAGGAAGGGACAGGGTTTCTGAGGACCAGGGCAGTGGTAATGGTCGGACAATATATGGTGCTGCACCATCCCACACGACCTTTACTGCTTCATATGGGGCTACAAATGGCTCCTGTAGCTGGACCTATGTGAATTACCCACTGAGATAATACATATAGTCTTTCTTTTAATCAAACTATTTTCTTTATTTTTCTTTGTTTTATTTCTTTATACATATTACAAATCTCAGTTAAATTATGCATAAAACATTATATACATACAATCTGTACAACACAAGACAATTTCATCAAAACAAACAGATGGTTCTTTGATTATTTCTTATCATTTTATATTGAATAATGGTTTCAAGAACAATTGTGTGAAAAGACATAAAAAATTACAAAAACATCTCTATACACACACAATTGTTCTAATAAAAAATGAATACCTCTTACCATTCTTACAGTCATAAAACATATCCCCTTGTATTCCAAACACCACTCTCTCCTTGCATCCTTACACATTCATACATACACTTATCACATTCATACTGATCCCAACCACTCCTTACAATCACTATCCATGGGCAACGGGAAACAGACTCGTTTTCCTAGACCTCAAATAATGAATTTTTAGGGGGTACCTTTTTCTTATATAGAGATGGCCGGACACCCATATGGTTACCTCCGACATAGATATGGATAGTACTAGCAGTGCCGTGGATGGTCTGTGGCTGAGCTACCTCATAGGTAGAATAATGTAGTCCACCAAAGCTGTATGGCAACCCATATCCCCGGACTCGGAGCAGGACAGAAGCAGGCCACAAGACAGGAGTCCCGCTTATTACAAGTATAACAAACGACCAATATAAACTCACCTCTTGCAATCATATTACAGCCAAGTGATCCAACCAGAAGGTACAACAGGAGAGAGCACATGTGTCTTGGTTGTTAAGGAATATATAAAACCTGGCCATGACAGGCACAACGGAGACCCCAACAATTCAAGAAATGAGTAAAAACAGCCTCTTTCCTGAAGCAATTGATGCAATAAAACTCTTCCACATTTGTTTAAAGGAACTCGGCCCCTTAAACCCAATAAGAATCCAATCAATCAGACTATGGCACAGAGACCAGACCCTCTGGAAGGCAGACCAAACCCTTTCTTTGGTGGATCAATCAGATTGAGCCACAGAACTCAAATCAACCCATACAGGCACCATTATTGCCCGATCTGCCTGACTAGCATCCCCAAGTCACAATACTGCTACATCACACTGCACAAAACTCCAAAATCGGGGGGCGTGGTCTCGCTATACATGGAGTGAGACGTGCGCCCGTGGAGCTACGGCCCGCAGCTGCCTTTCTAAGCATATTTCTTGGCACCGGGGCCTGATACAGCCTCTAGGGGCGGCGTGACGCTTGCCGGAGGGGCCCCAGAGCCGTCCGATCGATTTCCTGGGCATCCTCGAGACCTGTGGCGATCGTCCAGGCGACGAGGCCTGGAGGCCTCCTTCACGGCCGCCATCTTGCCGCACGGACCCGGGACGATGAGTGAGCCGGCGTTTCCCCTGGGCCGTCCCGCGCTTGCTTGGAGCCCTCCCCGCGTTGTTTGTGGCCGGGAGCTCCTGTGGCGGGCGATCGACGCCCCCGGAATAAGCAGCTGGGTGAGCCTCTGCACAGTACCCGTTCGGGGCGAGAATTGCAGCCGCCATCTTGGGATTGGCACCGAGACAGCTGAGGGCTCTACCGCGAGGCCTGTGCGGCCCAACGTTCCCCTGCAACTCCCTGCGGCCGGCACTGCACGCTACTGGGGCGTGGAGGACCCTCTCTACGGGCCGCTGGGAGAGCCCGGAGACGGCCTGCGGCTCCTACCTACGCCTGGCAGTCAGGATTACTGCTCGCGCTGCGGCGCCCTCTGTGGCCCTGGAACTGTGGATTGTTGGGCTGCTGGGCGTGAGAGGCCTTGTCCAGTCGCTTTGGGCCTTCACTACACCACCGGAGTGCCGACGACGTGCTGTCCTGTGACGGGGGGGTGTGTGGGAGGTTTGGATTTGCCTCGCCCCCCCTCCGTTTGGATTTGCCTCGCCCCCCCTCCTTAACCTTTATTATCGCCCGGATTGCTTAGCTTGAACCTCTCCCCTACAATTTGGTTGTGGTGCTTGCGGGCGACCTTGCCTTCTGAGTTGTGCCGGCTCCCCCGCCTTGCGGATTGAGGACAGTGACATTCTGGGGCTGACCGTGGTGGGCAGGATTTTGTAACACGACAGGCCTCCTGCTTACTTTTGTCTCCATCTGTGTTGCATGCCCTACACCCAGAGCATAGTGGCACAGCAACCTCGCTTCTCGTGCCCACGCAGCTACTTCCCCTATTTACTCTGCCTCTCCTGGTGGTGTTTTTCAGTCTCCTCATGGGGGGCCTGCTTCAGTGCTCCGAGGCACTTTGGACCTTTGTCGGACCCACTCGATTTCACCCCTGGTTGGGTGCACCGCTGCCCGATAGGTCATGCCACGCAACAAAACTGGTAAGGAGGCTACATCGACCATTAAGGAGAACCCCGTTACATCGTTGTGGAGCAAGGCTGGTCCCACTGCCCTTGCATCTATGGCGTCCTCCTCGGAAGGTCCTGATGATCCTCTCACCCGATCTATTATGACACAGTTTCTGAAGGAGATTAAAGCAGAAATTGGATCTCTTAAGTCTGACGTTCAGTCCTGCATTAAGGAAATTAGGAAAGATGTAACGGACATTGGGGAAAGAGTAGATGACCTTGAAAAAACGGTAGATGCCTGCACCGAAGACCAGGAGCAGCTCTGGCAACGCCTCGCCCACCTTGAAGATCAACATATCGACCTGCAACTGCGGCAGGAGGATTTACAGAACAGGAGTAGGCGTAACAACCTTCGCCTCCGAGGTGTGCCCCGGGGGGCGGAGGGGACTGATATCATGACTTTTGTTGCAGAACTCCTCCACGAGATTAGAGGAGACGACGATGCCTCTCCCACGGCGCTTGATAGAGCGCATCGAGTGGCCGTTCCTTCTGGACGCTTGAGACTTGTCCCTGACATATTGACAAGGGTACACTTCTTCACGGAGAAAGAGGCCATGCTTAAAGCAGTGCGGACCAAGTCTGAATTGTCCTACAAAGGTTTTAGCTTTCAGCTGTTTCAGGACCTCGCGCCCTCCACACTCCGGCGCCGCAGGGACTTTAAACCTGTCACCGACAAACTCCGTGCGATGGACATCTCATACCAGTGGGGCCATCCTTTTGCCTTAATCTTCACCTGGGAATACAAACGTCAGGTGTTGCGCTCTCTTCAGGACGCCAAGCGACTACTCCAACTTCAGATCTCTCCTACGCCGGCCAGTCCCTCACGCCTGTCGCAGTCAGACAGGGAGCCGGCACGGCCACAATGGGCTACAGTGCTTCGTCAACGCCGGCTTTCTCGACCTGGGGAGCAATCATCCTCCGAAGCCAAACAAGACATTATCCAGCGCCTCCGCGCTATAGACAGCGTGAAGTCACCCGCTTGTTCGCAGCGGCATCAGATTGACGGACCTGCTATGCTGGTGGACAACTATTTTCTTTCTTCGGCGCCTCTCCTTGGTGCTCAGCTGGTCTTTCATCGGCTGTCCTAAGATGCCTCTTTTCCCTGGCTATTGCCTGGTGACAGGACCGGAGTCCCTACTAGGCGATCCTGCTTGGTTCCTTTAGGCTCGCCCCCTGCATCCTATTCCTTGGAGAGTGACATCTCCGGAATGACCTATGCCGCTGTGCCATGCTCCTCCCTGGACTGGAATTGGAACTGTTGGCCTTTGTTGATTCTTGCAAGTTTGACCTATGCCTTCTCCCTTATTTCTCTTTCTTTTCTTTTCTTTCTGTCTTTTGGGAGGGAAGGAGGGAGGCATGGCTACGCTTATGCCGCTTTTTGGTTTTTCGCTACTAAGTCACGCAGCTTTGCTGCAGCTCCTGTCCGCAGTTGGGGCCCCCCCCCTTGCATTGCTCTCCTCGGGGGCGGTTCCTGGGGGATGACCACGGGGCTTGGGCCTTACCTCCCCTGCCTCAGCGTTATCTACAGTTGACCAATACACTCAAACGCCGCCTATGACCACTGTCCCTTGCTTAAAGGTCCTTTCCCTTAATGTGAAAGGCCTCAATGTCCCTAACAAGCGTCACCAGATTTGGCGCGATTTGCTACTTCAGAACCCAGACATTATCTTCTTACAAGAGACGCACCTCTTGCAGGTGGATACACATCGTATGGCCCACCCCCGGTATCCCCTGCAATTCTGGGCATCTGCCCCCCAAAAACGGCTGGGGTGGCTATCCTTTGCAAAGCAGGCATCCATCAGGGTGCAGCGCGAGTAGTTAGGAGTAAGGAAAGCAGATTTCTCAAGCTTGCGGTACAGGTGGCCGCGCAGACCCTCACTCTCTTTAATATTTACGCTCCCAATCAGGCTCAGGACCTCTTCCTTAGGGATCTCCTACAGGAACACCTATCTCAGGACGATCAGCGGCTCATTCTAGGGGGCGACTTTAACCTGGTGTGGGATGCGGATCTAGACCGAAGCACTAATACCTTTCAGAGGACTGGAGCTATGTCCGCTGCTTTAAAAAGACTCCTCACAGACTCGGGACTGCTGGATGCCTGGCGTTATCACTCTCCTGATCTACGCGACTACTCTGATTACTCGCATGTACACCGCTCTTACTCTCGCATTGACTATTTGTTTATTTCACACTCATTGATGCACGATGTACTCTCCTCCTCCATGTCTGATATCTCAGTCTCAGACCACGCACATTTAGAATTGCTGCTGCATAACCCCACATATCGCGCACGGCATTCCCCCCGCTGGCGGTTCCCTCCCCGCGTCTTGTGGGATCCGGTAGATGTTGGGAAAATTCGAGAGGCTCTCATAGCATATTTCTTGTCTAACGATCTCCCTGAAACCCCATTCTCAGTGGTGTGGGATGCCTTCAAGGCTACCATCCGGGGGTAGATTACTTCCATTGCGATCGCACGGTACTGTGAAGCTCGTCTTTTTGAGAATAACTTGTCTAAGGAAATTAAGACGCTTGAAACACTAGACCGTGCTCACCCGTTAATTATCCATAAACGCCGCTTGGCTATGCTCCGAGGTCAGCTGCGCGCTCATAGGACTAACGAGGCGGAACGTGCCCTGTTGGCACTGAAGCAGAAGTATTATGATGGGGATAAGGTGGGAACGGTTCTTGCGCAACGCTTACGGAAGAGGGCGGCAAAGGCGCACACAGCGAAACTTAAGCTGCCGGATGGCACGTGGGCCACCACTGAAAAGGTCAAATTGACGGCTTTCCACGACTATTACACCTCTCTTTATGATCGGGAGGCCCCTCCCGGTCGACATTCACAAGAGCTATTGGAAAATTGCCCTTGGACTGCAATAGACGGGCAGCATGCGCAGTTCCTAGAGGAACCGATTACCCTTGATGAGCTTACTGGAGCACTGAAAGACCTACCCCTTGGCAAATACACGGGCCCAGACGGCTTACTGGTCTCTTTTTATCGCATCTTTCTCCCTCAATTACAGGATCATTTGCTCCGCCTTTTTAACTCCTTCACTGATAGCGCTGGCCCGTCCACCTCTATGGCTATGGCTGAAATAGCCCTTATTCCTAAACCTGGGAAGGACCTCACCTTGTGCTCCTCTTATCGCCTTATTGCACTGCTCAACACTGATATGAAGCTTTATACTAAGATTTTGGCTAAGCGCTTGGACCCGCACATGCCGGGGCATATTGAACCCGATCAGGTCGGATTCATTCGGCATCGGCAAGGTGCTGATAATGTGCGGAGGATAGCCCACCTGGTGGGGAAAGCCCACCACTGGAATATCGCAGCCTGCCTACTATCGCTCGATGCTGAAAAAGCATTCGACCGCATGGATTGGTATTTCCTTCGGGCTGTCCCGAGGAAGGTAGGGTTGGGGCCGCTGATGATTTCTAGAATCATGGCGCCATATGTCTCTCCCCAAACTCAGGTTAGGGTTAACGGCCAACTTACGAGCCCTTTATCTATTCATAGGGGCACTAGGCAGGGATGCCCCCTCTCCTCTTTGCGCTTATAGTCGAACCCCTCGCCATAATGATCCGTCACTCCCCAGATATTAGGGGCATTTCTCACGGGGGTATGGAACATAAAATAGCTCTCTTTGCCGATGATCTTCTTCTTACCCGGACAAGGCCTCGTACCTCGCTGCCGGCTCTCCACACCCTACTCCAATCGTTTGAAACTGCTTCGGGTCACAAAATCAATCATGCAAAATCTTGGGCTTTAAACCTCACAATTCCTGCGACGGATATCACAGCGCTACAGTCCTTGGTCCCATATCAGTGGGCCCAAGATTCCATTAGATACCTCGGGCTTAACTTAACTCCTACTGTCCACACTTGGACGCAAGCGAACTGGCAGGATTACAAAAAAACAGTTATGGAAGATCTGCGCCTCTGGAAAGCACTCCTGTTGTCATGGTTGGAACGCCTAAACGCGGTTAAGATGTCAATATTACCTAAAATGTTGTACCTGTTTCAAACCTTGCCCACTTCTATCCCGTAAAGCCAGATCCTAACCCTGCAACGCAAACTCACTTCCTTCATTTGGGGAGGGAAACGTCCGCGTTTCTCCACCAAAGTGCTCATGATGCCACGCGACAGGGGTGGGTTGGCATGCCCTAATTTATTAGAGTATTATTGGGCTTCCCATTTATGCTACATTTCAGAATGGGTGGTACGGGAGAGTGAGAAGGTGTGGTTTCATATGGACAGGTCTGTGGCATGCAGGCCCCTTTGGGATCTTGCGTGGATCCCGCGTGGCGGACGCCCGCATAGCGCATACATGGCCATACCTACAAAAACCGTCCTGAAAATATGGGACAAATTAGCTTTAGGTAAAAACCTCACATCCTTCCCCTCCCCTAACACGCCTATTGCACGCAACCCTGACTTCCCGCCAGCCCTCCAGCCTCATTCCTTCCTGGCCTGAGGGGGGAGTGTCGAATAAATAGTGACCTCTTTGTGGGTGGCACTTTTAAGACTTTTGAGCAGTGTAAGCGGGAATTTCACCTCCCGGAGAGTGCCAGAATGCAATATCTACAACTCCGGCACTGGCTTTCGACACCGTCTATTATCCCGGGGGCCACACGTCCCCTCACCCCATTTGAAAAATTAATTTGTTCCTTTGATGGCTCTAGGGGGTTATATCTCGTACATACCAAGTACTCCAACACGCCCCCCGGCCCACTCTCCACACCTACCAATCTCAATGGCAATCCAGCAGTCCCGATGAGATCACCTCTAAACAATGGGAACAACTTTGGCGTGACATACCAAGGGTCTATCGCAGTATGCCACAAAGGGAGACTGCTTACAAGGTCATGACTCAGTGGTACTACACTCCCCACAGGCTTCATCATATGTTTCCCAACTCTTCCCCCACGTGCTGGCGTTGCACAAGCGCAATTGGGGATTTCCTCCATGTCTGGTGGCATTGTCCACTACTTGCCACCTACTGGAAGGAGATCCTTAGTCATATTAAAAAGGTAATAGGTTATCCCATCCCAGAGACCCCGACACTGACTGTTTTAGGTCTTAAACCCGCGAATCTCTCAGCCATGACCCATGCGGACTGGCGTCTAATCTCTCATATGTTAAGGGCGGCTAAACAAACAATAGCTGTATATTGGAAGAAGGCAGAAACACCCCCTGTGGCCCTTAGGTTCACTCATCTGTGGCACACCATGGCGATGGAACTTCTTACAGAACAGCTTACCCTTCACAAGACACAGTTTATCAGCACATGGCAGCCACTGGTGGACTATTTCTGCCTCTTAGAACATACTCACTTACAGCCACCTAAACTTCGGGCTTTATGCCTCTTTGAGGATGCGGTACCCCCTTCATGTGCAACCGACCCTGGGGTTCTGAATGAAGAAAGTGCGTAAATGACTTGGCTGCGCGACATTTGGTGTTTTATACCAGTGCGGGAATTTACTCTGCACAACCCTCGTACCCTCCTTTATTCTCTCTATTCTCCTACCCTGAGGGGCTTTTCTGACCTTTGCAGTGACATGTTGCGCTCCCTTCGCCCCTCCCCTCTAAATAATCTTTTAGTTTTGATGTGTCCATTTAGATGGCTTACGATTTTAGGGCTCAACATAGCCTTCTTTCTTTTTTTCACTGTTTCGATCTTGACATTGTATACGAACTGGGGTTTTATTATAACCGCTGCTATGGTATTTTACTTTTAGGTTTAGAAAATGGCTCTCTCCGACTATTCCCCCTTATACTCCCCTTCTTCCCTTTTGCTCCCCATCTCTTCTTCTTCTTCTCCTTCTCCTTTTCCTCTTCTCTATCTCTTAGTCTTTTCCCTCTTTTCTTTCTCTCCTCTCTTCCTTCTTCTCTATTAATATTGTTGTTTCTTTTTGTGGTTTGATGTTTTTGTCTATCCATTTTTCATGCAAAATCTCAATAAGACAGATTTGAAAGAAAAAACTCCAAAATAAACACATGTAGCACTTATAACGCAATATAACCTGGGTTAAATTATAGATCAGCTCGCCCTGTGGCTAATAACATTTCTGGTGTTCACCTATGTCTTGTGTTCTAAAATGGTTTAGTTGACTTACTATACCAATATCTAAAACTTTGCGTCTGATTAACTATTCTCAGTGCTGGACCACCTTCAGTGGAACATACTGCAGAACACTCACCAAGCCCAATTTTGCACACCCATTACCTTCATACACATTAATTCCAACCAAAAAACTACCGGTTATTTTGCCAGTGTAGCAGTTTCAACACCAGCCTGGGTGCAGTATTGCAAAACTCGGTTCCACCCCTCGTCTTAGCAGAGACTGCAAAAGTAACCAAAGAAGGCACTGCAAGAGCCTGCTCTTTCTAGGATTGTTGGGATTTATGTTTTTTAATTGCCTGGTGTGCAATACATAATTTAACCAATTAGGGAATGCAATGCAATTTCTGCTCATCTGCCTTGAACAGGCTGAAAATGTTGTGACAAAGCAAGTTGAATGAGGTCTCCCGACTCAGCGAGTAGCGTGGAAAATCCAGACACATTTTGCAATAGGACACATGGCAAATTATCATTTGGAACATGAATTGCCTGGAGTGAAGTCCCAAACTATGCAGCTAGTAAAGCCCAAGGTTTGAAAAGTTGCATCACAAAAGCAGTAGTACAATGCAAAATGTTGCTGTTCCCATGTATAATATGGTTGGCGGCCACTACACACTCTGGCTAACCTAGGTGATTCACAAATATACAATCAGCTTTGGGAAGCAGCTGCACCATAGGGTCTCTGCAGGGGCATGCGCTACTCTTCTGCCCATCTGCACATGCACATAAGCGATCAGGATTTTAACCTGATAACAAAATGGGCATGCCACGTATTCAGCTTGCCAAGGAGCATTCTCACAGGCCAATGGTTAGCAGGGACGTGTGAGGGACAGAGGGTGTGTGGTGTTTGAGGCTGGGTGAAGAGTGTCTGGATGCAAGATGGAGATAGGCTGAGGCAAATGATGGTGGAGAGCCAAGTAGTGGCAACACCACCCTTTTCACCACCAAAGAGTTTCCTCAGTGTGCAGCTGGGACGGGGTATTGGGGATTCTTACCACTCTTGGTTGATACACGGAGACCCAAGGAGTTTGGACAATTGAAATCTGGTAAGCATCTGCCTTCTTTCCACCACTAGACATGGACTTGTGGAGCATCGGAGGCGTGTGGGGGGCAACAGATTCTTCATGCAAGGGGTGCCCTTCTTTTTTCTCGCCCTTAGAATGGGTCAACTGGCCAAACATCTATTTCATAAATGTATTATTAACAAATTTTAGATCTCTACTCTTCAGTAGAACATGATGTGGCATCTTTAACACAACCTCATTTTTATCGAGTTATTTTGTGACTGGAGTTTTACACTTTGCCTAGATATTGCCACCACCCACGCCCCTTCCTGGTCCCCACTCTCTGCTAATGAGCTCAAAGAAATTTCTGGGAACTGTGGAAACGTTATCAACAGCAAATTGAACTTCAACACCGAATGAAGGCCAGAAAAAGCAGCGCCTTGGACAACTAAGATAAGCAGGGAACAAAAAGCACATAGAACACTTGATGGTCATAAATCAACGAGAAGGATTGTTCATTGAGAGTGGTCTTTTTGTTTCACATTCAATCAGGAGGTGTTAACATAAAAAAACACCCACCACAGCTTGCAATCAGGTGAAGAGATTTCTGAACAGAAAAAATTATGCGTCAAAGGTGAACCAAATTATGCGATAGTGGTGACTAAATTATGCAGTGAAGGAAAGGCAGATCATGGGGCAGGAAAAGGTACATTCTGATGGATATTGTGCAATTGAAGGCACGTTATGCAACAACTTCTGTGACACTAGTTGGTATTTATTCTGCTATTTTAACACAACAATACATGAAAAGTCACAATGGAACAGAAAATGCAGGCTTTATGGTAAAAAAACTCTTCACTTTCAGGAGACTTAACGCGCCATTCACTAGAAATGGCAGAAGACTTGCTTGCACAGAAGCATATGGTCGCCATTTTATGAACACCGTCATTCCTACCTACAAAAGTAGCTTTGTACAATAAATACAATGTGGCATTCAGCAAAACAACAAGCCTGAGTGAACACACTTAATTTGTATGGACGGAGCTATCAGTAGATCGGGTGCAGTGACACCAGGGTCCGGGGATATCAGTGTCCCACTGTACCTCACTTATGACTGTATTTTACCATGGGCCAGTGTCCCTGCATTTTTTTTCACTTCCATTAGGTCCAATGTAACTCTTGCTTCATCAATGAGCATAGGACAAAAATATTGCCTCTTTAATTGCATGCACAACTATCAATGGCTCCAGATTGGACTACTGTAATGCCCTTTATTTGGGCATAAAACAACGCCCTCTAAATAAGCTTCATACTCTGCATAATCAGCCGGTTGCCTTCTTAATAAAATACCAAAGTTCAAATCTGTTTCGGGTGCCTTATCGGAGCTTCACTGGCCGGAGGGGGGGGGGCGGGGAGGTGTTCCGCCCCAGGTGGCAAGAGTTTTGGGGGCGGCGGCCTCCTCCCGCGCTTACTTGCCGTCTCGGGCAGCAATCCCACCACCCACTTACAGAGCGGCCATCACGAGGCGGCAATCGTCGGCCAAATCTCGCCAGCACATCCCCCCCGCTCTTCAAGGCTGCTGCGGGGCGGCAAACACAGGGACCGCCACGGGCGCCCGAAGGCCCAGCTACGCCACTGCTTCCAGTTAAAAAAAGAGTGGCCTTTAAGGCTCTCTGCTTAGCGCATGAAGCACTTTATGGCTTAGGATGAGAGTACCTGAAAAAGAAATGTGTGTGGTACACTCCTAATAAATTTTAGCGATCTGCAGTTTCCAAATCAGTCATTGTTCCAAAAATTATGAAAGCTTCTTGGGGTGGCAGAAGCTTTGTTCACTTCACCTGCCAACTTTGGAATCGACTGCTTATGTGCCTTAAATGTCAGTCCAATATGAAAAGCTTTCGGAAACATCTGAAATCCTGGCTGTTCTCTCTTTCTCTGTAGTCTTCTTTCCCCGCGGCTTTCAGGTCAGGAAATTGGTAAATGTTAGTGCCAAGACACCCAAGGGCACTCATGCGCTCCTCTATAAATTATAAATCAAATCAGTGACTGAAAGGCCTCTAGTGTAAGGCCCTGCACGGTCTACTGTTGTATAGAATTTTAGTAAGCTTTGATCGTTTTCAGATGCAAGAGCTTTTTGTTCGAATCTACAAATGATGAACCATAATGGAGGATATGTGTAAAGTGTAGATAATATAAATTTAAGCAGACAATGCAGTAGCAGCGGAAGCACATAAATTCCAGTTTTCGCGGTTCTTATAACTCGAACCAAAGAAACACAAAAATAGCCAAGTATGAAAAAAAAAAAATTCTTGGTAGCCAGTTCTCTTCTTCCCAAGTTAATTTTAAACATGCACACAAATTTGGTCTACACTATTTAGTAGGCTCGTTCCAAATTTGCATTCTGTACTTGTACTGCCTTTGAGAAAAGAACCAAGATCTGTCAATTTCTTGAACACAAAAAAACGCATGACAACGAGAAGTGCTGCACGGAGCCAACTTATAAAAGGGGGCAACTTGCTGACGAAGAATGTAAAGTGGGCCGTATTCCCACAGCTTACTACTTACTTTTTTCTAAGACGGTAATTTGCTTAACAATGCCGATTTCAAAAATTGCAAATCCACTGTGGGGAATTCTAACAATTTGATCCGAGCACAAATCTGATAAAATGTAACCCTAGAGATTTGGCCTTTCTCAAAGACATTACACTGTGAATCCTAGAACACTCATCTTGTCATGTTTCGAGGGCATGTTTAATCATGAGAATGTAAATATACATTCCATTGGCTACATAACTTTGGATCATTTTCTCTAACACTCAGAAACATGTTCTCTTTGGTGGGTGGGGGTGTACCGCAAAATTGTATATGTCCAAAAGAATTAAACTCTGCAAAGGCTCTCATTTGGTTTAACTCAGTTTATTAGCTGGTGTGAATGGCTACTCATAATTTAGGAGAGTCTCAAATCATATAAACAATATGCACTGTTTTCCACTAGCTACTCTCTCTATGATTAGCCACAATCCTCATAGTGTGGAAATACTAGGGAGAAGGCACTGTGAGCATGTTTCCCTGGCTAAGATGGGGAACATGAAAACAAATGGCACCTACCATATTTAAGTGATACTCAGTACCAAAGGTATTGTTTGGTATTTTGACTCTTCCAGTTTTCTCATAAGTACAAAATTACTAATAAAGTTCCAGTCACAGAGCATTCCATCCATCACCTTGCTGTTGTTGCAGTTTACACATTTTGTACGACCGATATACACAGACGTGGGTACGGTGCTCACCACAACATAGCACTTAAGCTATACCTCACTGGTGGGACCCAAGTTGGACGAAACGCATCTACAGTTGCTTGTGGTCCTTTCTGGAGGGGTTCTTGCCTGGCAGCTCGGGACGGACTGTTCCCATGAGGATTAAGGTAGACACTGATTTGCACAAGGAGGACCTTTGTCTACAGTGGCATAGTGGGTGAAAAAGGATGGATATGAATGCGGCTCAAGCAATTGCCAGTGGCAGAGGTTAATTCAAGCATTCCATCCACCACCTTGTTTTTGATGCAGCATGTGTATGAAGGCATAAATTCCTGTTATGGGGTGGGAGTCGCTGTTCAAAGATATGTGAGGCATTAGGTTGTCCTCAAAATAAGGAACTATCAATCACACTAAAGGCTGTGTAATATAAAGGCGGAGTTCTTCCTATGGTAACCTGCAGACACACGCTAAGTGTTTTCCAAACTGGGAATCCCTCTTCATATTGAAAAATACAGCCCTTTATAAACGTACCCGCTTCCAGACATGATCTTAATGTATCCAAAAGGCTTGGGGTTCCTTTCCTTACAATCTACAGTTGATACATCATTTAATTCAGAAAGCCATACTTCCGCAAAACATCAACTAAAACGCAACACTATAAACAAAGAAATACCACCAGTTCAATTTACATGGACCCCCCCACAACCCAAACACATGCACATGATGGAGAGCACCTGTGTGAAAAAAACATACCTCTTAGAAGATGGTGAAACTGATCAATGTTCATATTATTGCAAGTTCAAGTAATGCAACCAATTGATGTTGAGATAACTTACAAGCCAACCCTACAGATTCAGGCAGGAGACTACCTGCTTCAAGGCTAGTCTCCCGCCTCCTGATTCCTGCATGCAGAAACCGGACTCAGACTTTTGTAAAACTGCCAAAATTAAAATGTTGATGCCTTTCACTCATGCTTCAATCTCCTTCTCCAAGAATTACCTCTGACATCAAAGGTTAACACTTTGTCTTAATTCTTAGAGGGGGAACATTAGAGCATGTGGCTGGCCTCAATGTTTTATTTTTTGGCAGGTTTACATTGCACAAACAAAAACAGAGTTTAGAACTCTGTTTTTGTTTGCGCTATGTTATTAAACTGCCAAAAATAAAATGATGATTGTCTGTCACTCACCATGCATACCAACAGGCCCGCTTCAGCCAGATCGCCTCTGCTTCAATGTAATTTGGAGGGGAAAATACATTCTCCCAACAATTATTTTTACATTTCCCACTTGCCTGCTCTAAACTGTCAGCATGTATGATATATAGTTATGCAATAGTTTCATTATTAATCGATCAAAAACGTAATGACTGAGAAAAACAACCTAAAAATCTTAATTTGCAACCAAAAAGACTTAAATTATTTACTACCGGTTCTACCCATCATACAATGTGTTTTTGGCATCAATTTTGTTTTTAACTGTATGTTTTATCTGGACAAATCAATAACTGCCCTATTTTATTAACAGCAAATGTAAACCAATACATGGTGTAAGGAATATCAAGAGAGCACTGGAGATGCCTCTTGAGAGATTAAAAGTATCCCTTCCTTTTCCAAACATTATCCGATGGTATCGGGAAAGGCCGGCTCCAGAGGTACATAATGTAGGCCAGCGCGCGCGGCACTGCAGATGGCTTTCCTGCACTCCTGTTGCTCAGATACCGCTGCCACTTAATACATCCATGACTCAGCAGCAGCTGCAGGAAGAATACCGTTATAAATATGAATTATTAATGCAAAGACCTTACACACGGGGCTCAATTCATTTATATCGTCCCAGCAAAGTACCCTGGACATGTGTTTGTAGCATGCGCAGGCCACATTCCTATAAACATATGTTTAAGGCTCTTTGGAGAAAAAGAAACAGGTGTTTGTTAATTGGGAATGAGCACTCACAAATGGTGATAGAAGACAATGGCGGAGAGTTGGGGTGGCCATTTTACGTTGGGGTCGCTTAGGCCTCTGACGCTACACCACGTCATTGACGCAGTGTCAGCTCGTCCTCCCGCTCTGGCGCGGGAACAAGAGATGGGGCATGGGGGTGCGCTCTTGTCAATACAATCCTTGACCCTTCTGCTCAGGCGCCAGGCTCGGCTGTCAGTCCAAACAGAGGACTGTAAAGAACACCGAGAAAGGCCGCTGGGTTTAATTACTCACTATTTGTTCGAAAAAGCAGCCAAGGCGATAAAAGCCTTTTAACAGACGGTCTCAAGTCACCCGTCTTGTTGGCAATTGCACAACTGCGTACACAGTAAATGGAGGCGCTTTTTGCCAAGCTAATTAACAATAATAACAGCCTGTTTTTATACAGTGTTTCATCTCGCACTTCTGACGTTTCTACAGGCTGTAAATAACAGGTGTAATTACTCTATTTGATAGAACCAGCGTTACCGTCCTCAAAAGGACAGAATACTAAGTTGCTTTTTAAAAAAATGAACAATAAAAAATAATGTTTTTGCAGGGACCTAACAATTTTCTAGGGCGTGTGCTACTGGCAGTTCTAAATGAAAGGGTTGCCCTACCCCAAAGATTTCCCACGTGCAGTGGTCGAAGTGCATTAAAAAAAATGTATGGGTACTGTGAAGCTATGAGCAATGGGGGCGGGGGGGCGGGGCGAGGACAGTGAGCATGGGGGCGGGGGTCAACGATGTGGCTAAAAAAACAAAATATTCTTGAAGTTTTTTTTGTTTTTTCACCTTCAGGTAGCTACATATAAAAGAACAGTTTAAATGAAAAATAATCAGTGGGAAATGCACTATAATACACTGTGAAACCTCATTAAATAATGCACTGCAAATGTCTGTGTGTAAATAGAGAGCCACAGAATTAGATCTTGGTTGGTGGAGTGGAGAATAGAGACTTGCACATTTTTAGTGCTACGAGGTCCCTGTGACAGAAAGCACTGTGGATATGTAATTCATTATTTTAAACCTGCATCGCACTCAGTATAGGATAAACTGCTACAAAATGTCAAAACGTTTAAGATAAAATGGTGCTTCCAAAATATAGATTTTAATGTTATCCAGACTGTATGTAATGCAATTTTATTATAGAACTGTCCCTTAAAAGAAGGCACTTAACAGCTCCGCTGGCAACTCCCTTGCAATGTCACCTAAAAAGAATGCATCTTTGTCCTCAGAAAGCTTCAAGAGATTCCATCAATTAAAGCCAGTACCAGCTCCCAAGCACCCTTTACATTTGCAGATTAACCAGTTTCATACATTTGCATTTGTTTAGGCAAGCAGGCGCCCTGGCAAGAAGGCGGGTTTCTTGTTTACCTGCCTACCTGCGGTTTCACAGCACAGGAGACTCCCTAAGTAACACTTCAGCTGAAGCATTAAAGCTATAGGAATTAACCGTCCCGGGACTGTTGTCTTTTCGCAAGAAGTAGGGGAACGTTTTTTCATAAATTAAAAAAGTATGGGCATGTTTTGCCCCTCCGAACTCGCCCACTTCGACCTCTGCCCACATGCCTCTTTCTTCAACCACCCTACACTTTCTCTCACTTACAGGTTCTTTTTCAACCCCGCTTTCCCCCCCTTGCACTACTTTCCCAATTTCTTCTATCACCTTCTTTCTCACTTTTCTGCCTTTCTCTCTCTTGCTCAAAATCGGTTGATGAAAAACTAGATACAAAAGGAACTGTGTCCACCACCTGCAATCATCAGCAGAAATTAAGCACTGGGAGACTGAGTCAGCCTTGATAGGATTCAAACTCATAACAAGATGCCAGTGACTGCATAAGTCAGCATCGAGCATTTATCTAACTTAGCCAACCTGCCAGCATGAGCAAGCTAGTCGCGTGTGGTAGCGTGCTACAAAAGGATTATGCAATTACCTAGAGAGCCGAACCAGCCGGCGAGCGAAACACCATCGATTGCATCCTACGGTGATCTGGGATTTTATTTCCCTGTGCGGTACTCATTGAAACTTGCCTGGCTAAAGGCTAAGCTACCTCCACAGAGAGGCCTCATTAAGACCAATACCCCTGCAGAATGAGGCGGCTGAATAAACAGCGGTGAGGAGCCTTGGATTTCCCGCGTGCCAGTTCTCGGAGTGGACTTACTTTGCCAGTCTGGGGTTTCTTTTAGAGATCTTGGGGACTGGGACACTTGGGAACTGATCTGGACTCTAGCACTTTCAGATCAACACAAATTTGTCCTAAAATTGTTTAGCATGAATTTGTCCTTTTCTGCTTGTTTTGTATGTTTCCACCAAGTCAGCTATCGGCTTAATCAGAGCCATTTGATGAGTGTGGGAAGAGGTGGATTCAGGGGAAGAAGGTGGTTGTGGTGGGATCTTTGTAGTTAATATGGAGAGAACAGGGAATCAGGATGCAGAGTAAGCCGGAGGTTGGAGTGGTGCAAGATGATACATATACACAAGGGAAGGTGTAAGCCACTGGAGGAGGAGGGAGAAGGCTACAGGGCATCAGTCAATATGTCTTCATTGTTTTGTATGGCTCATACAAATACAAAAGTGTGCATATAGTGCAGTGTGGTTGATTAGATTGCTATTTTTTCTTCTTCATATCTTTAAGAATCCATAGGGAAAGATAAAACCCATTTGTCCAGAAACGACTGAATTATTTTCAACAATATAGAAATCAATAGCAATCTTAGTTTGATTTACGGTAGATAAGAAACATGTTTTTGTGATAGGCTAGACGTTTCCCAATTACTGCATTCGAAAATGTCTAGAAAATGTGTCCAAAACATCCTTGACGGATGCAATAGAGATGATGGCTGACTACATCATCAGAGGGTGCATGCCTCTTCCAGATATCTAGCATCAGGCAAGCACACATAGGAGAGTTTGGTTTCTTGGCAAATTGAAGTGGTCCTTCCTCTCAAGTTAGCGAGAGAAAGAGTGGCAGAAGTTAGGAAAAGGATGAGATAAGCCATGTTACATGGATCCTGTGCCGAGTGGAGGGGCAGGGTGGCGCACAACATGCGAAGGAGGTGGTGTCTGAAAAATACAAGTGTCTGTCGCATGGCTCAACTTGTGCTCCTAGCAAGCTCCCCGATGGCTGGATACAGTCCTTCAAATTTACACAGAGCTGCAATGACCGATTAGGTGATTTTACTGCTAAAATATAATTTTAATACGAAACGTTTATGCATTATATCGCAGTTCAAAGTTTAGGCTCCAAAGTCGTGGCAGAAGCAATATTCCAATGATAATGGATGGACACAAAAAGTAAGTCTCCAAATAGAAAATCCTAGTCTGCAATTAAAGCAAAACTGATTATTCGGGACGGTCACAATTATTTCCGTCCAAAATTTGCAAATTTCTGGCCAGCTCACCCAGACTCAAATGAGGTCAGATTCCTCCCGGCCATGCTTGCTGGAGAAGGAAGGGTTGCCCCCTGTTAAGGCACACACTGATTTTTTTGCATTTCCCCATTAAATGGCTGCTTTAGTGCTTTCCCCTTGCAGTATGTGCGCATTACAATTCCTCTTGGTGCCTGACCTACTCTGCCATAGCATCCTTTCACATAGGAACACTAACAATGCAGTCCTTTCTATGCTGCTTTTCCTGCATCCCTTGTGATAAGCATTTTTCGTTCGGGGTGGGAGTCTCTCTAGCAGGGCATTGCAGTTGCAATGCTCCATTTACTCAACATGCAACCTCAGCAAAACAGGCTTCTTGTAAAATGGAAACAATCTGATTGACACCCCTTCTGTTCATTATTCCGACCCACCTAGAAAAATACTGAATATAAATAAGCCTTTGTGCTTTCTGCTACATGTGACACAGAATACGAAGATACACCTTACCAGTCTACGGGTTGTTACCTGTAGACTGGGTGGGGTTAACGTATCACTATTCTTACGAAAAATGCATGCAGCTACACAGGAATAAGCGGCTGGGCGAAGTAAATTAACTTTTACGTTTGATGCCAGTCAAACAGGAATAAATACTTCAGTGGGGGGGTTAGTGCTCAAGGAAGTGATGGCGCCTTGCTGCGTATATGCAAGAGATTGATATCTAATGTGTACGGTGCAAAAGGTAGGGGAAACACCCTGTAACCCCTAAAATTGGGAAAGAGAGAACTCTACCACAAATCAGTAAAACAAGGTCCTATGCACACGTTTGAGAGTAGTTCGTAAAAGTTAGTGTGGTCGTGTAAATGGCCAAATCAACAAAAAGTTCAATCGGATCTGTTCTTTGTCTTTTATTTCAAAGAAACCAGCCAAAGAAACCAGCCAACACGTGTTTCGTCACATAGGGAATTGTCCCGCGACTTCTTCAGGGCTGGGGATGATACAATAGTAGTGTTCAAAATACAATATTAGGACATATAACCAAAAAAGGGTCTCATTAATGCGAAGGTGTGGGTTGAGGTGTGAAACACCCAGTAACATGGAAACCCTAGTACAAAACTAATAATTCCCTCACGTAAGTGTGACAATGTGGTCATGGTGAACAGATCGGGAATATGTGCCATACAACAACAAGTTCGTGGAAGGTATAATATGATGTCTCACCCACACTGTAAGGTGAGAGTCAAATGCATGGTTTGAAAAAAAGGGGGAAAAACATATACAATCCTTAACGATTCGACAAGCATACTGTTATAGTCGTGTTACCAAAATATATAACTACATAGCGATCGAAATGCATAGTGTGATAGTTGTACCTCACAGTGAACGGTATAGACCATATAGCCCATGTGCCAAAAAAGTAATTGAATTAGTGTTGTACATTTATTTCTATGGCAAGGAAGCGAAAAGAACGGAAAAGTAGCTAGACAGATAGAAAAAATATAAGATGAAGAGTGATGCTACCTGTACTTAGTGCGTGATGGTCCTTCCAATTTCTAATGTGCGAAAAGGATAAAACAGGAGCCCGTTAGGGATAACTGCACATAGCAGTGTGTAGTGACAAAATACAGAAAAGAGTTTGGGGTGGAAGTGTAAAAACTCTTACCGCTCTGCCGGTGATAATTCCGACCCGGCTGGTCTAAAGGAGTACGTCAAAATTGTGCGTTTTTTAGTTGATCAGTATGTAGAAACAAAGGAAGGTACGTAAAATCTGGTACATTCATAAGTCGGTAGCATGCAGTAAAATCTCTGCAGTACCTAAAGAGTATCAATGTGAGTTTCAATTACAAAGAAGCTGTACACAAAACGTGAGAGCAAGATTCACAAAGGTAATGTCCATTCTATTCTCGAACGGTTCTTACCTAGTATCTGTGGTAACAAGTAGACCGTTGTCGTGCCAAAATCCGAAGTGTGATCGGGTATTTTATATAATCATCCTGATCTCAAACGGGAGTAAAGCCTGAATTATTGCAACTATAATATGCATCTGCGCCGAATTGAGTGCCGTGCAGGAACCTAAAATTCGTACGTGAGGCATGGAGTTTGAGAAAGAAACTCACCAGCAGCGAGTACGCTGCAGTCCGTGGCGACAACGCGGGTGTTCTCCGCTCCGGAAATGGACAGAGCGAACACCCGGAAGTGGTTTTTAGGTTGTCTCCCGAGAAAAGACTAGACCGCGTCTGATAAGACGTATATTGAAAGAAAATAACTTTATCCCTTAAAGGCACGAACACACAGCCATGAAGTCTACATGGCTCTGAAAGAAATATATTGAGATTCCATATTAGCTGGGGGAGTATAGCGCATAAGGCTCAGTGTTATGTTTAAAACAAAAAACAAAAACGAAAGAGGAAGTAAAAATAGTACCAAGTGGAGTAAAACTAATGGGTGGCGCCTAACGGTACTGTCATCTCCGGATTATCATTGTATCAGTGGCTAAGGAAATCCGATCAGTGTGCTGAGTAAAGTGTAAAAGTCTGGAGGAATGTTAGCACTATTCTAGGTTATATTTAGAGGGAAGATAGATCAAAGTAGAGCATAGTATTAGGTCAAAAGCATTACCAATATTACAAACACTAAATTCATCATTATAGCATGAATCCATCAAGGTAAATATAAACACAATGTGGTAAACACAATATGGTAAAAGGAGAAGAATGGTGGGACAGGAGGGAAAAGTGAAGGTCCATATTTACGTCAATGTTGGTTATAAGACATCCGACCAACCAGTATCCGTTTTTCAAAATTTTCAGTCCAAAGTACAGTTCTTGAGTTCTTTGTATTGGATACCTCAATTTCTGCAGTTTAGTCCCCCAAAAAATACTGTAGTTCAGGGTCACTGTTGAGGCCTAGTTCCACCGTCCGGAGGCGCATGATCCAAGTTGCCTCCGTGCGCCTCAATCTCAATTCTCCGTTTCCACCACGTGGGTTGGGTTCCACATGGTCAATGCCATAGAAAGTTAGTCTTTTGTGTGGTCCTTGAGAGGGGCATATGCTGGCATGTAATGCCATGGGGTATCTGGCATCTTGATTGTGTAGTGCTCTAACATGTTCACCTATTCTGTCCTTGAGCGGCTGAATAGTGCTGCCCACATACGGTCCCTTGCAAGCGCATTCAATAATGTAAACTACAAACCTAGTGTTGCAGTTAATGTTAGATCTAATGGTGTATCGTATGTTGTTGTTACCAGTAAATTCCCTGATGTCATGTTTGGCCCATCTGCAAGTACCACATGAGCCACATTTGTAGAAACCCACGGTCCGTGGGGTCAGCCATGAAGTGTCTCCACGAACCCGTGGGACTGTAGGGCTGAGACGATTTCTAAGTGTTCTGCCCCTTCTGAAAGTGATCTGAGGATGGGAAGCAATATGTTCACTAAGTGATTTATCTGCTTTTAGTATACCTATGGGAGTTCATTAGGGCAAGAAGAAATTGTAGTGAGAAGTTTGAGTTCCACAATTGCCTCACAGATATGAAATCCAGATTCAGGAGAAGAGGGTACACCACGCAAACACTTAAGAAGGCAGAAAACAAAGTCAAACGGTTACGGAGAGATGATACACTTGGAGATAAAAAACGCACTCCAGCAACCAACTTACCAGTAAGACTGATAACAGATTTCAATGACATGAGTTATGGTCTCAAAAAAAGCCTAACTAAACACTGGGGTATACTAAAAGCAGATAAATCACTTAGTGAACATATTGCTTCCCATCCTCAGATCACTTTCAGAAGGGGCAGAACACTTAGAAATCGTCTCAGCCCTACAGTCCCACGGGCTCGTGGAGACACTTCATGGCTGACCCCACGGACCGTGGGTTTCTACAAATGTGGCTCATGTGGTACTTGCAGATGGGCCAAACATGACATCAGGGAATTTACTGGTAACAACAACATACGCTACACCATTAGATCTAACATTAACTGCAACACTGGGTTTGTAGTTTACATTATTGAATGCGCTTGCAAGGGACAGTATGTGGGCAGCACTATTCGGCTGCTCAAGGACAGAATAGGGGAACATGTTAGAGCACTACACAATCAAGATGCCAGATACCCCATGGCATTACATGCCAGCATATGCCCCTCTCAAGGACCTCACAAAAGACTAACTTTTTATGGCATTGACCATGTGGAACCCAACCCACGTGGTGGAAACAGAGAATTGAGATTGAGGCGCACAGAGGCAACTTGGATCATGCGCCTCCGGACGGTGGAACTAGGCCTCAACAGTGACCCTGAACTACAGTATTTTTTGGGGGACTAGACTGCAGAAATTGAGGTATCCAATACAAAGAACTCAAGAACTGTACTTTGGACTGAAAATTTTGAAAAACGGATACTGGTTGGTCGGATGTCTTATAACCAACATTGACGTAAATATGGACCTTCACTTTTCCCTCCTGTCCCACCATTCTTCTCCTTTTACCATACTGTGTTTACCACATTGTGTTTATATTTACCTTGATGGATTCATGCTACAATGATGAATTTAGTGTTTGTAATATTGGTAATGCTTTTGACCTAATACTATGCTCTACTTTGATCTATCTTCCCTCTAAATATCACCTAGAATAGTGCTAACATTCCTCCAGACTTTTACACTTTACTCAGCACACTGATCGGATTTCCTTAGCCACTGATACAATGATAATCCGGAGATGACAGTACCGTTAGGCGCCACCCGTTAGTTTTACTCCACTTGGTACTATTTTTACTTCCTCTTTCGTTTTTGGTTTTTGTTTTAAACATAACACTGAGCCTTACGCGCTATACTCCCCCAGCTAATATGGAATCTCAATATATTTCTTTCAGAGCCATGTAGACTTCATGGCTGTGTGTTCGTGCCTTTAAGGGATAAAGTTATTTTCTTTCAATATACGTCTTATCAGACGCGGTCTAGTCTTTTCTCGGGAGACAACATAAAAACCACTTCCGGGTGTTCTCTCTGTCCATTTCCGTAGCGGAGAACACCCCCGTTGTCGCCAATGACTTCAGCGTACTCGCTGCTGGTGAGTTTCTTTCTCAAACTCCATGCCTCACGTACGAATTTTAGGTTCCTCCACCGCACTCAATTCGGCACAGATACATATTATAGTTGCAATAATTCAGGCTTTACTCCCATTTTAGATCAGGATGATTATATAAAATACTCGACCACACTTCGGATTTTGGCACGACAACGGTCTACTTGTTACCACAGATACTAGGTAAGAACTGTTCGAGAATAGAATGGACATTACCTTTGTGAATCTTGCTCTCACGTTTTGTGTACAGCTCCTTTGTAATTGAAACTCACATTGATACTCTTTAGGTACTGCAGAGATTTTACTGCATGCTACCGGCTTATGAATGTACCAGATTTTTACGTACCTTCCTTTGTTTCTACATACTGATCAACTAAAAAACGCACAATTTTGACGTACTCCTTTAGACCAGCCGGGTCGGAATTATCACCGGCAGAGTGGTAAGAGTTTTTACACTTCCACCCCAAACTCTTTTCTGTATTTTGTCACTACACACTGCTATGTGCAGTTATCCCTAACGTGCTCCTGTTTTATCCTTTTCGCACATTAGAAATTGGAAGGACCATCACGCACTAAGTACAGGTAGCATCACTCTTCATCTTATATTTTTTCTACCTGTCTAGCTACTTTTCCGTTCTTTTCGCTTCCTTGCCATAGAAATAAATGTACAACACTAATTCAATTACTTTTGGCACATGGGCTATATGGTCTATACCGTTCACTGTGAGGTACAACTATCACACTATGCATTTCGATCGCTATGCAGTTATATATTTTGGTAACACGACTATAACAGTATGCTTGTCGAATCGTTAAGGATTGTATATGTTTTTCCCCCTTTTTTTCAAACCATGCATTTGACTCTCACCTTACAGTGTATGTGAGACATTTCCCCGTTTTTTCAAACCATGCATTTTACTCTCACCTTACAGTGTGGGTGAGACATCATATTATACCTTCCACGAACTTGTTGTTGTATGGCACATATTCCCGATCTGTTCACCATGAACACATTGTCACACTTACGTGAGGGAATTATTAGTTTTGTACTAGGGTTTCCACGTTACTGGGTGTTTCACACCTCAACCCACACCTTCGCATTAATGAGGCCCTTTTTTGGTTATATGTCCTAATATTGTATTTTGAACACTACTATTGTATCATCCCCAGCCCTGAAGAAGTTGTGGGACAATTCCCTATGTGACGAAACACGTGTTGGCTGGTTTCTTTGGCTGGTTTCTTTGAAATAAAAGACAAAGAACAGATCCGATTGAACTTTTTGTTAATTTGGCCATTTACACAACCACACTAACTTTTACGAACTACTCTCAAACGTGTGCATAGGACCTTGTTAAACAAGAATAAATGGTAAACTTTCCAGAAGAGGAAACATACTGATGATGCCCTAGGTCAGTCAATAGGAGCTAGATTTTCAGGGTAACTAGTGTCTGTAAGTGAGTACTACTCAGATAAATTGTATGTAAATATATTCCATTTGGACTTTTCAAAATCTGCCATGGATTCAGCCACTGCAGACAAATGCTAGACCAGGGTTCGAAATTAGCATAAGTACTACAGCCCCTACTCTCCCCAACGACAGGTGGGGGGGTTCGCTGCCGCGCTGTCCCTGTTGGACCAATAGGCTTCTTGCATTTACTTTTAGCAAGGGTCAACAGAAGGCGGCAAACCTTCTGTGGTAGCTACTGCTCACCAATTTTTCCAGTATTCTGTTCATTCATTTGAATGTATTGGTTTGTGGGGGGTGGAGGGATGTATAATGTGTCATGTCGTGCAAGTGACGCTGAAGGCAACACGTGGGGCGTGCGATGAGTAGAGGTGGGTGAGTCACTGAAAGCACAAGCCTAGCTCAAGTCAGATGCATAGGTGTCAAGATTCCTAGGTCCATGTGTGATGTGCTGATGCAGGCCAGGTTTTTTCCTTTGTATTCTGAAACTTGTAGTCCTTTTACCAGGGCCTGACTAGGAACCGAAAGTAGCCCTGGCAGTTTTGTCGGACCAGTCCCCGCACAGTGCGTAGTGAGTGAGCCTGACCACTACAAGGGGAGTTTATTTTTGGAGGGGATAGGGGTGCAAGTGTGAAGCACTGGCTAGCACCAGGAGGCTGGAAACGGAACTGAGTGGATTATACTTGCTTGATGCTTTTGTTACCGGGGGCCGATATTGCAGCACTGCTGCAAAACCGGCCCCCAGTAACAAAACAGGCCCACACCCCTCCAGCTTCCTGGGGAAACGCCTGATGCCCGGTACAGCCAGTCCGGCCTGGAGTTTCATAATGGAATAAATAGGACTACAAGTCCCAGAAGTCAAAGAAAAACCCTGGACTGGAGCAGTACATCACTGAAAGCCCTGGAAAACCTGTCAGGGCTGCGATATGCTTGGCTCGGGCTCACTGCAAGATCCTCTACGACTTTTGAGCCAAAAACAACCAGAGCTTGCTTAAGCCTCCTTCTCTTCAGAACAGGAAGTGATGGCCAGCTCTGCCTTGCTGTTTTTCACATTTTCTACTACCCCCTACGGGGGTGAGTGTCTAGGCTGGTAATGAAGATACCTTGGAGTGTTGTGAAAGTGCTCAAAGAGGGACTTGATTCAACCTTTCCTAAAAGAGTGCATCTTAGGGTCAGCTCATCAGCTCCAATGCCCTCTTCTCTACCATTAGAGGCTAATCAAACATTGCAAAAAAAAATCCTGCACTCAGCTGTGTGACAAGCTTACATCAGCTGTGTTTGCCACTCATTAAAACACAAATGTGACATTTCTGAAGTAGTGTTGCATTTCTAAAGAAAGGTGAACCTGGAATCCAATCCTTTCCACTTTTAGATTTACAGTTCTACTTGGCACTCCAACGAAAAAAATGAGAGAGAATACCCAGAAAGCTATGTATTTATTAAGACCACCAAAAAATGACCAAGATATGTGAAGTTGATTGAAAAGAAAAATATGAAGCAGATTATCCATCTAGCAACAGGTGACGCGTTAACAAATGAAAAAGACACGCTAAGCTTTGAGTGAAGGCAGCTGAGCGAGGCGGAGTTGCCAGTCCCTGTAGTAGGGTGAATGTGTTAAAACAGGCCAAATCATAAAAATGTTACTAGACCTGCAGGTCAAGTAACTTAAATAATCTACTCGACCTATATGTAATGCTCTTGACCCATAAATTGGTTTCAAATGATGTGATCATGGGCAAATTATTTAAATCAAAATGAGCATAGTTGAGCAGAATGAGCTGTGAAAGAGGCAAGATGGCTGATGTGCAGAGCAGAGTGGCTAGTGAATGAGGCAGGTTGATCAGCGAGTGCAGCAGGCCAAGGCATCCCTTTGGCAGGGTGGACAACATCAGTGGCGGGATGAATAGCGTAGACAACAGGCTGAGCAAAGTGTGAATGATTAGCGGTGAACAAGTTAATCAGACAAGTGAATGAATGAGTTAATGACAATATGTGGCTTAGTTCTATGTACCAAAACTATTAATTCATCCTTTAGCCAAATTGAGGAGCAGACCAACATGAATAAGAAACTGGGAAATACTACACATAGGATGGTGTGATGCAATCAATGTAACACATTTCCTCAATGGTAAACAATAATGCATGCAACTCTTGGGCTCTGCCCAAGTCTTAAATACACAGGGGCACCATTTAGGTCAGGAGAAAGGATGTTTTAGATTAAATATCAGAGAAGATTATGGTCTTAAAGAGACTCTGGTGTTCTGCACTTCACTTTTGTTTCAGTGAAAACCAGTAACTGTGGAATTCCGGACATCCCCTTGTTTTACTAATAGTTGTAACCCCTTGCAGCGATGTCCAGGGGCTTCCACTGCTCCTAAAACCTTGCGGGCGGGCGAGAAGAGAGAGAGAAGAGAGAGAGAAGAGAGAGAGAGAGAGAGTGTGTGTGTGTGTGTGTGTGTGTGTGTGTGTGTGTGTGTGTGTGTGTGTGTGTGTGTGTGTGTGTGTGTGTGTGTGTGTGTGTGTGTGTGTGTGTGTGTGTGTGTGTGTGTGTGTGTGTGTGTGTGTGTGTGTGTGTGTGTGTGTGTGTGTGTGTGTGTGTGTGTGTGTGTGTGTGTGTGTGTGTGTGTGTGTGTGTGTGTGTGTGTGTGTGTGTGTGTGTGTGTGTGTGTGTGTGTGTGTGTGTGTGTGTGTGTGTGTATATATATATATTCGGTCTTCTTCATTTGTGTGATAATATGCATATTTACTCATTTAACTCCTCAAAGAATTAAAAACAAAAGTACTGGCCTCTGTTGTGTCAGTGAAGGACATATACACCCACCAGCAGACTTGCATAATGCGTAGTCAAGAAACCAGGGATGCATCCCAGATTTCCTGCTTCACTAACCTGTGCAATTGCTTTACTTCACTCTCTCTCTTTTCCCTTGATTACCATATGTAAGAGGACCTTGAAATAATTCAGTTTACAATGAGCACTGAACAAAAAACATTGACTATAGCTTTGCCATATATAGATCGCGCATGGCAGCTGACTTGCTTCCTTGGTCACTGAGGGAGGATGGGTTGGGGGCAGGAGCTTCAAGAATCTTTAAGGCCATATTTAGACACTATCATTTTCATTAAACTTCACTCAATGCAGTCATATAATCTAATGTACTAAAATGAATCACATCCAAATGGAAAAATAATACTCTATCAGTTGAAAAGTCTTTGTCATATTTTTAGAAGGCGTTTGCTTGTTATTTACATGTTAGATGTCTGGATGGCTAGGCTCGTGAGAGACAAGCTATATCCTTGAGTCTGGATTGGCTCTCCCTATTCGTTTTGTGGTCTACCCGCCACTAGTGATGGTCGTAGGCCAGCCAAAGGTTTGCAGAGAGTGAAGGGGATTCTGCAGATCACACCTGAGGTAACTGGAGCCTTGATTTACAGAAAGTGTGTGCATGTGTGAGGGGTGTATAAAGTCTAATTCGTGGAGTTATGTATGGCGGGGATATCTTAAGACAGTGAAGAGCACATTTCAGGACCTATTGAGCAAGCAAGAGCATGTACGCGGGACAGACTGACATATGCAGAGGGAGGGTGTGCGCATGGCCATGCGCAAGTGCAGCCAGAGTGTGCAATGTGGAGTATGTGGGAAGCAGGGCAATGCATGGGTGTGGGGAGCATGGCTGGGTGTGTATGGACGACCCAGGGGCAGTACAGGTAGCATGCCTGCCAACTTACAAATTAATTTCACTAAGTGAGGAGGGGGTGGAGCCTCGTGGCCTAAGAGTCACTCTGCCCCTTACCAAGATTCCCGCCCCCTCCCCCTCCCCCCCCCCCAAAAAAGGGGATCATTGAGGCTGTCACCGATGTACTGGGGTGTCTTCACGCCTCTTAATGAACATAAACCGATTACTGCTTCTGAAAACGAGCTGAAAATCCACTGTTTACAGTGAATTTCAGCCATGTTTTCCCAGCCACAGTGTGATTTGGGCCCTCTCATCGCTGAAAGTGTGAAAGGAGCCAAAATCATGTGACACACGGTGACTTGTCTGAGGTAGGAACCTTCAGTGGTGCATGGTTACACAGAACGGGGACAAGTGTGCATTGTGAGGGATCGCCAGCATGGTACTGATGGTGCGCAGCACGTTTCCGAGTTTGAGTGTCGAGTAAGGCCAAGGGTGTGTAGTTTGGTTACTGGTGCTGAAGGCTTGCTTGAGGGTGTGTAGAGAGAGGGTGAGCCAAGAAGGGTAATGTGATTCAGGGTGTGCTGGAAACGGTGCCTAATGTTTATGCATGCTCACAAATTGCAGGCGCAACACATCTCTTGGCAGAGTATAGCTCTTCCAAGCCATCTCAAATGAAAGTAGGCAACCCTGCTGGGCAATGCCCAATACTCTACAGCAAACTGATTGTGGGTCACCTTCACTGACGTATTGCATTCTGCTTGCACGTCACGGATTACGCAAGAATACAAACTACTACTAAACCAATGAGCATAATACGGCTGGAGGAGCCTCAATGAACCAAAGAAGGCACGACTAAGAACAAATACAATTACAACCTATTTTGCCACACTACTTCCTAACAGAAAATATACTACATTTCATTTTGGGCCACGCATATCAGGCGACAGGGGAAAGCAAGAATGGCAACCGCATCAAGGGTGTTTTTGGTGTAAATTACTTATTCATGCTACATAAACGACTTGCTTGCATTTTGTCCGCCTCTCCTGTAGCTCCCGCACAGAAAACTTACAAGAGGAAACCAACATTGGCCATGCCAATAGGTCTGGCTTAAGAATGCACTGTCAAGCCAGACCTAAATTCCATGTATGTTAATGACGGCCCTCCTCCAATCAGTGCTTCTGCTAGAGAAAAACACCATAAATTATCTAGGAATCTAAGACACTTTAATAGAATAACAATGGCAGGTGAGTGCCCCTAAAAGCTCAACCTCAGGCAGCGGGATAAAGCAACAAAATGATCACAGCTGTGGAGGCAAGCACTTTTCTTGTAGAAGCACACAACTTCTGCCAAATCAAAACATGGAGCCTTTCGCCCAACATGTAGGCGGAGCCAAAGCCCCTCTCCTGGTGATTCTCACATAATTGTCTGGCGACAGCTGTGCTGTCAAGCCAGTCCATAAAAAAAACAAATTATTTCATTTCTGATGGAAAGACATTTTCGATGGCTGAAAGGGGGTCACATGCTCCACCTAAGCAAGTATCCAACTATTTGGGGCTCAAGCATCTACATAGACATCCCTTAGTGAGAGTTCCCATTATATTCTGCCACACCCTCTCTCTTCAGCCAGTAAAACCAGACACATCCATATGCATAGTTGTTAACAGGATCCATGTCATGAGGGTGCTTTTCCGCAAATCCTAGAGTTTCAGTCAGCACATGGTGGGACTTATTGTTTTGCTTATCCTGTTAGAAATATAGGCTTTCTAGTCAATCAAGCTTACTGAAGAGGGCCGGAACAGAAACCATGGCGACAGTCGTCCTTTATGACATATTGAGGGTCACCATGCATATTGTGATCTTAGGAATATACTCTCCAATCAAAATGTATTGTGCACAGTGTCTTGCCTGGGGACCCTCTGCTCATGGAAATTGAGCATAACCATATTTCCTTGAGATGCCGTAGGATGTAGTATCACTTGATTGTTCACATTTTTCAGTCACACTGATCTTGAAGAGGCATTGTGTTAAGCAGAAATATATAATTTCCTTGACTTCACCTTAGAAACCAACTAAAGTCCATGGCTATGGGGAACAGCCTTGCCATGGCACATCCCTATTCTCCCTCCTCTATCACGTGTGTGGTCACAAAGGTCCCAAAAAAAACTGATGCTTCTCAAGGAGTGCTGCAACAATTGAAACCACGCAGCACATTATATGAATCGGAAAAGCAGGTGTTCTTGGGAAATCCATGGTGAGGTGACTTGTGTTGGTACACCAAGACCAAGGACCCATTGTCCATAATTACCCTGGAGCAGCAGCAATGCTCACAGTGCACACTAATTGACAGGACATTTTTTAAACGTGGTCCTTCTGACCCCTGTGGCCATCTATGATAACAGCAGACAATGTTCTTTGTAAATAAGGATGGCACTGTATGCAGAGTATAAGAGGTAATGACAAGTCAACGCATGCTATTTGTGCGATATAGAAATCTGGCTGCTTCCTAAATTCCATGCCTTCCTTTAAAGCCCTGGGAATTGAGACACCATTTAGAGTTGTGAATTTCTGAAAATTAGACATTCTGGGAGGTGACACCTACTTTGCTCAACCAGGAGTACCTAGTCCTAGATGTCTTGTAGCACTGCATACCAAAACTGCTAATGAGAACTGCTTCTGTTACAACCTTTTAATGGTCTCAAAAATGGACAGCATTTCTTCTAGCCTTCCATTCGGTGTACCGTTTCCTTTAGAATATGTATATTTAATTTAAAAATGGGAGAGTTGTGAGCTAAAGAACGATGATGGATTCAACCCAGATCTGTAACTGGGGATGAGTGTCTGAAAAGTTTCAGCACTCCGTCTATCATCTCTTTGTGTTGGCCAAATGTCCTTTCTGCCATACCATCCCCTATCTGAGAATCATATCCTACTGTCACACTCAAAAAACAATATACAATCAATTAGCAACCCTTCCCTCCCACCAAAGGCTGCAGAACAGGTCCATCAAACCGTCCATGGAGAAGACAACCAATGTCTACTATGCATGTCCGCCATCAGTTGTATATCTAAGACCGATGAAGGTGCTCACCCATGGCTGTGTGGGCCACAGTATGCACTATGCAAGTGACTGTGCTAACTAGGTCAGAGCAGAAGCATTTGCCAGGCATAAGACAGAATGCAATTTCTTCTTTGGAAGAAGATTCTGCGCTTGCAACAAGGTCCCTTGTGCATTTTTGCCATAACCAGCAATATATGCTACAAAGGCCTCTTGAAGGATGGATGCCTGACCCAGTTAGCTGGAAAGTTGTAGAACTCAAGTTTTGCTGCTTCGTCGTCTCCCACATTTTTGCACTTCTTTCTCACTTGCTGGATGCATTAGTGCACTTAGGCTCAAATGCAATTGATGCATGTACATACAAGTGTTTCTCCCCGTTGTCTGGCCAACACCATCCCATAAGGCTTTCACGTAGAAGCACAAGAGGTGCTCGTCCCCCACATCGGATGCATTCGATTCCCTCAGTGAGCTGGTCAGCATGTTGTTACAAGGCGCAATTTACACAAAATGCAGACTCAGCAAAAAAGGACTGCTGCTGAAACACATGCTGTAACGCACAAACTGTGATTGAAAAGGAGCTTCCAAAGGGAGAAAAGCGTGAGTGATACTGTTCATTTTGTCACAAAGCAAGGGTGCGCTGCTCCATGCCAGGTGTGTGAATATAGTAGACGGCTCCACCGGGAGTGTTTCATAGATTGCTTTATTAAGAAAAATGTCGCCACACAGGTATAGGCATGGTGAACCGATACTAGCAGCCAGAGCGAAACACTAGATATATTTTCTAACTACCAAAAAAACATCTTATGAATAGGGATCCCAGTTTTATGGTATTTATTTTTTTGACATTTCTCTCTGTGTTTATCCATATTTATTTTGTGGTCCATGTAAAAAAATGTAGCTCCAATGGGTATATTTCCACATTTTTTTAAAGACAAATGATTACTTATGTTTGAATATCCAATGGATTTTAGCTATTTACAGTATAATACAGTCATTTGAAACCACTTGCATCATAGAACAGCTTAAACAGCTGTACTAATGCAGTTATTTAAGCTTTATTAGGATTTCCCAAAACTTTTTAACCTATCAATCTTCACAGCTACTGACCAAGCACTCATGATCGATAGTACCTTCCAAAACAAAACGTATTTTCCGTATTTATCCATATTTACAAATAAATACAGACAAGAAAATAGATCATTTTCGATCTGTATTTATATGTAAAGATCAGTAAAAACGGGAAACTGGAAGCCTTACCTATAAGCCACATATGAATCAAATCCTTCACTGAAAAACACCATTTTTAGAAAACCTTTGTCTAGGAGAAGATACAAATTTAACCTTCACAGACAACTTGCATTTCGTGCAAACCAAGGAGATCTTGGCACCGAGTTCACAAAAACTCTATCAATCTAGCCATATTGTCTCTCACTTATTAAATTAGTAAATTCATCTGCCAGTCACTGAGAAAGCACGCATCAGCACAGCCAAAATGTCTGCCGTCGGCTGCCAGAATTTTACCTTTGCCAATGATTATTTTGTTCAGGCATGGTGTTTACAAAGTATTATTGTTAGGAACTCTGCCCAGCCTGTTTCAATCTAAAAAACAAGCATTTGCAATGCAATAGGCCTCGCATTTGTGGGAGTTTAAGCTATTGGCATTGTAAATGACAATGCCTTTTATTTATCCGTTTTGCTAATTAACACATAAATAAAAGGCATTGTCATTTACAATGCCAATAGCTCAAACTCTTGTAAATGTGAGACCTATTCAAAGAAGCGGCTGCCATTGTCTCGGCTGCTCGGAAAGTGAAAGCGCGCATGGCGCACTGAATGTTGCAGGAAAGCATGTCGTGCCTGCAGTAGGAGAAACTCATTAAAGAAAATAGTGCTTACAGACTAAAAAAGACCTACAGTGTAACAACCGAAGTAAAAGGGCCAGTCCTCATGGGAGGTTACAAATGAAGACAAGGCGGTACTAAGGAGGGACTAACAAGCCTATTAATGAATCAGAAGTCATGCATTTACGAAGGACAATGACAAGCCAATAACAAATATGGGTGGGGCTTCTATTCCATACTCCAGTACCAGAGCATGCACTGCCCAGGCTCGACCTAATAAAAACAATATGCTAAAAGAAAAAAATATATGTTTTTGATCTCAAAGCACACATTGCCATATTAGTCCCTTGCACTCAATGAGTCTTCTTCGTGTGGATGCGTTGATTGTGAGAGGACAGAATGCCATCACTCACAGTGAAGTGAGCTAATGGTTGATGTGGGCGGAACCACTGCCCGACACTGTATGCCTTAGTGGGCGAAAGAAAAATGTGACTGACACAATAACAGACCAATGGATGAAAAGGGCTGGCTGGAAACCTACAATATAATTTTAATTAAAATCAAAACGTTGTGGTTAACTCGAGACATGCAAAGCTAGAACACACTGTTGCTGGATCCAGTCATACGGCACCAGTGCTAAGCTATGTCCAATGAGATCGCACAGCCTGCTGCTGGATCTTGGCCAGTGACTTACTACAAACCTACACTCTGCAGTAACTGAGCATAAGCTTCCTCATACCTTTTCATCACATCGCCAGATAATGGCGAGTAAGCACAACTGTAGCGCTCCTACTTCTTCAAAGCAGCCACATGTTCGCCGAGTCATTCCTGGATGACCCCCACAACGCTTCACACATGCCAAAAGCTCTTCAGATGGTCACTATAAACCAACTCTTAACTATAGAAAACAGAGTCGCTTCTTTCTCACCACCCGCAGGCCTACTGTTGCTGGACCACTTCCACTGAGACAGTACAAAATCTTGTTGGGTCTGGACCGCCCACTTCCGTAGGCAACGAAAAGGCATTTGGGCCTTCTCTAATTCAGTTTCACAGTTGTGGAATTATTTTCCACCAACTTTGCACAATAACCAATAGTAGCTCATTTTTAGAAAACAAAGAATCTCATAGTTACCCTTTTGTACCTGGTTATAAAAGCAAACCGAGAATATGCGTCATTTCACCTCCAAGAAGCCATATGGTGAACCAGTGCTCATTTATTGTAATACACAATGGCAAATAATGTTTTGGGGGGTCTCTGAAAGAGCATTGTATTGTTGTATGGACCTGGATAGCCAAGGTATGAAAACAGAATAAAACATCAGAAAAATAACCCTAGGTGAGATTTAGAGAAACTTGGATGAATCAGCGAGGGGGGGGGGTACATTTTTGTTCCCAACATGAGGCATACGCTCAAGTGGGGCAAATAAACTTGAAAACATCAGTAACAGCTTTGAAAACAAGCGCTGGCAAAGCCAACTTTTTGACCCTTGCACCGACGAAAGCAATAGAAAATGCCTGCTGCGAAGCAAAGCAATTTATAAAGGATCCGTGTACACAATGCATCTATAAGAAAGGACCCCATGTGTGATGGCAAAATGTGCCATTCAGATGTAAAACAGTCCAAAAGTGCATTCTAACGAGGCACACAGCATGCAACCAAAGAGCAAATACAGAGAATTTGAGCACTAAACCTCTCCTCTGTGCTGACCCAAGATGTGACGGACAATATCTCAAGCCAATGGCAGAAGGAGGCTGAACCAAAGCCCTTTGGAACATGAATAGAACACAGCAGGTTTGCCAAGAATGGAGCAAGATCCAGTCCATGTTCAATTGAAAAAGGAGTCACAAAGAATAGCAGAAAAAATGATTGTTCAGGTTTTAGTGCTCCTACAGTTCCACCACCATTACTACATCACTTGGGACTCTTTACGGAGATCGGCAGTTGCCTAAAAACGGAGGGAGGTGGTCTAATCTTGTGCAACTGAAAATACCACAGATTCTAATCCTGCAAAGATTAAGGGCCTGGAGGCAGCTGTCGAAATCCAGCTTGAACTATGTAGTGACACTGAGTACATCACATTGTGAATGAGGGCCACGGAAATGGAGAGGACTGACATCAAATAGTTCTCCATTTCTAATCCTGTGCTGGTGGCTAACACCATGCATCTTGTTACCAACAACACCCTAACCACAGGCATTACGCATTCTTTCAAGAGCATGTTGGGTAAAACTGTCTAGTTGGCATTGCTGTGGTCTTGTAAGAGAGTCAGAGCTATTCCAGAATTTTAGGATACTCTCAAAGTATAAATGCACATACATACAAACATATATAATACACAGCGGTAGTCGCTGCTGTGTAGTCAGGGTTAGAGCAGAGTTTCCATAGGAAGAGCATTTTAGTTTCACAAAAAACGTTGGTGTTATTTGATGAATCTTCACAAAACTTTCAACAAAAAAATAAATCCTACGATTGGACACCCCTGAATTAGAGAGCCAAAAGCACACAGCCCATGTACCAGTTGAAGCACCCAAAATGCCTAATACTTCCGGGCTCTTCCCTCATTTTGGTCTCCTTACCAGCATCCTCAACTCGCAGGGCAATGCTGCCGATCAGATTCAGACTAATGCTAATAATATGGCTCAGAGAGTTAAGCGGCCAGTGCTGGCATCTGCTGTCATCTGCACATTACGAGTTTGAATTCCAAAAGGTAAACTCAATCTTCAATTCTTCTTAGGTTGGTTATTTGACCAATTAGAAAACCTGTTATGTACAGCATTTCCAAAAGTTAGTGCGACATGTATGAGGAGTTGTATAACAAAAGAGTTATTATAAATGCCTCTTTTGAAACTAGTGTATAAAGTGCAAAATAAATGACTCAGCCCAGAAACTATTATATGGCTGTTTACCACCATACTTAAGTGGTTATGCATTTTTTTCGTAATAGGGGCCAATTCTTGCCTCAAATCTGCTTTACTCGTCGATTGGGTATTTGTTCCCAATACAAGGTGTGGCTTGAAAAACGCGTATTGGGCCTTCGGTTCAGTGACAAACCTGGGGTACTTTTCCCTACTGCTCATGACACATGTCCATCAGGTATAGTCAGATGAGATTAAGCCTATGATAAAAATTCATAAAACCAGCTGTTGCAGTTTTAGCAACACCCCAAAGTCCACAAACGAATGGATTCTTCAGTAACTTGGCTTTGGGGCGAGACCAGGTGCCAATTTTCAGTGGGCGCCTTTGACCTACTGTACTTGTTCAAAACAGTCACTACCTAATAAGGTAGTCGAGTACGTTACAATTGCAATAATCTGGAAATAAGCCTTGTGGATTTTCACGGCCATTTTGTAGCTCAAGTGTAAGTCATCAACTAGCCTACATATCTGCACCAGCTCAAGGAACCATTAAAATGTCACCATATTAAAAGTGAGACAGGACTGACTGTACCCGCTCAAATGTACCACTTGCCAGACCGGTCTCTTGCAAAAAATCATGATCTTAAGAAGTGAAAACTGGCCCTCTCTGAAGTGTCACCACAAACTTTTTGCCTTCCTCCTACTCTTTTTCTGACCTTCTTTTTGTTGGCTTTAGAACTCTGAGCACTTTACCACTGCTGACCAGTGCTAAAGTGTATGTGCTGTCTTCTCTAAACATGGTATAATTGGTTTACACAGGTATGGCATATTTAATTTACTTGTAAGTCCCTTGCAAAGTGGTATACCATATACCCGGGGCCTGTAAACTAAATGCTACTAGTGGGTCTGCAGCACTAACTGTGCCACTCACACAAATAGCCTTTTCAAACCTGTCTCAGGCCTGACATTGCAAGGCCTGTGTGTGGAATAGACTGCCACTTCAACTTGGCATTTAAAACGACTTGCCAAGCCTTAAACTCCCCTTTTATTACACATAAGGTAGGCCTAGGTAGCTCATAGGGCAGGGTGCTGTGTAAGTAAAAGGTAGGACATGTACTGTTAAGTTTTGCATGTCCTGGCAGTGGCAAACAGCTACATTCGTTTTCACTGCTGTGAGGCCGACCCTTCTCATAGGTTAAAATTGAGAATTCCTTAATACACTTTTAAGCTGTAATTCCTGATCAGAGAGGAGTAGCCAGTTCATGTTTTACATCTCTGGCATGGTCATGATAAATCCTCCCTACTGGTGAAGTTGTATTTAACATTACTGTTTTAGAAATGCCACTTTTAGACAGTGGACATTTCTATGCACTTAATGCTCTGTGTGCTTTGCAGCCTGTCTCCAATACGCATCTGGAGTGGGTGACAGCTACACTTTGTGCATTCCCTCTAGACAGCCACAAACACAAGAAGGCTATGAGTGTCGGAGTACCCATCTACATACATCTGCATTGTGATGGCCCTGCCTAGATAAGATGGAAGGGAGGGGCTAACACCACTGAATAGGCAATGTCCGGTCCCCACACAAAGGGCTGATGTACCCCCCATAGAAAGCCTGGCAGACAGAACTGGATTGAAAGGATACTTGTGCACTTCGAAGGCCATTCTTCCCCACTTCAAAGGCACTTTTAGGTATAAGTATTGGGTCTCTGATCCCCTAAAATCAGACACTACTGGACTTGTAACTGAAGCTCTGCCAGAAGAATTGCTTGTTAAGAACAAAACGACAATCATGAACATTCTGCGCCATCTTGTCTGATGAAAGTTCCTACGTGCACATAAACTACAGTCATTCTGATTGACCACAGCCATTTTGTACTCTGTTGGTCACCTTCATTTCACCCTGTCCTCTAGCAGCCTTCTGACTCTCTGACCAAACCTGATATGTGTGCTGGGGGCTATAAACTATTTCCACGACAAACATCAACATCACCTGCTGCCTCAAACTCGTCTTTCCTCTCATCCCTGCACAAACAGGTTACAAATACCAAACAGACTCTTGCAAGCATGGTTTATTGCACTGCACACAGCAAGACTTGTTTTTGCCAACAATGGGACCTGTTTTTATCAACAGAACGGACTCTTAGATCTGGCCGGTCTCACTTGTGTTTAGACCCTGAAGCAAGGTCCAGCTGCAATTAAATTGTCTGTTTTTGACCTGGGCGGGAGGAGAGTTAATGTTGGGCTTGTGTAACCATGCTGATGAAACAATGTCGGGCTTGTGTGACAACCTGCCCGGGGCGGAGACTCCAAGCTTGTAACCATGATAAATGAAACAAATACATTGTGTAAAACCTGTATAAAAGGAAGAGCCAAAAGCATTGCCAGTAGAACACCTCCCTGAAGACATCCTGGTGTCAGCAGTTGACGTGGTCTCCTCTAAGAGTAATAAACCTTTTTCTTGCCTTCCAGCTTCCAGCGCCTGCCTCGTTATTTTAGATAGCGAATCCAAAGTGGATTAAAGGTGACCTTGCACCGGGCAGCATTGGGGATCTCAGGAGACTCGCTGCTTTTCACAAATTGGCGACCCAACGGGGGCCCATCAGAGACACGTGGGTCCAGTAGAGAGGTCCTAACGACGGAGTGAACGACTAAATGATTGGAGTGCACCTGCCTGAAAGAGACCCTCGTCTGGCTGCCAATCGACTGAACTTCACCGGTTCCGAACGGACCTCTCTCGAGTGACCTGCGGTCCTGACTGGGGCCTTACAGGAACGCCGCATTGATTGTTGGAGTAAGAGGACAACCAGGCGCTGGAAGGGGAATACGAAGAACTGTCCATACGGTCCGGGTAAGGTCGTGAGAAAACATGACTTAAATTGATTGATTGATAGAAATACTAGTATTCCTTTTTGAGTTATTTGAGACATTCCCTGCTTGCAAACAACGTAGAATAGGAATATTCTCTCTTTGCAGACAGCGAAGGACAGGTAGTGCAGACTTTTGTCTAACATTAATTGAGATATTCATTTTGACCGCTAAATACGTCATGCCTGTTTTCTCTAGATTGTTTGATTGTTTTGGACCGGACCGTTTGTTAGAGGTCAGTCATCCGGCACCGCCGGAAGGCACCCCTAACAAGGACATGTACGTGAAATATGGATTAGCCACCGTAGCTTATAGCAAACTATGGCATAAGTACACTAGGAAGGACCGGGTAAATCAGTGGCCACTGACGGGATCTTTCGATCCCGCTAAAATAGAAACGTTAGAATTAGCTCTCCACAAAAGAAAGCTAGACCAGCCATGTTTGATAGTTTTGGTTTATGGCGAAAAGAGGCAGCTCAACGAAAGAAAAGAGACGAAGCTAGACAAGATAAAGAAACGCGAAAATCAGCTTACCAAGCCTGTAAAAAGTTAGAAGAAGAACTAAAAGAAAAGGAAATCGATAAAAAGGAACAGGAATCAAAAATATCAGGTCAATGCCCTGTTAGAACGCCCTTAACTCTTTACCCCGAGTTACCAGCAAAACAGGGGGTAGATGATGATTTATTGTTAGGTCCCCCAATGATATACATGCCACCCCCTTACGCCCCTACTCATCCCATAGTACAACGCCAGGACCACCAAAGTATAGCCGGAGATGGCACGATCGCCTCAGTCTCCACCGCCTCTGCTCCCACCGAGTCACCCACACCAAATGCCTCATCAAAGGATACAGTAGTAGAGGTAGGATCAAAAGAAAAAGGAGCGCCCAGGGTCCCGTGATTAAGTAAAAATGAGCGAGCAGGCATTGATAAAGTAGTTAAATCCCTCATAGATAGGAAGGAGACAGAAGAGCATGTAACTGACATATGCAACTCCTATGTTGAAAACCGCAAACGATACTTTATTGTACGTCTCTGTTACCACACCCTTACTGCATATGAAGAGAAGTACCAAGACGTAGGGCCCGAGCGATTAGTGGCTCTCTACAGGAAGGTAGACATCGGAGATGAAGGCGACAACGATGTTGCAGAACTATTTTCATCCACACTAGAAGTATTGCGTCACCTCATAGAACAAGGACAGATAGATAGGGACAGGACAACTAAGGTAGCAGGACCCCCAGTGGAAAAACAGATAGCATGATGCCAATAAAAGAAGCTGCCCCTTACTGGGTACCTCCTAGAGGACAAGGGACTAATGACGATATAAACCATCAAGACGCTAGAGGAAGGGTGGTCTACAATTGGGTGTATCAGCCATGGGACAGACAGGACATCCTGACCTTCCGTAAATCTTTGCCGGATTTACGAAAGAACCCCACCGCCTTTTACACCGAGCTAGGTACCGCTCTGGGATCAACAATAATGACACTTGCCGACATAGACTTGTTCTTCGGGTTATGTTTGCCAGCAGATGTGTGGAAACAGGTTAGGAAAGTAGACCATACCGAACTGTTTGGTCATACCTGGGAACAACTCGACACACTAGATAAACAGCGGAACCCTGGTCAAAAACCAGTTAAAGCAATATTAGACCTCCCTGACAAAATAGTGCAGAAAGTGAAAACGCTGATCCCAGAGAAAAAGATAGACTGGTCCATAGTAACCGCATGCCGCCAGAAACCACAAGAGGACGTCTCAGAGTACTTCTCCAGATTTGAAACTGTGTTCTCTGATTACAGTGGACAAGACATGTCCACCGCAACCGGACACCACTTATTTGTGCAGAACTACGTCAAAGGATTACTGCCAGATGTATCCCAGAAACTACAAGCCAGCGAAAGTAGTTGGGCAGCATCTAAACCGACGGCCATTCTCCAAATGGCCCAGTACTACGAGCATCAGAGAAATGAAAATGACAGGGCTACAGAAAGGAAAAAGAAGGACTTGAAGGAAAGGGTAATGATAGCACAACTCCAGGGGGCGAATACAGGAAGGGAGCAATATAGGTGAGGAAACCAGCAGAATACCCCTAGAGTACAGCCACCTAGGAACAATCCATCTACATCATATGTAGGACGCCAAGAACTAGGACAGGATCAATGTGCATTTTGCAAAAAATATGGACATTGGAAATCCCAATGCCCGGCTTTGTTAGGAGCGGGTAGGGACAGAGGGGCGAGGAAATAGCAAGTGGACAGAGAGGAAGAGGACGTGGAAGAGGGTACGCGAGTGAAGCAAGCGAGGAAAGGCCAGGAAGAATGAACGCATTTGACCATCCCAGACAGAATCAGTACCAACAGACAGATTATGACAATACGTACGACTTTGCATAGGACAGCCAGGGGCAAGGAAGGGATCCAGTCGAGCTCTGCGTTGATCAGCAAGGCCCTTATGTTACCGCTGAAGTCCTGGGCACAAGGTCGCCATTTTTGGTAGACACAGGAGCAACACGTAGTGCACTATCCAAACGACTGATTCCAAGGGCACCCTTGTCAGGCTCACATGTGACCTCAATAGGATTTGACGGTACGCCCTCCACCAACCCTTTGTCCCGACCCATCCCTTTTAATCTTGACAGCAATGGCGTCGAAACGACATTCCTCCTCTCATCTAACACCCCAGACGCCATTATGGGCCTCGACCTTTGAAACACTTCCATGCGACTATCAGATGCTCACCAGACAGAGTGCGTGTCATCCTGTATGACAACCCCCAACGCCATAGAGAGAACCCTTTTCAGCACATGTTTTCCATCTCTGAGACTGACACATCCCTACTGGACACTTTGCCATCACACTTATGGGCTAGGGCTGATTCAGACGTAGGACGAATGATGATTGATCCAGTACACGTAACAATACGACAGGACGCAACCCTACCGAAGGTACCGCAGTACAAAATATCGCCAGAGGGTGAGAAAGCACTAACAGAGATCATACACTCTTTTTAGAGGCAGGGGTGGTAGAGGAAGTAGTGAGCAATATTTGTAACAGTCCCATACTACCGATTGTAAAGAGACAGGGAGAGGGAGATGGGAAAGCCTACCGCTTCATCATTGACCTGCGGGAGGTAAACAAAATCGTAGTACCACAATACCCAGTAGTTTCCGACATCACGACAATTTTGACTTTAATCCCCTCCACTGCCACCACCTTCACTGTGATCGACCTCAAGAACGCCTTCTTTTCCATACCTATACACTAGGACAGCCGCTATCTTTTTGGATTTCCCTAAATTCCCGTTCGTATAGATTTTGTAGAGCACCTCAGGGGTACACTGAGAGCCCAAGTATCTATAGCCAGGCGCTTAAAAGACAGTTGGACGCCATACAATTGCCAGATGGAGTGGCACTAATACAATATGTAGACGACATCCTTCTAGCAGCAGACACCATACCAATAGCCGTCACAGCCACCATCAAACTACTCCATTTCCTTGCTGAGAATGGTCACAAGGTCTCCCGAAAGAAACTGCAGTTCTGTAAATCACAAGTGACCTATTTGGGTCACCTTTTATCAAAAGAAGGGAGAAAACTCACGCCTGACAGGATCCAGACAATTCTAGGCACCCCTGTCCCCAAAAATCAGAAGCAAGTCCGCTCTTTGATAGGCCTCACCTCGTTTTGCAGACAGTGGTTACCGAACTTTAGCCTCATTGTCAAACCCCTTCTCTCCCTCCTAGCTAAGGACATCCCCTCACCTCTCCCCTGGACCCCCGAATGCCAGACAGCCTTTAAAGAACTACGCAATACCCTTTGCTCAGCACCAGTCCTAGGAACCCCAGATTACTCCAAACCATTCTTCCTCTACACACACGAAAGGGAGGGATGTGCATTGTCTGTCCTAACACAATCAATTGGTCACAAACAACGCCCTTGTGCATATTTTTCTGCCACCCTCGATCCAGTAGCCAGAGCACTGCCAGCGTGCCAGCGTGCCTGCGTGCTGTGGCAGCTGCAGCAGTATCAATACGCCAGAGCGAAAGAATAGTGCTCTCCAATCCAGTCACTGTTTTAGTACCCCATGCAATCCACACACTACTGAACCAGACCAAAACCCAACACTTGACTAGCGCCCGACTGACAGGATATGAGTTGACCCTGCTAGCACCGCACATTACCCTAAAGCGATGCACCACCCTCAATCCAGCCACGCTGTTACCCCTACCCGAGAACGATCCTAACGTGGCTCCACTACACGACTGTGTGACACTAACCGATGAACAAACAAAAAGTAGAGTAGACCTCAGAGACACCGCCTTTCTAGAGCCAGATGGAGAACTATGGGTGGATGGTTCGTGCATCAAACTCCCCGACGGCACCACCTCAGCTGCATACGCTGTCACCACAGCCCGAACCATTCTAGAAACAGCCCGTATTGCCCAACGTTCCGCCCAGGCAGCAGAACTCATTGCCCTCACACGAGCATGTATTTTAGCAGCTGGCACGGCAGTTAACATATACACCGACAGCCAATACGCCTTCGGGGTGGTTCACCATTTCGGGATTCTATGGAAAGAAAGAGGGTTCCTGACTTCACACGGTACACCCATCCTGCATGGAGATTTAGTCTCCGCCTTGACGGAAGCAGTCCTCCTCCCCAAAAGCTAGCAGTGATAAAATGCCAAGCACATAGGAAAGTGACAGATCTCATTGGACAGGGAAATGCGCTAGCAGACGTTACTGCCCGAGCCACGGCAGAAGACAGAACTATGACACAAATGTATGTGACCAGGTCACAAGCTGAACAATGGACGGATGCTAGGACCACTGTAAGGGACATACAGACTACAGGCACACAAAACAAATTGACCGAGTGGGAAAAGGTAGGACTAAAAGACGAGGAAGATTGCTGGAGAACTAAAGACGGAAATAAATGGCTGTTACCCAATGCCTACCTCATCCCCATATTAACCATGGCACATTTACCAGCACACATAGGCTCCACCCCAATGATTGAACTAATCACAAGAGTATGGCATAATGTCAAGATAACAGAATCTGCAAAGCGCCTAGTACAACAATGTATAGTATGCCTACAACACAACCCAGGGAAAGGGACAGTAGTACCACGGGGAGGGTTTGGAGTCCCTGATCACCCCTTTGAAGTCCTTCAAATGGATTACATCCAACTAGAGAGATGCCATGGTCTAAAATATGTCCTGGTGGTTGTGTGCGCTTTTAGCAAATGGGTGGAGGCATATCCCACCCGCGACAATACTGCCATAGCCACTGCAAAAGTATTGTTGAAAGAATTCTTCCCCGGTACGGCCTTTGCAGAATTTTATGGAGCGACAACGGCCCACACTTCGTGGCCGAAGTGATACAGAACATACTGAAAGGGTTGGGGGTAAAACAAAAATTCCATGCCGTCTTCCACCCCCAATCAGCGGGCCTGGTAGAGAGACACAATGCAACATTGAAACTAAAGCTAGCCAAAATAGTTGCCACAACCGGGTTGAAATGGCCCGACGCCCTTCCATTGGCATTGCTATCAATGCGCTCCACCCCGACCAAACACAGACTGACCCCGTATGAAGTGGTCTTCGGCAGGCCTATGAACATTTGGGCGGCACCAAGACCCACCTCCATTAACGATGTCCCGAACATATTAATGTCAGACTATCTGCATAAATTGACAAACGAGCTAACAATTATCCACCAACAGGTGCAGCAAGCCTTGCCTGACGTATCCAGGGGCCCAGGACATGTGATAAAGCCTGGGGACTTCATCCTAGTTCGCAACTTCCAAAGAACGAAGAATCTGGAGCCCAGGTGGACGGGCCCCTGGCAAGTCTTGATCACCACTCGAACTGCCCTCCGAGTGGAAGGAAAAAGAAATTGGCTGCACGCCCACCACTGCAAGAAAGTCCCTCTAACGCTGGCAACCTGTGAAGAGGTGGAGGTGCAAGAGGAAGTACTCGCAAAAGACCGACCAGCTCTGAGTTGCTACCCGCAAGAAGACACCCTCCAACTGTCTGAATTTCCTGACCCCACGGTGCCATCCAAGGAAGGGTACAACCTAAGATCGACAAAAAGGGGGAGCTCCAACAACCAGGCCACTAACTGAGTCAGAGTCTCAGATCGGTAGCACAGCCAAACAACGCTACCAGGAAAAATACCAGACAAAAGTCTGTGGTCCTAACAGTTGGTGAGCTCCTCGAAGATGATGGAAGAAACGGAACACCTGCAAAGCCACCGCAAAGACACCAAGACTTTTGAACTGCACAGTACAAAGACAATTGCACTTGTAGCTGCATTTCTCACCTGCCTCCTACTAATGGTCACACTCTGGATCATTGAAGAGAATGCACCTGCATACAGAACATTGTCACCAACCATGCAACCAATCACAAAGAAAGAACACTACCTGGTATCACTACCGCCACATCTCCGAGAACGACGCAAAGAATTCTGGAATAATTCTTTCGTACAGATGCTGCACCAGCACAATCTTGCCACCAATGCCACTAACTGTTGGGTCTGTGGGCTGCTACCACATGCCACTGAACATTCCATCCCTTTCATCCCTTCACCCTTTTCTGTTCATGGATCTTGCCTTGCCTGGATGATGCTCCTACAAGAAAGTTACAAAGACAATGCCACTTCCGATGGGACAATCGCTCAGTTCTACAACGAGTTCTGGCTAAACCAAACAGGAAGAACAGCAGCTCCCTTTGCCCTCACACCTCCAATACGACATTCCCAATGAATGTCCCCTCCAAAGAACGAGTGGAAATACAAGTGTTCAATAATCCTGTCAGAGCCACATTTTCCTACCTGAAGAAAAGAACTGCTGCAACACTGACTGTGGCCCTATCTGTGGTGAACGTCTCTGGCCTTGTATGCATTGAAGGCCGTGGGACTAAGAATGTGGGTCACAGCACTTGTAACATTGTAAGGACTTTGAACACTGCCAACCCTCCAGCATTTGTTGCATCACCCAATATGTACTTTGTCTGTGGAACCAAAGCCTACACCTGGCTCCCAAGAAACTGGGGGCACGTGCTACATCGCTTTTGTTTTGCCACCGACCTACACAGCCCCTGCAGAGCATCATCGAGAAAAGCGTTCTAAAGACACTGATCAAGCAGACTCTGCCGCATCACAGTTCGTTGACGCAGCAAAAGGGCTCGTCCCGCTATGGGGTCCGATGGCAAACAGCCGAGCCATCAGACATCTGTCTCAAGCGGTAGAAACCGCCCTGAACGTCACAGCTGGCATCCTCACCAACAACACTGCCGAAGCTTCAAGCGGTCCGTCTGGTGGCCCTACAAAACCGCACGGTCCTGGACGTGGTACTAGCGGATCGTGGAGGAGCATGTCGCATCATTGGTGCCAGTTGCTGCATATACATCCCTGATAATTCACCCTCTGTCTATGAAGCAATCGAACATCTCCACAGACTGTCTTCAGAAATTCATCAAGGATCAGAGACTTGGACAATTGGAAGTTGGCTTTGGGGCATCTTGAAGGACTGGGGTTGGAAAATATCAATGTTTCTCTTGGTCCCAGTATTGGCAATATGTGGTTGCTGTTTGGGTATACACTGTATACCACCTTTGTGTTCTCTTTGCATAAGTGCCTTGCGCCCTAAGAATATGGACACTCAGTTAACAAAAATGAGAGTAATGTATGAACAAGAAATACAGGACATTATGGAGATCGAAATAGACTGACGAGATGGCTAGTTATGTTCAAAGGGGCGACTGTTAAGAACAAAACGACAATCATGAACATTCTGCGCCATCTTGTCTGATGAAAGTTCCTACGTGCACATAAACTACAGTCATTCTGATTGACCACAGCCATTTTGTACTCTGTTGGTCACCTTCATTTCACCCTGTCCTCTAGCAGCCTTCTGACTCTCTGACCAAACCTGATATGTGTGCTGGGGGCTATAAACTATTTCCACGACAAACATCAACATCACCTGCTGCCTCAAACTCGTCTTTCCTCTCATCCCTGCACAAACAGGTTACAAATACCAAACAGACTCTTGCAAGCATGGTTTATTGCACTGCACACAGCAAGACTTGTTTTTTGCCAACAATGGGACCTGTTTTTATCAACAGAACGGACTCTTAGATCTGGCCGGTCTCACTTGTGTTTAGACCCTGAAGCAAGATCCAGCTGCAATTAAATTGTCTGTTTTTGACCTGGGCGGGAGGAGAGTTAATGTTGGGCTTGTGTGACCATGCTGATGAAACAATGTCGGGCTTGTGTGACAACCTGCCCGGGGCGGAGACTCCAAGCTTGTAACCATGATAAATGAAACAAATACATTGTGTAAAACCTGTATAAAAGGAAGAGCCAAAAGCATTGCCAGTAGAACACCTCCCTGAAGACATCCTGGTGTCAGCAGTTGACGTGGTCTCCTCTAAGAGTAATAAACCTTTTTCTTGCCTTCCAGCGCCTGCCTCGTTATTTTAGATAGCGAATCCAAAGTGGATTAAAGGTGACCTTGCGCCGGGCAGCATTGCGGATCTCAGGAGACTCGCTGCTTTTCACATGCTGTGTTGCTTAAAGGACTCAATTGGACTGCTGATCTGGAAGGCCTGTTTTTCTGCTTGTTGCCTTGCTGCCTGCTGATCTCGGACTTTGATGAAGGAGAGCTGGACTCGGCTTTTGCTGTGTCTCCAAGTGTGCTCCAGGGGCTTGTCGGCTTGTCTCCTGTCGCTCGAGACTCAGGGATAGCAAAGTCTCTAGCCCTGCTCCTGATTTACTGAAAGTGGACCCAGATACGCGCAACATGGACATTGGCACATCTCCTGTCTGTGTGTTGCAGAACTGGCGCATCAACCTGGTTGCGGCAGTAAAATCAGCGCTTTGCTCTCGGAACTAACGCAGTGCCTCAAGAGCCCGACGCATCGGAACCATGCATAGCTGTCGCTGCAGCTCGGAGAGATTGACGCATCCCTTGACTGCGTGGAGAAACCCGGCGCATCACTCTACGAAACCAACGCATCTCAGCCCAACATCTCGCCCTCAGGACCGAAGCATTGCCATCCCTGTTTGGAGAAGAATCGACACATCCTTGACCTGCGGGATCACCGTCGACGCATCTCCCGACACATCTTCAGTTACGACCAGGAAAGGTACTTTGTTCACTGGGGCCTGCATGGGTTCTGTAGCCGGCCAGCTCCCCATCGCCGTGGGCCCGCACTTTGACTTTGCCCCAGTCCAGCATGACCTCAAGTAACCCCTAAAGCGTTATTTGCTTCTAAGTGCTATTTTTCAGTTATTCTTTTGAAAATCAATATTTCAAATTCTATACATTGGATTTTTGTCATTTTGGTCTTGTTGTGTTCAGAATAGAAGAATCTTCGTTTCTAAAATCTGTGTGGCGGCTTCTTGTGATGTATTCATTGTGTTACTGTGTGTGTGTGTTTCACAAATACTTTACACATTGCCTCTTTAGATAAGCCGGACTGCTCTGTGCCTAGCTACCAGACGGTGAGCACAGGCTATCTTTTATTGTGAACTTAGCTTATCCTGACTAGAGTGGTGGCTCCTGCATGGCCAGGGTGCATATCCCAGCCAACCAGGAATCCCAGTTTTAACATTAAGTTTGTCAACATGTATCAGAACTCTGTGTCAGCTTGAAACCAATTGCTGTCTGCAACAGGACCAACCTTGTGGGCAGGATACACCACGCACTGAGTCAAGCAGATATTTTCAGCTCTTAAGTTTTGTTTCGTGCAAGCACATTGGAAATCAACCAAACTGAAACTGACAAGAAGCGGGAGGGATTGTTAGAACCCACCCTGTAAACCACTAATCTACCTCTACATGCTTTGCTCAAACAGTGAAATGGAATCTGACATTTATGGTCTATTTATAGCCATGGTAATCTCCTCTGACAGGGCAGCTATTATATACCACAGTGGGGAGTTAGACCAACTTTAGATGTTTTCAGCACTCAACGTTTTAGCAAATGTAAATTTAAAGACGTACGTGTACGTAGCAACTACCTTGTTTCACGATGCTGATGGCGAAGGAAATAAAAGTTACTTTACCAAGATCATCCAAGTAAGTGCTGCAGAGAAGCCAGAACTGTAATGCAGACATCAAGAATGCGTTGATACTATGTTAGTAACTAGACCATACCTCCTCCATCGCGACATGAGACAGGGCAAACTAAAGTTGGGTATAAATCTGAGAGACTTTGGAGGGGAGGCATTTTGGAGCCTCTCTGATAGAGAAGGAAGGTACAATGATTTTATCTCAACAAGCCCAAAAAAAAAAGCAATGCCAAGCAGGACATCCAACATTGTGGATGAATTTTAACCTTAGCAAATTCCAAATTTCCTTACACACAAATCTTATGTAAGGGATTGATGTAGGGAACATCCGCCACGGTTCGGGTCAGCCAAAGTATAAGGTTTATTGAAACAGTTGATACACAAAAATAAAGATGTATAAAAACTGTCAAAGCAAATTTAACAAAAAAGAGGAAATAGAATTATCAGTACAAAACTCAGCAACCAACCATCGAGACAGCAAAAACACATTAACTCGTAAAACAATCCTAGTGTTTTTTTCCGATGGAGGTATCAGTTGCTGTAAATCTCTGAAAGGGACCATTTCGTAAAGGAATTCATTAAACACGTGAAATTCTCCACCCTGCTACCAAAATAGAAAGCAGGCAAGTTGAATAAAGGAGAGTCAATAGGGCAGGCCTCCTTTTTAAACTGGCATGTTTCTAGAGAATTTCAGGTGCAGTTTGCTGATCTGTGTTGCATGGCAGTTCTTGTATGATAATTTTCCGAAGATAAACTTGGTTATAAACAGCAGACACAAATATTAGGAAAATAACCCACATGGATCACCAAACACGATAGCGAAGGATATCGTGTGAGAAGGAGATATCACCTCTCTGTGGTCAGAACACCTGAGCTCTCAAGTTTCCCAGTTCATGAGTACGTCATCAAGTCAGAAGTGGTCTTAGAATTTTGGGACTTGTTGGTCTGGTTTTATAAGGGGTTAAATGTGACTACCAATCACATCATGCAACAACAAGTATTGGCTTTGTTAATTTTTGTTAGTTATTGTTGTATGGTATGGCCCTCAGGGCACTATTGAGATGGGGAGGCTGTCAACTTTAAGACTATCTAGCTGGCAGATGCTAGTGATGCTTGGGCTCTGACACCAGAGAGATGCAGAATGTCAGGCAGTTTGAACCCCTCTACTTGGCGAATGCCACCTAGTGAGGTGGAGGCACGTGTTCTGCACTGTACTCTGCGTGTCAGTGTCCCAGCCAATGGGGAAGCACCGCAGGTCATATTTAGGTGTGGCTTAAAGATGGCCTTAGCTGTCTTGTGAGCCTTGTGAAATCAAAAAAAAAAATAAAAAAAATACATAGATTACACATAGAGGAGCTTTGGTTCAGACTTCTTCATCCACTGGTCTGTTGAACTAGCATTCAAAGTTTGCTTCTCTCCACCACAGCATACAGCAGTAAGCAAGAGTCAGTCCACTTCAAGCTATTAGCTCTCTTTCACGGTTAGCTGATCACTTGGGCACATCTACCTATAAAGAGGTGCACATTAGTATACGACCAGTGAGCTGACGTTTTAGTTTGCCATTGCTTTTTCTCTCCACTCTTTACCATTCCTTATTATTAAGTCCTCATTTAGTGTTTCAAGTGTGTCTTCACATTTGGCCGGAAAGCTTGATTTTAGCTGCAACAAGGGGCAGGAAGGGACACCATCAAGAAATTTGAAGGCATTGCCGCATATAACTAACTTCAGTCATTTAGCCAATAGCACAAACATTTGTCCCGCATCTTTCCATGCTGATCAGGGTTGGTGGAAAGTCACAAATCCAGATAACCTTCCAACCCACACCTTAAAGACATCCACATTAAAACACACAACAGATGACAGCCGTGATCAAAGAGCTGTAGAAGAAAGAAGGCAAGGCTGTGAAGAAGACAGAAAGTAGCAAGGAAACAGGGCTGCTAATGAATGAGTTTTTTGAGGAAATTCATCCTATGGTCTATGGTGTATTACGTATAGAGTGCAGCGTTCGTCCTAGTTTCTTGGCGCTAAAGTAAAAGCACTAGCCACAACAAAACATTCTGTTAGCGGCCGACTATGGAGGGAAGAGAAGGAAGTCTGAAATCATAGCATTTCTCCTCCAAAGAGAGTTCCTCCATGGGGAATGGGAAAATAGGCAAAAACTATCCAGGGATGTTACTCACAACATCAAGTTTGAGAGGAAAAGTTCTGGGACAGTTCTATTCATTTGATATATTTGAACTGGTCTTTAAAGAACAGACAAGCCCAAAATGGGCTGTAGAGTGCTGTATACAAACATGGATTGGAGGGGCACGAAGTCAGAAGGTTTGCGCTATTATACAGAACTAAGTGCAATTAGTAAATCTGTAGGATTTTATTTTAAACAGGCGATTAATAATTACAATGGATAAAGTTACTTAAATAAATATACTCCATTTAAGGTAGGAGGTAAGAATTAAATGTTTTAATCTTCTGTCAATCAGGGAAAGAAAGTCACTGAGGTGCATTGTTGAGTTAGGTAAGTCACTGAGATGCCAATATTGATGTCAAGTCAACGCTGTCATTAAAGTTACAAAATCTGCAAAAGCATTATTGATTATTTCTTTTACTTATTAAGCAGTTTTATAAAGCACTACGCGTCTCCTTTCAGTTACTTAACAGCGCTTGTTATATTATAGAATTAGAACAGTGTGACAGGGAGCTAAAGGTCCACACAGAAAAATGATTAACCATGTTCGAAATTCTCCTGTGGTGGCTTTGTGGACAATGCAGCAATAGGGAGTAGCTCTGAATGGTGTTTAATCGAAAATTCAAATGCTGTAGTTTATACTGAGATCATCAGCCCAACAACCAAGTGGGAAACAGCTTGCTCAGAAACAGCAGAGACTATCAATCCACAAATTAATCCTTCAGAAGCAGCAAACAAATAAACCACACTTAAATGGGTTCAAAAATGCATCAAAGTCACTTAAGTGACAAAGATGCCTCCAAAGGGAAGAGTTCCCACGAGCAAAGCAATGGCCAACCATGGACAACAGCAGAACAAAATAAACTATAAAGTTCTTTGACATACACATACAGTCATCTAACAGGCCACTAACCAGTATAACGTGTTACTACACAGGACGTTACAATAATCTTGCTGCTTACTATCCAGTAAACTATTTTCAAAGGCACTGACAACACACCACCTGAACTCAGCTCAAAGACGATGCTATAGCTATAACAAGCATTGGCATAGCCAATAGGTCTCGCCTTTGGGACTGGAGAGCCACATAAGCACGTGTGAGCTTGGGCAAGTGCAAAATACAGGGCGTGAGGTTGAGAGGGCTCCGCAGGCAGCAAGCAGTTTCTGGGAGTGAGGGTCCCGCAGGCAGCAGGCTCTGAGCGTGAAGGCGTCTTAGGCTCCGGGCTTGAGGGTTACGCAGGCAGCAGGCTCTAGAAGAGGGGCAGATGCAGGAGGGTTGTTCAGGCGAGAAAAGTCACAATCCGAGCTAAGCAGGCGACAGTCACTGTGGGGTAGTCAGAGCCAGGACGCACTTACACAGGGAGCACGCTATGAGAGGGAAGAGGAGCACACAAGCAGGGAACAGGCATAGGCGTTCAGGGAACAATCAAAAGAAACAGCCACTGCCTGATAGGGAGCAGTCACTAACAGAGAGTACTTAGGGGCACAGGGAGGGTTCGCAGTCAGAGCAGTAACAGGGTAGGAGCGTTACAGACATACAGCTGCCACGGCTAGGGGGCAGTCTCTCGCAAGTAGGGAGCAGTCACAACTCGGGAGCAGTTACTAACAGGATGACACCGCGGGAGGGTATCAGGCACATGGAAGAATCACAGACAAGATGCAGTCGCATGTAGGGCCCAGGCACACACATGAAAGAATCCCACACAGGGATGGGGACCAGGCCCAGACAAGAAACAGTCGGACAGGAAGCATTCGCAGGCTCATATGTGCAGCAGTTACAGAGCGCACACACAGCTTGAGACCAGTTACAGTCAACGAACAATCGCAGGCAGGGGCAGTTACAGACAGGAAGCAGTTACAGGTAGAGACAAAGCAAAACCAAAGGGGATGATGGACGGAGTGTTGAACATTGCAAGCACTCACCCCCAGTCAACTGATCTGGGTTTAATCCATCATTCTTTAGCTCACTCCGCCACCCCAGTTCAGACATGGCCATATGCAAATCAGTCTGACCCTGTGCCTCATGGGAACAGTCCAGCCCGAACTGCCAAGCCATGTCTTCCCTGGACCGGGAAACAAGCATCCTGGGACCGGTTTCGGGCTCACAGCCCTCATCAGCCAGGCTGTCTTGAATCCAGTGGCAAAGTGAGCAAGGGACCCACGTCTGGGCATACCCTGCCAACTTAGGGCAAACAATGCAAAACCAAAGGGGATGATGGACGGTTTTGCTATGTTCGCCCTAAGTTGGCAGGGTATGCCCAGACGTGGGTCCCTTGCTCACTTTGCCACTGGATTCAAGATAGCCTGGCTGATGAGGGTTATGAACCCGAAACCGGTCCCAGGATGCTTGTTTCCGGTCCAGGGAAGACATGGCTTGGCAGTTCGGGCTGGACTGTTCCCATGAGGCACAGGGTCAGACTGATTTGCATATGGCCATGTCTGAACTGGGGTGGCAGAGTGAGCTAAAGAATGATGATGGATTAAACCCAGATCAGTTGACTGGGGGTGAGTGCTTGCAATGTTCAACACTCCGTCCATCATCCCCTTTGGTTTCACAGGCAGAGACAAACACAGAAGCGATGCGGTCACAGACATGGAGCACTAACATGTACGGAACAGTCTGCCGGGAGCACCCTGGAGGATGCGGGAGCCATGTCTGTTGCGCTCTCTCTGCCTGTCTCCCCATCTCCTCCCACTACAGTGTCTGCTCCCAGACTCCTCCCAGGCAAGGGGGAGGGGGGCTTCAGGAGACTGCAGCACTAACCTGAAGAGGACCTCTACAGGCACGCAATTGTTACTGCTGCCTGTCTGCGCCATTAACACCACAGTCCTCCACCGCCAGTGACAACAGCCTGTTCGCGCACTGCCTGTGCCGATAACGGCATATCCGGTTTCCACGAGTGACAACATAGCCTGCTGCAGTGCAGTCCATCTGGCCGCATTAGTGAAAGCGTAGCCAAAAGGTAACAGAGTCGGGGACCGCACGTCCAGTCTGCACCAGTAACAGCACACCTGCCTGCACTAGTTGCATCACACTTTTTTTGTTGCAGTTTTTATATAGCGCGAACTCGACCCGAAGGTAAAGGAGCGCTTTAAATATAAAAATACCACGGCAGCACAGCATTGCGAGAAAAACAAGAAGACTGCGAGTGGTGCGCCCGCACTGCAAGGAATGCAAGGAATGCAGCTTCCACCCTGCGTGCCACTGCTCGCTCCCGCAAGCAAAACGCTGTGGGCGTGAGCATTTGCTAAAGAGGTGGGACATGCGCCCGCCTTTAGCCATTTGCAGGCTACGAAAAAAAAATGACAGGCAACAACCAACCTAATGCGTGGGGGGGAAGTCCTAGACACATGGAGAAGTTTGGAGTGCTCACAAGAAGCCTCCCATATAGCAGCGAATGCGCGCTGCGCTATGCTCGACCTAAAAAGGGCACCCAGATTCCAAAAGCACCCAGGAACCATACAAACACTAGAAATGTGCTACACAAATGCATGTTTTGTAACATTCACCCCTACCTATTTGGCCCCTCCTGCTGCAGCAGAGTTGGCCATTTTGAAAGGATATAATGGTGCGAAGAATAAACAAACTTTCTTAAAACAGAAGTCTCAAGTTTCTACATGAAGTGCAGCACTGGAAATGGAACTGAACGCTGTAATGACATCTCTTGCTTATAAGGTATGTGATTACAGAGAGGCCCACAATGCCGCCCACATTCAAGGTCTGAAAGGCTGCACAGAATGGCAGGCCCTTCACGGTTTATCATTACACATGGTCTAAAGATGAGAGAGAGGAGTCTTTGAGTATATACTGAACATGGCACGCCCTGGGTCTCCTTCATTTTAAAGTGACTAACGCAACAGGTGAAAGGTCGCCACCTTGATGAGACTTCTTAAGTACATTAAAAGTTTTCAGTGACAAAGGACTGCATTTTTCGAAGCTGCTGCACCCTACAATTCTCTGATCCATTTTCCCCTCCTTATGCTCAAGTTATTGTCAACCCAAGCCCCCATGTTTACATTCCAGCGCACTGCCAGTCGCTTATCAAAAATAAATAAATAAAATCTAAGTCCCATTTCCTTCTTGTAGGCAATTAAGAAAAAGCCAGTATTGCGAATTAGGGTTTTACCTGCTGCCAAGTTGTTCATGCTCAGTCAGCTGGAGGCGGTGACCACGTTGGCATGTCGCCTCAGTTGTGAAAGAACGTTTATTTAAAATGATATTATCGGCACACGCTTGCCTGGAGGAGGATAACTCTGACCAGCCCTAAAAATGGGCACCAGGATTGCTGCGGCGTGTTTGTACTTCAAGGCACGCTTAGGGAGCCCAACAATGCGGTTGTGGAACAGGAGGAGAAACGAGGGACCCACAGAGATCGAGGAAGGACTCGTGACGTACCATGGTATGTCACGAGTCGCACGACCGACAGAAAGGAATGTAGTAGTAGTTCGGTAAATAGAAATGTTCACCGATTGGTTACAAATAATTGAAGCGCCAGGGATCAATAAAATAAGCATCATGTGATTCCGCCAAAAGACAGAATGAATATTTTTGAGATCAGATCTCCCTAAAAAAATTTTTTAAATGGCACCTTGCAGAATCCAATAATCTTATTACAGGTGCAGTGGTGTGGGAAAATCTTGGGCAAATAAGGAAGTGACTGTTGCAGATATTTGAGTTTAGAAACGCCAGCAGCATGGCTCAGTGAGCTGAACACTTGCCAATGCTGTGTCCTGAAGGTCACCAGTTCGCATTCCGGCAAGGCCTTCCACCCTTCTCTGATTAACAACAATTGGGTATCAGTACCGTCTTTTATTTACAGCTCTTCGACTTGATAAGTGTGGCATGAAGCACTATATAAAAACATTAATAAACTGCAAAGTGCAGGAAATGTATCAAGCACAAATATGTTAATGGCTGGTTTTCCAGTTTATCAATAAACATCCGTTATTCAGCGCCAAGATGCCTACGGGTGAACGTGCGCTTTACAGATACACGTTATGTTATTTCAGCTAATTGTCTACTGATTCAAATAAAAAGTTGTTCCCACAGTGATTCTGTAGCAGACTCATATTGCCCCATTTAATTGTATGTATTCCCTTTTCGAGTAGTCACCGGGCATGGTATGCAGGTTTGGAAAGACGGACAGTCAGTCACCTTGTAAAACCTGCAAGGAATAATCCATCCGGTCACCATTTGCTGCATTGCCTGCACAGCTCTGATGGTGCAACGTTGCTATGCTTTTTAGGAAAAGGGGTCATTGTTTTACCCTTCAAAGCAAGGTACGTGTTACTGTAAGAAATTACTCAACGAGTTGACTTGCAGTCGAATGCGTCACATGAAGGACCCTTCACCCACATCAGGAGGTAAAAGCGCAGGGGTGTTCAACGCAGGCCAAGGAGGGCCAGCTCCAGATCAGACTTTCAGGCCATCCAAATATAAAATATTGCTTAAAATGGAGCTCATTTACATTTAGGTTAACGTGAAAATTTGACCCGGCAGCCGGACACCCAGACCGTCCGATGGACAGTCAGTACAAGAGCATTAGTTGGCAGCGATTGGCGTGTGGGTCTAGCACAACCAGGTACAGCTCAGGGTAAATGTAAGAAACTACGTCTGTGGACTAAAAAGTGACTTTAGTTTAAGTCGAGATGATCCTGTGCTTCAATTAACTCATGGGCTTCAGATCACCCCTTTGTTCTACAACGATTTCAGGTTTCAAGGGATTCACAGCCAGTTTCTTCATCTCAGTGCTGAGCGGGGCGCCCTGGTGCACACCACGTCTCAGTAAAGATCGAAGCTATAGTCCGGGTAGACCATAGCCTCTGACAAACAGCAATGAATCCTCGAAGAGCAGAACTTGCTTCTTCTGCAACTTGCAATGCATTTGGGTCACATAGGTTATGATAAAACTGTCATACGACTGCCACTCACTAATGCGATGTCAAGAGTTAAAAGCCATCTTCCATGTTCTCTTGGTGCATCTATGTTACCTCAACACGACTACACGGACGGACAATTTCACTGACATGACTACTGCCTCATCTAGGACGATGACCTCAGCATGGCGCAATCTCAAACTGGCACTAGCGCCCAAATTAGCTAGAAATGGAGTAAAAACAATAGATCTGTCCACTCCCCGCCAGTCAAGGTCATGGTGATGCAGTGGTCACTCACAGTAATGGGATTCAAGGACACCCTTCTGGAAAAGCCAGTTCATGTTCTTGAAAATATCTCAAGATATCCGACTCTTCAGGTTGACTAAGTCCCATATTGCTTTGTTGGACCCACAAACCTTGCCAACATATTGGCTGGACATCAATCCTCATCGCCCCCGCCCCATCTGATGGACCTTCATACCTTATAGTGTATACACCTCAAGCCACATTACAGTGCTAAATTGGTGACATAGCTCCCTCTGTGTCATTGTGCAATATTTTCACCCCACCTTAAATGGTAGGATTTGTACTGCGCTTTAAAATTTGTTTGACTGAACTAATTAATGGGAACGCAGGGGTTTCAACCACAAAGCAGCACTTTCTCTCACTTCGAACAATTAGTTGAACCGTTTTAGCTCGTGCCTATAACGAGCAGCGAAAATTAATTTCCACTTACACGTTTAAAGTCCGACGCTCGCTGATTTCCCATTTAACACCGTTTTAATTGATTTAACGACTGCTAGGTAACCATTAAATTGAAATGCCAGAACCGAAGGCAATCAAACAGTAGTTATCATTAAAAAGTCACCCAGGAAAGCAGCGTGAGACGTCAATTCACCAACATGCAGTTGGTAGCGGAAATTACATCATGATCCCTTTGAGCTTGATAGCATCACAGGTTTGACCCCTTGCCCCACCCGTAGCTCCCAGTCAGTTTCGTATTTACAGGTGAGGGGTTAGGGAAAGGGACAGGAGTGAAAACTACAGAAAGTAAACATCGCTTTTAGAGCCCCTTCTTGTTCCAGGATTCTCCCACTTCCCTCTGGACACAAGAGACATGGGGTAGCAAGGGCATTGGCAGGCACCGCAAAGAGCAAGCCAAGGCTAGCAGCTGCTAATCCTGAAGGGCTTGCACATAGTTTACTGCACCGATGCACTAACTTTTGCCTCTACACAGAGACAATAAATCCTGTGTTCACGTTCTCCATTTTATTTTACCATATGCCTTGTTCTGTGGGTTGCCCCGTGCCCCGTGGCATCTACCCTTTTATGGCCTGCTGATTCAATTCACCTCAACTTGACAGTCTCTGTATTGGGGCTTTTAGTTTGGCAGTGAGGCACCCTCTCCTACCCATGGATGTCATTTAGGGGGTTGCATGTGCGACCCCTGCCTTGCACCTTGTGACTCCCTGGCACGGCCTTTGTGAGCCCTCACCTCAGAGGTAGCAAAATGAGTGCCTGGAACACGGGCTACTCGTCCTAATGGACATAGGTTGGGGCTCCACTTTCCTGGTGTTATGTCATTTTTTTACTGCACTAATAGTGAATAACATTATTCACTACTTGTGTAATAATAAAAAATGGAGTACAATTAGCTGGAATGTGTCCCTATCTGGCAGCTGAGGTAGATAAAAAGTGGTTTTAAATGTATGTTGTATGTGCTTGCGGGTGAGAGTGTGTTTTTGTGAAAGAGACTGTGTGAATGTGTGTGTATGTGTAAGCATGTGTGTGTGTGAGTGAAAGTAAAGGTCAAATGGTGTGTGATGTCACTTCCGCTACCCCTGGCATTTTGGTGAATTGGCATCCATGCTCCTACCGCAGGGAACGCTGGAAAGGGGAATACCGTACATCAGAGCGCACAACCCTGGCTGGCCGCAGACTGCTGCCTGAAGACAGGCCAGATACCTGCTTTCCTACACTATACACATGAAAATGTAGGCCTTCAGACTAGAGCCAAGGTCCCTCTGTGTGTCACAGTATGTGTGTTTTATTGCTCTACGCAAAAACTAACCCAGCAACTGGTTTCAAATACTGATAGGGGTTAATTGTGAACAATATGGAAATAGACCAATGCATCATAGCACTGTTATTAGTGGGGCAGCTAGCATAGTGGCACCAAGGCCCGGAGCCTTGGGAGACCCTAGCGTCCGCTGTAGTGATATTAAAAAGCCTCTGCTCAGAACAGTTTCTTTGTGACTCCTTCCCTGGGGCCTGACTCATCCTCAGGGAGTTAGGGGGAAATCACTACCGACAGGTCCCAGGCAGGCACTGGCAAACTCAGCACTGACATATGGGTTGATAATGAGGAAGAAGGCGGTGGACAGAGAAAAGGAGGAGAACAAGAAGAAGTAAAAGGAAAACTGATGATTAAGATGAGAGGGAAAGAAGCATGGAAAAGAAGCAAATGTGAAAAGAAGGAAAGGGAGAGAGAAGTGAAAGTGAAGAGTGTTTAGAGGACATGCAGATTAAAGGGAGAAGGGCAGAATATGTACAAGACAGATGATTAAGGAGAAGTAGGGGAGAGAGTAAAAAGGGAAAGACAAATAGAAGAGGGTAACGGAGAGCACGGAGGGGAGAAAAAAGTAATAAAAGGAGGAAGAATATAAAGAGAAGTGAGAGAAAATGTGAAAGAAAGGCTGGAAGTGGATTGTGAGGAGGGAATCTGGAAACAAGGAGAGAGATTAGAGGGAGGGAGGGATGGAGAAAGTGAAGGAAAGGGAAAGAAATGGAAAGAGGACGTCCGAGATCTATAAGCAGGGACATAGCTACAGCGGCTTAGCTATCAATGGTGCTTCAGGTGCAGTTGCACTGGGGCCCAGTGCTGCGAGGGGCCACTATGCACCTCGGTTATAGATGGTTTTCACTGCCCAACTGGGATTAGGGGGGACCAATATTCCATGCTTGCATTTGGGCTCATTCCACCCTTGCTACACGACTGTGGGACATGGAATGGCGACTAGCTGTGTCACGTGGACCATCTAAGTCTGTGGCAGCATCACTGATAGTGCAAAAAGCGCAGCTGGCATAAAGTGCCTCCTTTATAGGAAGCGGGAGACTGTCTCCAAGGGTCCCACTCGGCTATTTATCTGTGCCGAGCATGTTAAGGGCTCTGTACTGTTGGAAGATAAATGGTCGGGGAATTGGCAACATCACAAGTGAAATCCCTAAAGAGGAGCTGCTACTAGTAATCTCCAGAGGGCCCTGCAGCTGTGCCAGAAAGACTAAAAGAAGGCACAGTGAGAGGTTCAACATGTACGCAGAGCTGCCCTGTTGACTACAACATTGTGTTCATGCTCCAGCGATCCCTTGCAGGATAATCTAGGAAGACCATAGCAGGTGTTTGAAGAGCACCTGTTGGTGGGAATGTTGTGTGCTCTGCTGTCACACGTCAAAGCTGTCAAGTGAGTCACGGAGTGTTTGCCAAATAAAAACATTTCTCACTCCACCCTGCACCTGCTCAGGACCATAAACTTGAAACAAAATGTGTCTGAATGGACAACCCGTGTAGTAACCAGCTAAGCGCACTATGGTCATAAGAAATGCCACAAATGGACCAACAGAGCTGCTCAAAGCTGCCAGTTTGCTGAAAATCATCAACTGCACTTCTATCGCTCACATTTCTTCATCCATCACACTGCTAAGAGTTGCGTTCCATTACACGACAACTGCACCTCGGTGGTCCTCACAAACACATGGAAACACATCCCACAAAGGATCAAAGCAAAGCCAACACCTCTCCCACCGCACACCCTACACAGTGTAGTATGCTGACCATTTAGGCAAGCGCTTCGGCAAGCCATAAAGGGGTAGTAAGCACTATATAAATGTTGCAATAAATACAAAGTACTTGCAGTTAATGTGCACTCTCAGGGAGACAATCTGACTGCTTTTTCTGCTTCTGTACCCTTCCATGCAAGAGATCACTTTATTTCCTTGTAGTATTGGCTAATAAGTCCACTCTTTCTGCACAGTACTCCATTTCCACTGTAATAGTGAATTACAAAAGAAATATGCACGGTAACAGGTGGGAATCCAGGTCTTAAGTCGAGACCATGCTGTAGATGCCATTTTGAACCTAGAAGAATTAAAGGTTTGAAACCTTGATAGGTTGACTCAGTCTTTCCCCATCAGGGCTCTAAAAAAAAAAAAAAAGGAGTGCCACAGATTTGGCTAATAGGATTCTCCCTTACACAGACTTTAGTTTGTACTGTGCTCTAAGACAACATCTGTAGTTCTAATTACACTTACAAAATAATTTGTCCTGGCTAGACCCTAGGCTGCTGTGGATATATCAACAATAGGATTGTAGCTGCTTTTATGTGGTTACACCTTAGAATTAGGGAAATACGTTTGGTGTAACTGCCCCTCTGCATATTGTAAAACAGAGTCTGCAAGCAGGAGTTACTTGATCTATGCAAGAGCATAACCTTCATATCCAGTGTATGTGTGACTACGAGCCAGTCCCAAAACCACGTCCGCATAATGAGCAATAGCTGGCACACTGGAAAAAAATGAGCCGTGTAGAGATGCAATAATGAGCAATAGTTGGGGAGGGGAAATCTAGTATCCAGCCAACTAGACACAATAAGCAACACAATCTCTTTAAACCTGCTCCCAAAATATGTAACCTTCAGGCTTCTGAAACCACACTTATTCCAAGTAAGACCGGTTCCTCTTTTGCACACAAGAAAGGAAACCGAAACGGTGAAATAGATTTCTGCATAACATAGCGCTTTAAGGAATGCTCCAGTTTTGCTCCCGGGCAGGCTTGGCACGCTACTGAGTTCAGCCCATGAGTAAGGAATCTCCTTTTCCCAAAGAATGGGCGGGCCATGGGTGGCTATTAATCAAAATGTCATGGGTAGCTGATCTCCCAGTGACATCTCAAGTTCGACCATTAGTACCAACCAAAGCGCCTTAAGACCTTCAACTGTTGCAGAGGGTCTTGGACATGGAATGGAAACTCTAGAAAGATAACCTGACTCTTTGAGCCTTTTCCTCGCTTTGTTACCCTCAGGCCACCATAGTAGCAAGGGCAGCCGAGGGGTATTAAAAGGCTAGCACAGCTTAGCAGTCTCTACCCCGATCCCTCAAGTTTCTGTCAAAGTAAATGACAGGCACTACCATATTCATTGGAACAAATGCAGGACCGCAGGTTTTATTGCGGGTCATACAGAAATAAAAAACGTCATTATTTCAATGTTTTGTATAGACACATGGTTTAATCTCCAGCTACTTCCGCAATGGTCTGCTGGAAAGTTGCTAGCACATTGGAACCAGCCCTATTGGCTTTGCAAACACTGGGAAACAAGGCAGCAAAAAAACGAACTCTTTACGCTTAGAATACACGTGGAAGATAAATAATTGAACGAGAAGTTTCTCAAATGTAAAACAGTCCCTCATGTTTTCCAATGGGAGGACTTCTTAGAGGAACCGAATGATGCACCTAACAGCCAATAGCATCAGGCCAGACAAACATATGCCTCATGGAGGAGGCAAACCCCATTGTATGTATATTTTAAGGGATTGTTGCACTGTCAATCCGGAGCTAAAAACAACATTTTTGGGGAAAACACTCCAATGTGACTACCAGATACATTTGCTCACGCACCCATCAGCAGCAGACTCGGCAACGCACTCTGCGCAGGCGTCACCCAGAAACTCCTAAGGAAAATACAGAATGTTTAAAATGCCGCAGCCAGACTGGTCCTTAACATCCCCCGCCACAGCCACATCTCCGTACACCTACGAGAACTTCACTGGCTCCCAGTCAACAAAAGAGTCACCTTCAAGCTCCTCACACACGGCTACAAAGCCCTTCACGACGCCTGACCAGCATACCTGAACCACCGCTTCTCATTCCACGTACCCACTAGACACCTCTGCTCCGCCCAACTGGCCCTGGTCACCGTACCTTGAATCCGCTAGACCAGGACCGGAGGAAGATCCTTTTCCTACCTTGCCGCTAAAACCTGTCCCTGCATCTCCACCTCAGGCTATCCCCGTAGCTGACCCAATTCAGGAAGGATCTCAAGACCGGTCTTTTTGACTGAACCTCAGCGCCCAGTCGGACCACCTGCAGCCTCCCACCCCCCGCCCCCCCCCCAAAAAAAAGCTTCTTGAGACCCTCACGGGCGAGTAGCCCGCTTAACAATTACTGATTGATTAATTTGCTGGTAAATAAGAAGGGTTTTGTGTGGCCTGCCGTCCCTGGTTAAAATGATTCAGAGCCATAGACCGGATACTTGGAAAACTGGTTGTTAGGGAACGAGACTGCATGAATTAAACACCATAGAAATCCAGTAAACCTTTTATGAGGGAAGTGGTGACTTTTTATTTGTTTGTTTCGAGCTATTTCTCCAGTCACCTCTTCTGGGAGCCCAGTTGTCCTCCTGGACTTCACTCAAGGAGACTTCTTGACTCCGGCAAGCAGCAAGCCCACTCTCCCAATTGATAATTGAGTAATACAATATACAAAAAAAAAAAAAAAAAAAAAAGAGGACGTTGTAAGATGCAAAAGCAGAAGAGCTTCACCCCCAAGTGTGAACTTCCTTTCAAGGGTGAATGAGGCGATGTCAGTACAGAAAGTGAGTTTTCATACTGTGACACAGGAAGACCTGCCGGAGTAGTACAGAGACCCATCACCAATGACGACATAAATACAACAAAGGAATAGAGGGTGCGCTTAGCTGAAATCAAACACGAGGAAGTGGAGCAGAAACGTCAACATATTTGGACATGGTGTGCTAAAGGTTAAATACACCAATGGTGCCGTAAAAAGTTAAGGGGCTCCTATATAAAATGTGACCAGAGGCCCCCACAACTTCCATGGTGTATGTACTAGTACCACCAAGCTGCCTCAGAGGGCTAGGAAATCATTGTGCCAAATGGTTCTCCTCCCTTCGCCTCCGCGTCCATAAAGGACCAGAAAAACCCGATCAGGAGGAGCTGCAAGGGTTCCCGATCTGGTTGCTTAGTGAACAAATGGATCCACGGCAGAAATCTGTGTTCGACACAGATTCCAATCCCAGCGTGTCTGCCCAGCCTTTCAATCCTCCTGTGGTCGATAACAGAGTACCACTAAGTCAGGTAACTACAAACATCTCCTACTCAGTGTCAAGATACCTCTCTGGGCGAACAAACGTGTTACAAATACACAGGTAATGTGGTAATTCACGCAGTGTGGGTGAAAGGAGGGCGGAGAGCCCGTCTCCACCGCTCCCTCCCAAGGGGCCAGTAATGTCCAAGGAAGAGAGGCACTTTGTTACCAAGTAATGAAGCCTCTCCACTCAACGCTGAATTCCCCAGATCTCCAAATGGAGATGTAATGCTTCATTATAAGATAGTGTAAGGCTTTAAATTTCTGTACAGTGTAAAATAAAAGCTTCCGGGCTGACCGCCTGCAGGAGAGCGCCATTGTATCTGTTTGATTTAAGTGTGCTCCAAGTCTTTATTGAGAAGCAGAAGGTTGTCGTGAGCAGACCATAGCTCTTGGAGATCCGATGGTGGCAATCAATACATTTAGTGCCATTGTATCCGTTCGATTGAAGTGTGCTCCAAGTCATTATTGAGAAGCAGAAGGTTGGCGTAAGCAGACCACAGCGCTTGGAGATCCGATGGTGGCAGTCATTACATATCTGGATTGAGCTACTATTAATGGCAGCCATGTGCATGGAATGCAATACATGTTTCATACAGTCCACACTCATCAATTACTTGATCTCTTAGCACTTTGGTGGACAGCATGGCTGTGATTTGCTCACATGGAAGTTCTCCATGCTGGATGCCCAGGACATGTCCTAGCACAATGCGTTAATGAGACAAGTAATGAAAGTGGGACTTTCACTGGTGGTGGCGTGTCGACTCCCAAATTTCCAGAAACTGAATTTAGAGACTTCCCCCTTTTAAAAGTTTAACTGAAGCACTTTATAGAACTGTAACTGCGAATCAGTCCTCCCCGTACAGCCAGAGCGATAAAAAACAGATGTTATTTTTCATTATTTTTTGAGGTGTGACGTGGCCCACCTTCCCTCCCACCGTCACATGACAGGAAGCCGAGACTTTGCCACAGAATTTATTAGCACATGTTCCATTGCTTGTTTGCCAGCAGTGCCTGAGGAGGGCTGAAATGAATGGGTGTGTTTTTATTACAAGACCTGCTGACAGTCATCCCACTGACGCAAGTGCATCACAAGCAAATGATGCACACACAGTGGTACCAAAAGCACGAAGCTAAAACTGCAAATGCTTGTTTTTTCCAAACTCAAGTGTGTCATCAGTCAGGAGTTAGCCCCTCGAAACAATGCTATAATTGCAGCCTTTTTCTTTCTTTACCTTGTTCAGATAACCATAGAACAATTCTCTGATTATCATAATGTTTCTGATCAAAAATGATATCTCTGCTCCTAAATAAACAATAAGTCTTTAAATCTGGATAGATATTTCTGCCTGAAACTGTTTTTCACCTTATCATTTTCTATCTGTTTTGTTATAAGTTGCTAAAGGCCCAAAAAACTGAAGACGAGTTCACAAACCAACTGTATTGAAGACAACGACAGTCGCAACAGGCGTAGATGAGCAGTCGTCTAGCGACTAACTACAAAAAAATGTAACAGCAACAAACCCCAAAATTAAATAAATAAAATACTTGAAATGACAGCAGAAATTAAAGCAGAGAATGACAGGCCAGCCCTGATGCTAAAGTGGTCTACTGTCTAGGCGCAATTCTGCAAGAACAAAATACAGTCACTCAATGAAGTGGACTGGCCCACTGTCCCAAGCTGGACGATGTGGTGGCAGTAAGACCAGATAGTAATGTGTACATTTGTCATTTTCTTTTGGGGGGGGGGGGGGGGTTTGAGCCTGTTCTGCAGCAAAGGCCATTTCCCTGTGTTATTATTTAGTTACTATGAGTAAAACAACAGGTCTTCTCAGCCTAAACCATAAGTTTTTGTATCGATTCAGTCCAAACTCGGACTGGTCGCTGATCCCCACAGCACACCACATACAGGACTGTTTCCAACAATAAATGGTGAGATGGCATGCTCCTTTTCTGCAACAAAAACTCTGCCTGTTGACTCAAGCAACATTTAATACAACAAGCAGTGGCGAAGCTCATAGGCCTTTCCTTTCAATGGTATTGCCTGATCTTTTGGCTTTGAAAATGCAAAAAGGAAAAAAATAATATATGTGCCTTTGCTGTAGAGATGTCTGTGATCAATGACTCATATTTCCATCGATAAAAAGTGTGTCTGTGTATGTATATACATATATATAGATTTTAGCTAATCAAGTGTCAGCAACAGGGGAACATAGAGAGGAGAAAATCCACATTACAGGTGGGACTAGAAGTGGTACCTACATCACAGAGAGACTTTGAAAACTGTGGTACGAAGGGTATATAAACAAACATGGCAAAGTCAGTAGGTCTGGCTTACATTTTCAGCTATAAACCAGACCGACGGGCTTTGACTAAACTGTTGGGACTCCAGCAAAGTCCCAGTGAAAGAACAGGGGAGCAGCTGGGCACTCTGAATCTTATCATCGATCCAGTGGCTTAACGGTCTGTTGGGGGCAACAACGGATTGTTCGTCTAACAGAAACCCTTAGCGGAACAGACCGTTAGCATCTCTAGCCATTCATTTTGTTTTTGCCGTAAAGCCGGCTAATGTCTTGTGGTGAAAAATAACAAAAAGGAATGTTTTTGTACACTGTGCATTTATGAGATAAAAACCATTGACCAAGACAAGAAGTCCGATGATTAAGTGTAAAACTGTGCCTCACGCATCTGAATAGAAGCACTTTCTAGGCAGTGGAAGGATACATAAAAACAGCCAACAGCATAACAGCAAGATCAGAATACTCGTCTCTTCCAAGATGTGACGGACAATACCCCAAGCCAATAGCTGAAAGGGACTCATCCAACCAAGCCAATTGTTAGAAGAAGGATGACCGAAAGTTCACTCTCGGTGACCTTAAAACAAAAGGTTGGCCTCACTAGCCCTAGTAACAACCTATTTTTACAATTATCATCATTAAGATCCCAGAGTTAGGACACCTTGCCACACCTCTGAAAACTCAATCGTTCCTAAGGTTGGAGGTCACTCGCTTCTGTCCAGCGAGTCCCATTCTGGCTCCAAGAATATGACAGGAGTTCCTCCACACAAATGTATGTCCCCACGCCTGGTACGGTTGCGCGTTTGGCCAACAGCAACCAATATTACCCAACAACTGAATGAAATAAAATTTGTATAGTTGCAAAGTCATATTAAAAAAACTGTATCAAAGCTCAAATTCAAACCTCCAATGGCCCATCTATTTGCAGGCAGAGTGTGTAAAACAATTGGAATATATTCTAAAGGAGTTTCATCATTGTATCTTAGGAGAGGTGCAAGGGGTATGTACTCAACATCTCCTTGGACCCAAAACCTGCTAAATGATCTTGTAGCTTGCGTTCACAGAAACACTGTTGGCGACTAATGCCCATCGTCTGAGCACCTGCAAGCAGATAGGCCAATACACAAGTAACTTCACACTAAAACACCCTGCTGTTCATAGAGACCAGAATTTGATCTCAAAAGCAGCCAAGCTAAACCACTCATTCCCAATAGGCAGCCCCTATCTCCGACTGTTTACTTGCAGCCCTGGCAAACAAACTTCATGCAGAGTTCCGACCACCAAAATAGAGATATATTTGCAATTTCTTTTTTTGGGGGTTGGAGGCGATAGCTTTTTAGACATCTGAAATTTTAAAAAACATTCGATTTCTAGTGGAATGCTGATTTTTTTTTGTGTGTTCTGTTTTAAGAGATTGTAAGAATTACGTCCAAAATACTAACATTTCCAAACATTCCACGCATGCCCTCCGAGAAGATGCCAAGGACTGATAAACGGAGATGCATTTCATTTAAAATTAGATGTTGGCATGACCTGAATGGAGCCTCGTTTGCTTGCAGACAGAGTTGAACCCAGCACAGCTGTGCACCGCACAGCTGTGTTGAGGTTCTTGTTTTACGGAGCACCCCGTTTAAAAACACCTATTTAGAAGGAAGGTACAATACCCAAAAAAAAAATTCTAAATCAAGCCGTTGGTAAGGCCAACACAAGACAGTGAGTAATTCTTTCTGAAGACTCTCTTATCTAGGAGGAAAGAGTAGCACGTCGGCATGCCCGCCACGAGTTGTTGTGCCATCAGTACCGACCGCATTCCTCTGGCCCAGTGCCCTCAGAGTCAGTCTGGGACAGGCCAAGGTGACGATTGGGAAGCCAAGTTAACTTGGCCTCAAAGTCTTTCACCTTCAGATTAGAACGTTAATTCCACAGATCGAACAAAATTAGGTACATTTATTTTTTTATTGTCTTATTTATTAATGTTTTTGGTTGATTGGAGACCGGACCAGGTGTCCCACCACTGTGCAACGAAAGAGAAACTGCTTTTACTTTCCATGATGTGTAGTCAAACTATCTGATCACATACGCGTGCCGCAGAGGATAAATATTCCAACAAGTGTGGCCTAGTGCTTTAAACAGCAGTCATTTACTACCACCACTTAAAACAAACGTGCACGCTGTTTATGGTCAGGTCACGATTTGAGATCCGTTTTGTAGGTGGTGCTCTGCCAAGTAAGTACTAATGCTTTTACTTTTTATGTTTCAAGAACTATTATTCAAAATTGTGCAACACAGAGAGGAGTATTCCATCTTGGTTTTACATGTTGCTGAATAAACAGGCCTGTTGTGTTCTTTATCTCCGTTCCTTTATCTATTCTTAGACACTCAGGGCCTTCTGTAACACGAAGTAATTCTGGTTTCCCTAAACACAAAGTCTGTTTCAGTCCATTTCAAGTAAAAATAAAATGTGTATTGCTTTAGGATAAAAAAAATAGAGATTTGTTTTAAATGTGAAAAGGTTATATTTGTTGCCTCTGCACAGATCCCCTATTGCCTTCTGAAGATAGATCCTGCCTCTTTTCAAGGCAACGGAAACGATAGATGTAGGGCCTATATCTACTACCCGGACATAATGCCTTTCCATAGGCAAGTGCCTGCCTACAATCACCTGATGCTTCACCCGAGTGCTGCCAGTCTGTGGTGGCCACTGAAACTCGCGCATTCGTGGCTAGCGGTCTGCACAGCGGAGGGGTCCCAGAGTCTGCTCCGTTATTGGAACTTGGGAATTTGACTGATGATTGAAAGTTCTGCATCACCCAGCAAGGGTATGTTCTTCTGAAGAGCTTTAATCAGGCCTTAAAGTGTACCGGGTCCCTCCTGGTCTCAGACCCAGTAGTCATTAAAAAGGGACATTGAAACATGGCCCAATCACGCCTTATATTCATGTTCTTAACTTTACTATCAAACAGACTGATTCAAATTCTGGACAATGAACAGAAAACATTTTATGGTAATCCACGTCAACGACTTATTTTCCGTTTCCGTTTTAGATGTTTTACTTAATCTTGCATTCCCCAATGATGCCCAGAGACCCCCGGTCTGAACCACGCTCCTCTTCAACTCCGCCGAATCAATCACAACTACTACTACTTTGCTGTTGGTAAGAAGATCATGTTTATTACCAGCACAACACAAACATGACTATCACAAAACATACAGCCGGGTCACCAATGACTTAAATTATCAAAATATCAACACGTTACACTGGTATGGCATTAATTTACTTCAGGGAAAATGGAACTGTTAAGTCAAAGGTTACATGATTGAAAATCGATCAGCAATTGATTGCCAAGTGAAGACTGAAAAATGCAATGGATGATGCAAAAACAACATGTACCACAATGTTACAGGGCCTTTCTGAAGGCAGATGGATTAGACAGTCTAAGTGGATAGACATTCCGCGCCACTCCCTCGCTCCACTACTGAGCTCACTTTATTGTGAAAATTCGACCTACCGGCGAGAGCCGGCATTCCGGATCCACATCATTGCGAAGGGGCCAAGAAGTTTGTGAACTCTCTGGTACATAACAATTGTGCAATTAAACATATCCTACTATTAAGCACACAACAGCTGATGGTATAGGAAACACAAGGTATTGTAGTGGCAGTAGGCCAATGCTTGAAATGGGAAAGTGCCCTCAGGTAGTGAGTGCCAGCACTTCCGTCAGAGGCGCAATACATTTAATAGGAGAGTACCTGCACTTCTCAGTAGCAAACAGGTATGAGGGAGTAGTGAGTACCTGCACTTCTCAGTAGCAAACAGGTATGGGGGAATAGTGAGTACCGGTACTTCTAGATCTCCATTTCAAGCAGTAAATGGAAGGTAGAATGACCAATTGTTGAAGAGGACATTGAGAGCCAAAGTTTCTACACATTACCCCACCAGTCATAACGATGATGTTTCAAATGTTACCAGAATGTAACCAAAATAGTGCGTTTTCAGGAAGCAATGAATTGCATTCTATGTTTCCACGCCAGTTGACCCACAGGATTTCTTACAGATATGGCTTGACAGGAGTGGGATGATGGGCGAGCCTGGAATATAGGTAGGGGCCAGAAGGAGTTTAAGAACTCTGCGCCCTGCTTACAAATCTGGTACAAGAAGCATGCCTGAAGTCAGTGGAGATCGCACAACATTACAGACGGATAACCACTGTAGCTTAGCCTAAAATCATAGTAACGTTTTTTTTTCCTAAACAGTACTTTTTGGGCATTTTCCTAGCCCTATAAATAAGGGGTGTTACTACTGTTCATCTTAATGGTCCTCATTTTATCAACATCAGAAGGATGAAACACTGAATGTGCCCCACTCGGATTTGAACTCACGACCAAAAGACACCACACAAGTATGCCAGCATGTACTTTAAGTTTAGCACAATAATCAGTCAGCTTAACCATCAATGATGCCTCAAGTGCAGTGACCACAGGAAGCCATGGGTGTAGGGCGGGGTCCTCTTCACCCTAATAATGCCAATATTTTACTACTTTTTCAGAGAAGATGGAGGAGAATAATTTTTTTTGCATTATGACCAAAGGCACCCTTGCTAGCGCCCATTGGTGCTGTGACACCAAGGCCCAAGAAAGTGGAGGGCCCACTGCATACGCCAGTATGACTTTTTACAATCCAACTGGGAGCCAGGGGAGCCTATTAAGGCCTGTTTTTTTGCCGGGACCTCTCGATTTTTCAAAACTGTACATGTGATATGCTTATATACTTACTTAGAGGGGCATTCAGCCAGCGCTCTTTATTCATTAGTCTACAGTAGTGTCATTCACGTTTTGCTCCACAACATACTGCATAGGGCAGTGGGAGCCAGTCCACTGCAGCCTTTGGTTTCTTTCTGCACGAGTGACGTCATTCTACCGAAGCACGGTAATGTCACCCCCACAGAAAATAGACCATTTCACTGCCAAGGATTCGTGGGCCAATGTTTTTTTTAAAAGATAGATAGATGTTTACAAAAGCATTTCAGAAAAACATTGACAAAGCCAGGCTTTGGTAGTGTTTATTTTCCTTGCATCAAGCCTCTAGGCGCGCACAGGCCACGCCGCCGTTGGAGGTCTTTGTTATCATGTGCTCTCTCTCTTTGTTGGTTTGCTCTGGGGCTCCTGTCGTCGTGAATGACTAATTGAATCCGTTTTGGTCGAAACTGCCAAGCAGTGCCAGTGGAAAGCACAGCCGTGACCTCAGGCGGCCACGCATGACTCACGCATCTCTGGCAGCCGGGACTGCAGGCTCCCTGAATGAAGTACCGGCTGTAGCTTCCCTCGCTCGTCCACCCCACCCCCTCAAGGTCCCATGCCGAGTCTAAGCAGGGCCTTAATCCGCCACCCTTCCTCCCAGGGGTACAGACACGCCATTTCCCAGACGGCCCAAGCTGTGACGAGGCGCTCTCTCGCCCCTTCATGTCTTAATCCTTTGAAATGCTAAAGTCATTCGCGCATTACTCACTCTGCTGTGCGGGCGCTCGACGTGGGCGCACGCGGGTACAGTCACCAGATAAGTTCCAGAAACAGTGACGACTAATATCGACATTTCAACACAAGTTTAGAAACGCAAGGGAAGCGAAGTTCCGCGGGAGGGGCTCCCACCGGCACCCACCCGTGAGGGGTCAGGCGCCTGTTTGAAAGAGCATTGCAGAACTTGGGAGAGCCTGAGACGGGAGGGGCGCATGCGTACTGGGGGGCACGGCAGAGGTACCGTCCCGTACAGTCATTTTCATGGAGATTCTAGAGGGGAGAGATGGGGGATCCCTGGTGTTCATCCTCTGTGTATATCCAGTGTGACTGAGAGCCAAGAGCAGACAGGCTCTGACGCAAATCTGGAAGGGCAAGGCGCTGCATTGACGGAGATACATGTGCAGGCCAGGCGCTGCTGTTACTGTAACATCAAAGCGATACCAAAGGGGATGATGGACGGAGCGTTAGAGCAAATCAAACACTCACCCCCAGTCAACTGATCTGGGTTTAATCCATCATCATTCTTTAGCTCACTCCACCACCCCAGTTCAGACATGGCCATATGCAAATCAGTCTGACCCTGTGCCTCATGGGAACAGTCCAGCGCGAACTGCCAAGCCACTGGATTCAATATAGCCTGGCTGATGAGGGTTTTGAACCCGAAACCGGTCCCAGGATGCTTGTTTCCGGTCCAGGGAAGACATGGCTTGGCAGTTCGGGCTGGACTGTTCCCATGAGGCACAGGGTCAGACTGATTTGCATATGGCCATGTCTGAACTGGGGTGGTGGAGTGAGCTAAAGAATGATGATGGATTAAACCCAGATCAGTTGACTGGGGGTGAGTGTTTGATTTGCTCTGGCGCTCCGTCCATCATCCCCTTTGGTGTTACTGTAACATCAGGCAGGCCCAGAGAGGCCAGGCACTGCTGTTACTGTAACACAGCAAAAGGAACAAACACTGCTGTTACTGTAACACAAGCAAAAGGAATAAATGATGGACGGAATGCTGAACAATGCAAACAGTCACCCCCAGTTACAGATCTGGGTTTAATCCATCTTCTTTATCTCACTTCACCACCCCAGTTTAGACCCAGCCATTTGCAAATCAGTCTTGACCCTGTTACTCATGGGAACACTCCAGCCCGAGCTGCCAAGCCAGGTCCTCCCTGGACCGGAAACAAGCATCCTGGGACCGGTTTCGGGGCATCACCCCCTCATCAGCCAGGATAGCTTGAATCCAGTGGCGCAGTAGCACGGGACCCACGTCTGGGCACACCCTTCCCACTTAGGGCGACAAAAGCAAAAGGAACAAATGATGGATGGAATGCTGAACAATGCAAACGTTCACCCCTAGTCACAAGGATCTGGGTTTAATCAATCGTTCTTTTGCTCACCACGCCACCCCAGTTTGAGGTGTTAAGTCCTTCATTCAGACAGACAGAGATTACCACAAGACACGGAGGGGCCTCCTGTACGGAAAATGTTTTAGACATGCAAAGCCTGCGGTGATGAAAAATGCAGGCTCCTTGAGTGCAAAACCAAATTTCTCATTCAACTAAAGGAACATTACAAGGGGCAAATGAATGTATGACTCAACGCCCACGTTGCGACTCTTTACGAAAAGAGAGCGTGAACTGAGGTTTTCCCCTCATTCCTTGCAGCTTGCAAGGATGTGCACCAATGCTTTCCAAGTGTTCCTCTTGTCCCAGCCCATCGATGTGACACCAACACCATGAAGGGGTGGTGTCCACTTACAAAGCAGAAGCTGTGCGAGAGGGACAAAGTGAAATGTGATCTTAAGGCATCAGGTGGAGAATGGACCTCCACGTGACCTCCCGATGTCCCTGTGCCTCATGCACATTTTTTTATTTTAAAGTCTCGGGTCAGCCAAGACCTTTTTAATTTATTAAATATATGCATTATATACTTATAGAGGCTTTCAGCCAGCCCTCTTCATACATTGGTCAGTTGTTGTGTCATTCACATTTTCTTCCGCCCAATAAAGCATGGGGCAGTGGGACAGCCCACTTCAGCCTTTGGATAGCTTCACTGTGAGTGACAGCATTCTGCTCTTTCGCAAGAGGCACATCCACACTCAAAGTCGTTTCCTTCAGTGCCAGGAACTACAAAGGCAATATCTGCTTTTTGAGACCAAAACAATATTTTAGATTTTAGCCTAGCCAATGTATTTTTATGATGGAGAGATCTAGGCGGTTCCAAAAACAACATTTTTACAAGAACCATGACAAAACAAATAAAGCAGTGAAAAAGCTAAAATTCTGACAGCCAACGGAGGAGCTATTGCCTTTGCCAATGCTTGTTTTAATATTGTAGCTCCTGTCCGTGTAAGAGACAGTGGTATCATACTGAGATTTTGCATCATATGAGGTAATGGAGGTCAACTGTCCCTTGCAAGCATCCATCTCATCATTCACAGACATGCTGAAATATGTGCAGGGGGATTACTGCATCATTTATACAAGCAAAAGTTCAGCAAATCCTTCGGATGGACTTTTAGGGCCAAATTATGAGTTTGGCAGTCCGAGGACTGCCAAACTCACGGTGGCGGTCCAGCCACGGCTACATTGGCGGTCCGCCTGCCAGATTACAACTTGGGCGGTCGGACTGCCATGCCACCGCTGCCTCCGCCAGGGATCAGAGATCCCTGGCAGTGGTGCGGATGTCTGAGGGCCGCAATATGCTTGGTGGTGCCCTGAGGAACTGCAAAGCATATCACGACTTTCCTCACCCCCAGCGGTTTCATGGAGGTTCTTACTCCATGAAACTGCTGGCAGTGAGGTAAGAAAATGGGCTCTTCAGGGCCCCCTCATGGCCCTATGCACGGGGGTGCATGCAAGGGGGCACATGTTGTGCTCCCCTGTGTGCAAGCACCCCATTCCTGCACAGCATGGACTGCACAGTCCATGCCGTGCAGGAACGTGCACTGACGGTTCCGTGGCGGTGCAGTTTAAGGCAGGCATATGAGCCTTTAAACTGCACGTCTGCGGGACCGCCACACCGCCTGCCTGCCAGACCTCGATAATACTCATTATCGGGCAGGCGGCGGCAGCCCTGTTTGGCAGTGTGGGAGCGGGCGGTGGCGACCCACTCCCACACCGCCAAACTCCTAATCGGGCCCTTAATATTGCAAAAGATTTGTACATAGGTTAAAGCGCAAAAAACAAAAACAAAAAGGACCAGGTCGCATCACATCAGTGGGCAAAAACAGCAACTGCTGAGGGATCCGAACCTTGGAACATCAGGCACTGAGTGAGATGCCCAAGCCTGAAACCCTACTTACAGCCCCAGAAAGACCAATCACAGAAGGGCAACCTCCAATGGAAGTCACATGAGATAAGACATGCAGTGGGGAGAGGTTAATTTAAGGCAGCACACACTAGAGACCAGAGCATCAGCCCCTTCCACTGGCCTCCATCCCCATTTAGGCTATGTATGCCGTATGCATCATTTGCATATAGTGCACAATCTGTCTTCAGCATGGCCTCACAGCACTGGCGGAGTCCAGCTACCTTCCAAGCTGAATTTGGACGAATCTACTGCAGCACAGGGCCTGATTTGGCTTGTAAATCCCTGTCATAAGTGTTGTATTTGTAATTATTTTAACTGTTTCCAGTAAGATTGTCTTAGTTAGTGCTATGCCAGGGAGCTGTAGTCATGGCCAGTGGAATTATGCATCAGTGGAGCAAGAAACTGTGTGGTGGAGTTCACTAAATTATGGGGGGGAGTAAATTATGTAGCAAGTACACAGCAGATCTTTCCAGAATACACATCCCTGCAGAAGAATATAGAATATTTCATATTGACTATGAATATGAACTCTTCTAATGAACAAGTGTGTGTCCTAAAATAATCACCTTATGTTCTTTGGAGAGCACATTATATCTTATTGTGTATTTACCTGCCTATTATTCCGATACTCTGTATGACTACTACATTGATGTGCAACCATAGATATCAGTTTTACCACGCTACTCTCATATATGTGACGAGTGTCTATTCTTACAACTGTATCCTACCTACCCTATAATGTACAGCGCTCTAATACCCTCTAGGGTCATGTTCGCGCTATACAAAACTTTATAGATAAAATAAATAAAATCTATATCTTCATAGGAGGCCACTGAGGAAGTTTTCCTTTTGAAACAACTGCAGCGTTGACACCCATTTCTATTGTGCACCTGAATGTGTGTTAATAGTGAAACAAAAATAAATCATGACGAGGAAACAGAAATTCCTTCTACTCTCCTAGAGTTACATTCGAGTATGGAGGATTAGATTTCCTTCTGTAGACAAAAGCCCTACCCCAGGCCATGGCATGGGAATGCTTCATCTCTTTAAATGCCAGACTGCAGCAGTCAGCAGCTGAAGGCTGTCATTTACATTCTGCAGTGTCTGCACCGCACTGTGCCCTGTGCAGTAATTACAATAACTTCTGATTGGAGTGACCTAGAACCCACTGTTTTCTGTTAAAAATATGTGTGTATTGAGCAGATGAATATGTGACAAGTGCGTCAATATTCATATTTATGCAGAAAACGTCTCAGCTGCACAGTGAGGTTTTTCTGGTGGCCCCAGCTATAATCAGGGCCACTGGAATTATGAGGTTCTGCGAGCGCTGGCTTTTACGCATAATTATGGATTTGCCGCATTCGCCACATAATTCATCATCTGCTGCATAATCTGAAGATTTTAACAAAAAAATGTGTTTCTAGCTCATACGGATCAAAAGTTACTAAAAATGTGGTGAGGGAAGGCCCTTTGCAAAAGCTAACTGGTCATCTTTCGGTTGATTTTTTCTCCATTTGGTCTTTAAACAGGTACTGAGGTGAACTCTTTGTCCACACAGTATATAACGTGTAAAAATGACAACCGAATGGAATAAAAAAAAATGTAAGTGCCACATCATTTAGTCAACCCTGTTGCCTAATTTGGTGCTCCCCTGCTGCATAACTCCAATAATTCCAGTGGCCCTAGGTATAGTATATGATGGCCCTAGCAGAGGGACTTCCAGAAGAAATTGGGGGTTTGGTAGTGGTTTTCTGGCGTGCACCTTGCCCATCTAGAAGTATGTGAATATGGTAAGTGCGGGTACAGGGCGCTGTGTGAGAAACAGGAGAGCTTGTCCTGCTAGCCAGCTACTGACCTGTCGGGACTGCGTTGGGTGGGAGCTGCAGCTGGCATTATGTTATAGATGTGTGGGGTGTCAAGGAAGGGAGCAATGAGGGCAAAATACTAAGTTTCTGACATCTGAGAAACAAGCCTCATCGGTACAGTCAGAAATCAGAGAGAATGCTACCCTAAATTTTGCAGCTGATGTGACACTTCCATTTGTGATTAGGTTAAAAGATGACTATGTCCTCAAGGACACCATATCCAGTCCTGGGCTTTCCTTCAACAACCTAATGCTTTCTGGGAGTTGTAGTCTTGGTAAATTGTAGCTGAAACGATTGTACACAAGGATTTGCTCATTCAATCCAGGTTTAGGGGCTGGTGTTCCCACTGACATGGAGTAATCGAGTACCCTAATCTTTAGATCCTTAACACTTAACCAGAGGATCAGAAAAGTTAATTGTAGAGTAAAGGGCTTTTGCAAACTGGAGTCAGCAGACCAACTGGGGATCCTAGGCAGACGTCATACTTGTCCTGATTAAAGGGCATTATCAATAATAAAGGGCTGTGCATGATAAGAGTGCAACGCAACGCGAAACCTGCTCCCAGCCCTCTGGACCTCACTGAAAGGGTTAACTCTACCTATCTGCTCTGCTGAGAACAGAACCAGGTGTCAATGGGGGCCAGGCAGCAACCCATGCATCGAAAGAGCTCGGAACATCAGTGCTCGAAGTGGGCAGGTACTATCCGGTACTGAGCACCCGTACTTTGTTAAATTGAAAGGAAGACGAGCTGCACTCCTCAGCACTGCTGCAATAGATTTAATGGGAGAGTACCAGTACTTATCAGGAACAAACAGGTACTCCGGTTAGTGAGTACCAGAACTTGTCTATTTCCATTTAATGCACTGCCAAAAATACGGAGCAGTTCAATGTCTGAGTCAGTCAGCATCCCTGGCCACATCTGAACAAGCACAGAGCGTGAAAGAAACAGACACAAAACACAGAAATGAAAGCCAGAAGACAAAGGGCACCCTTAGGCCACACGCCCGAGGGATGCCCTTCAAGTGAACGGATGCCAGGGTGGCCACGTCCCTGGTGACATCGGGGCTGCAATCCTGGAAGCTGCTTTCACGGTGCACTGTCGTCTGTCTGGTAAACAAGCAGAACAACAACACTGCACTAGGACAACGGCTGGAAGGGAGCCCTCGGGTATTGGGAAAACCCTCAGAGTGGAAACGGTGATGCTCCGGATGACAAGGGATCGTATCGAGTAATTCTATCCCAGACTCTTCCTAGGCACAGTCCTACGGGAAATGTAGGGAGTCAAAAATTGTTCTTCAGAGCGCATTGTGTTATCCACCTCTGGATGCTTAAGACTAAAGAGAACACGGAGGAAGCAGCGCTAGAGGGGTGCCAAAGGGCAAGGCCGGCTTTCCTGCCCCACCGGTAGGGGGCGCCAGCCTGCCACCACAATCAGCCAAATGACAGAGGACAAGGGCAGACGTCACTTCACCTAGGGCAGCGGAACCCTCGGAGCGGCCATGCGGTCAGGGCACGTGCAAGGCAAGCGCAGTTAATTCCACCTCTCAGCCTTTAATGGAGGGTGTAATTCATGTCCAATTGTCGCTGCCACTTACAATTTAGATAGCCGCCCTAACCAAGTCACTTCGGTCTGCCGCCGGGCACAACCCCCGCCTTGAATTACCCCTGAGGGCAGCAAGAGTGCAGCGTGCGGAATGCTGCCCGAGGCGCTGTTTGCTGGTGTCTCTGAAGCAGGTGCCGGCAGCTAGTGAAACCAGCGACGAGTAAATTGACACTCTGCTCTTCCGCAGACACCTCACTGTTCGTCATGGACCACGTCAAGCATTCAAAATATGCATACTATTTTTTTTTTAATGTATTAATCAGTTTCATAAATCGCTAGTTTCGACTTTAAGTGCAAATGTCAAAATAACGCATAGACCTTAGCTGTCACACATGACAGACTAAAAAGTGATTTACACTGCTGTCTTCTCAATGCTTACTAGGATTACCCTGGGGTGTCCCTACTCGAGGCCCAACATGCCCCCTCTCCCCCCCCCCTTGTTGGAAGGTTCTCATGTTAAAGACGAAAGGTCTATACTCGAAATGAAGGTGGTGGCCCATGTGAAGGGGCTTAAAAGTTGCCTCGCTGTGCATCCCACTGTCACTACAGAGCTTGCCTTGTATAGCGCTTATAGGAATATAAAGCCGTGTCAGAACGCGCAGGGAGAAACAAGCAAAGAAGGAGGCAGGTTGAGAGAAAGCAAAAAAATGTATAATAAATTATTGGGGAGATGGGGCAATCTGATGTTACATCACGCGGCGTCCTAGTATAGCGTGCATAAGTCCTAAGTCCGCCTCGGGGCGCTAAGTGACAACAAGACGTGGAGGAAATAAAGAAAGGAGCAAGATAACTTGTTACCCCGTCTTACTGCGTGCAGATATCACGGTATACCTCCAGTGACGTAACACAAAATGATGGGGCCCCTGCAGAATGTGATGAACCCCCCCCGACTCTTACAGATCTCACTAGGGCTATGACAAAAACATGGGGGGGGGTCGGTACGGGAAGCACAACCGCTTCTTCCTAAAACCACTAGAATTTAAAGCATATATTTCAAGTGCTTCCAATGTATGAAGGCTGCCCTGGAGCTGTCAATGTGTGCATAGTTCACCCCGCCAACAAATAAACACCCTTTGGCAGAGCATTTTGTGAAAGTAACAGCAGAAGAGATTCAAACTCTCACCGGTCTACACATTTCCACTTCTAACATAGCGCCTAGAGGGCTGCTTGCTCTCTGTCTTTGCATCTGCTAAATCCATCTCATGCTCTGTGGGAGTCCAGGGCATTTTGTTCTCCAAAAGCAATTACATATGCTGCATTCTGGGGTCTGACTTCGGATCACTGATGGAAGGGGGCGCTGGATCCTGTCACACAGTCGCCCCAAAAAGGACACACTCCTTATCTTAACACAAGCACAAAAACACGGCATGGATAAAAGTCTTACCTATTCCAGGTGCGACGTAGATGAAGTAAAGGAAGGACGAGGAGAGCGAGAAGAGGAAGAAGACGGCCACCACGGAGCGGTTCGGCAACCGGAAAAATGTGCTCATGGCCACGCGTAGTCAACGATTTGAAAAATAAAATACAACACAAGTTCAGAACACAGCAGGCGCCTCTGTAAGAAGTCACTTTAAAATTAAAAAGTGATCGGCGAGTTCAAAGACTGTTAAAATAAAAAAACAACAAATAAAAGAAAAGCTGCAGCAGAAAGTGAGAAATTGAATCCAGAAATCCAAGAGGTCCAGTGGTTAAAATTCTGTATACAAAAGAGTAATACGCCTTTCCAAACTCGGCTCAGCCTTTTATCAGCAGAGGGAAGGGGCAGCTTCTAAGCAGAAGGTGAATGAAACAAAGTGCTGCTGCCGCTGGTGCCTGGGGGGGCGGAGTCTGGGCTCTCGGATGGGCTTCCCGTGGACTGAGGGTCAAAGCAGGGAGGTGGAGTCCATGAATGGAAGAAGGCGCTGCTGCAGCCCGGGGAGGAAGCGGAAGGGTAACCGGTGCCGCGGGTGACTGCTGCTGCGCCTCCTCCGCCGCTGTGGGCTTCCAGCAGTCGCACTGAGCCTGGCCTGGGTGGAGGCAGACACCGAGGCGAGCAGGGAGTGTCTGCAAACTACCACTCCCGGGGACCGTCCTCTCGGCGCACCGCCCCCTGTGTACATTGAGGGATGAAAGGGGAGCCTGGGCCGGCTGCGGGGCGTGGCGGGTCCGAATTACAAAGCGGGGGCATTTGTTTATCCAAATGCAGCAGGGCGGGCCGGCGAAGGGGGTAGGGAGGGACAAGCTGGTGTCTGCACACTAATATGCCCTGGTAACTTCTAAGATGGATGGACCTGCCGTTCCGTTTGAGGCTTTGCTCAGCAGTTTTCCAGAATTCGCTGCTCTTAAAGCACCACCGTGAAGTTGTGTGTATTTGTTTACTCCAGTGTATTACAGAAGAAAGGCTAGGCTAGCCATATATGTATGGTGAGTCGAACCTTCGACTAGAACGCACACAGATCTAGTTATTAATTAAAGTGATATTATATCCTAGAACATGCTGGGTATATAAGATCTGTGTACCAGGTGATATTTTGACATGCATCCTGTTGAAACCAAATAAGTGGGCCAGAACACAGTTACTATTACATTTGTCTTATTGTCCAATTCTTTGGGGGCAGAGTTACTGTAAATAAATGTATAAGTTCATCCGTTACTGTTTTGATTGCACTCACGTTCTGCTACAAACCTTTCACGATTAATAAAACTAATATTAGCCTCATGAGCATTCATTTTCAAAATAAATTTATCCCCTCAAAGGTAAATGTGCAGCATCATATGTTGGCAGCACTGATGTTTTCTTAAAGAACCTGGCATCACAAAAAGTCAACAATTCCCTATCGGTCAATTTACTTTCCTCAGCCAGGAAATGAAGAACACTTCCTGCACCCAGGCTCCAACGTTTCTGGAGTCTCGAGTGCTGCTGAAAGCATCTCATCTTATACTCTGTGAAGCACATTCAGTTTCACACACACACACACACATGTAGCACATTTCATTCTCACAGTCATACCCATGTTCGCACTCACACATTTTTTGTTTTTCCTTTCCAGCTCTCACACCTTCTCTTACACATGCACTGACAGTGATGGCTCTCAACAATTTTAAGAGGTGCAACACTACAGCTGGGGGTCGCATTTTGTGTGGCACATTGACAGGGCTCTCATAACAAACAACTGCACTGCTGCATAACGAAACCAACAACAGACCTCTCACAGTGCCAGTCTGCCTAATTTCTACCACGCACTTAGACATTTGCAGACTGCTTATAAACCACATATATCCTGACCTGTGATATGGACCTCTGCCCCGCTATTGCGTTATCATGAGTTCACATAAAGCACATTTCCATGCAACAATAGCTCTGATACTGAAATTCTAGCATTGACAGATGTGCAAGAGTCTTACATTGTACCTCTATACTGACCTACAGATGTAGCACTATTAAAGCAAGTTGCTTTTTAAGTTTAGAATCTGCTGGTAGATTCTGGCACATTAAACTTCTTGAATTTGGTCTACTTTCTTCTTTTTTTTTCTTTTTTTTATTAGAACAGGAAAAATACATAGACTTAATGACATCTAAAAAGCGTGGGTAATAAATAACTTATAGAACAATAACAGACCAGAAATTGATAAATCTTAATTAGCAGCAATTATAAAAACCCATTCCGTAATAGATTCATAGTGGATCTTCTCAGAAGAATATAAAACAGAATTCTTAATGGTCCCCAGTTATAAGATGGCTAATAATGAATCATACTCCCTAAAATTCTATCCATTACATACTAGTCTAAAATAACGAATCATACTCCCTAAAATTCTATCCATTACATATTAGTCTGAAATAGCAAATCATACTCCCAAAAATTCTATCCATTACATACTGGTCTAAAATAGTGAATCACAATGAATGAAATTCTTGTATAAAATACCTCTATATATAGCAGCTGATATATCTTTATCTATTTCAAAAGTGCAAAGTACATTGTGTGAAAAAAAGAATTATAGTATTTTAATATCATACATTCTTTAAAGTGCATTGTGCTGTTAAGGACAGTATGGACCTAAACCTTATAATCAGCTATACTCTGCCACCCCATCGAAAGAGAAATTTCCCCAAATACCCCTGAATCTAACAGTTGCTCCAATACGTTTAGCATAGGCCTCCTCTGACCTGCAGGTCCTGGTCATTTTATTAAACCAGTGCTCGATGCTAGGTGTTATATTAGTTCTCCAATTTTGAAGAATAAGTGACCTCGCAACTGTAAAAGCAATTAAAATAAAGTACTGCTGAAATTTCGTAAAACATTTAACTTCTCCAGAACAGCCGAATAACACCAGCATGGCTGATGGCACAATTGGTAGAGATAGAATCTGAGAGATTTCAACAAAAAAACCCTTCCAATATTGCTGTAAATTATTACATTTGTAAAATATATGCAGCCATCCACCATCACCTTCTTTGTTACACCGGAAACATTGATTCGGGCTTGCTTGAAACATTTTAGACAATCTCAGGGGTGTATAATATAATAACCATGGACAACACATGGTAACTCGCATGAGACGCACTCGTGCTTCCACAAGGTTACCAGCCTTTATTTACAATAGGTACGGACACGCACAGTTAGCAGGTAAGGTCAGCAGCTTTCCAAACCGCTGACACGTTTTGAGTTTCCTCTTCTTCTGGGGCTATCGGAAAGTTTGTGCGGTGGTAGGCAACTCCCCTTAGTTATAGAGTCCCGCCTAATGGCGACATGAAGACTTATGGGAGTTGTAGTGCCTGATTATTCCATAACATTAAAGTGCACTAATCACTGCCAGTTAAAGCCCGAAGTGGGCCCCCACATACTTGAGTGTCCTCAATCCTACGTTTCAGCCCCACAATGAGGACGGTGAATCCCTTCCACGTGGCCCCCTTGGAATCCTGGGGTAGTGCAGTCTCGGCGGACGAGCCTCCGCCTCAATATGGACAACACATGGTAACTCGCATGAGACGCACTCGAGCTTCCACAAGGTTACCAGCCTTAATTTACAATAGGTATGGACACGCACAGTTAGCAGGTAAGATCAGCAGCTTTCCAAAACGCCGACGCGTTTCGAGTTTCCTCTCCTTCTGGGGCTATCGGAAAGTTCGTGCAGTGGTAGGCAACTCCCCTTAGTTATAGAGTCCCGCCTAATGGCGACATGAAGACTTATGGGAGTTGTAGTGCCTGATTATTCCATAAAATTAAAGTGCACTAATCACTGCCAGTTAAAGCCCGAAGTGGGCCCCCACATACTTGAGTGTCCTCAATCCTATGTTTCAGCCCCACAATGCGGACGGTGAATCCCTTCCACGTGGCCCCCTTGGAATCCTGGGGTGGTGCAGTCTCGGCGGACGAGCCTCCGCCTCAATATGGACAACACATGGTAACTCGCATGAGACGCACTCGAGCTTCCACAAGGTTACCAGCCTTTATTTACAATAGGTATGGACACGCACAGTTAGCAGGTAAGATCAGCAGCTTTCCAAAACGCCGACACGTTTCGATTTTCCTCTTCTTCTGGGGCTATCGGAAAGTTTGTGCGGTGGTAGGCAACTCCCCTTAGTTATAGAGTCCCGCCTAATGGCGACTGAAGACTTATGTGAGTTGTAGTGCCTGATTATTCCATAAAATTAAAGTGCACTAATCACTGCCAGTTAAAGCCCAAAGTGGGCCCTCACATACTTGAGTGTCCTCAATCCTACGTTTCAGCCCCACAATGCGGACGGTGAATCCCTTCCACGTGGCCCCCTTGGAATCCTGGGGTGGTGCAGTCTCGGCGGACGAGCCTCCGCCTCAATATGGACAACACATGGTAACTCGCATGAGACGCACTCGAGCTTCCACAAGGTTACCAGCCTTTATTTACAATAGGTGTGGACACGCACAGTTAGCAGGTAAGATCAGCAGCTTTCCAAAACGCCGACGCGTTTCGAGTTTCCTCTTCTTCTGGGGCTATCGGAAAGTTTGTGCGGTGGTAGGCAACTCCCCTTAGTTATAGAGTCCCGCCTAATGGTGACATGAAGACTTATGGGAGTTGTAGTGCCTGATTATTCCATAAAATTAAAGTGCACTACTCACTGCCAGTTAAAGCCCGAAGTGGGCCCCCACATACTTGAGTGTCCTGAAACCTTCGTTTCAGCCCCACAATGCGGACGGTGAAACCCTTCCACGTGGCCCCCTTGGAATCCTGGAGTGGTGCAGTCTCGGCGGACGAGCCTCCGCCTCAATATGGACAACACATGGTAACTCGCATGAGACGCACTCGAGCTTCCACAAGGTTACCAGCCTTTATTTACAATAGGTATGGACACGCACAGTTAGCAGGTAAGATCAGCAGCTTTCCAAAACGCCGACGCCATGCCCATAAAGTTTTCCAGCCACCTCTCTACCCTCGCTGTGTAAGGTCAAAGGAAACATCCTGCAGCCACACACCTCATAGCGTTTATATTTTAATTTTTTAATAGCGCGGAAGGTTCTAGAGCTCTTTACACGAGCACCAGTTGTATTACACAAGCTCACATTCCTGATTTTTTAGGCCGGGGAGATAAGGTGATTTGCACAGAAGCTGCCAAGACTCAAAACTAGTTCCCCACTCCCAAAATTAGCATCTCTTGTCATAATGCCTCATGCTCTCACAGAAGATCGGCGTGTCCTGGAGTCAACAGCTGCTGTTCATGCTCTCTTTAACTACTGTACCCTTCCATCCTGTTTGAAAGGCATGCTTGAACCGGGACAGGGCACGCTGAAAGTGCTGCCGAGGTGCGTGTTGATAAGCGCAGCTCCACCTGCATCAAAGCCAGGCCTTGTGAGTACCGGTACTCTCCTTGCCCGGGGAGAAGATCCAGTACAGAAGGGGAGAAAATGAAAAAGTGGTACCGGTGAGTACCGGCCAGTTTAAAACCCTGTTTTTTTCTCAAGCATCAGGGCACCTCACGCAGGCTCTATCCCTCCTCTCTCATGAAAGAAGCAGTAGCGGCTCCTCCGCTAAGGCGGACGAGCGTCGCCCCACTGTTTCAGCTGCAAGCTGAATACAAAAAACAAAATGATAATAACGGGGGCAGGGTGGGGCTGACCTCCCCGTGTCTCACAGGGAAGAGGAGTGGTGGTAGCACCAAAAGTGCGCCTGGCGCTTTGGCCGGCCGTCTCGGGTGGCAAACATGCCCAGCTTGCCAGCCCCTGTCTGAGCACTCAACCACCGCGCTCGGACCAATCACAATTCTCCTAAGGCAGCGTTGTGATTGGCCAGGGAATTCTGAGAGGCTGTGTGCTTCGCTTCCTGGTTCCAGGTTGCTCCAGAGAGGACGGAGGTCAGCAGTATAAAGGTAAGTGGTATTTTTTTTACTTTTTTATTCCCCCCGCCACCACCCATTTTGGGTAGCAGCTGCTACTGGAAAGAAATGAGTCCTATGACTTGGAATGGAAATAACTGGTGGATTTTATTAACAAATCACAAATATTAGCATTTGTAACATGCATGACCCCCGTAAATCATTGGAAATAAAAATAAGATTGAGAAAAAGTTCAATTGATACATACTTGTTTTAATCTCCGTGATTATATAATCCACACATCCCCTTCGAATAAAGATCCCAGCTAACTCCTAGTCATTCAATCAGCCATATAGAAACTAGAGTACATTAATGCAATTGTTTCCTTAAGAGCACAAGAATAACCTCAAAACCAACAATAATAACTGAAAAAAACACTGGGCCCGATTCACAAAGGTAAACTGAGATTAAAGTCTAACTTTACAACTTTTGGTATTCACAAAGGGCATTTACGAGTAGTAAAGTTAGACTTTTGTTTGATTTAAACTTAAGTTTTGGTCTTAAGTTTAACTAAGACCAAAACTGAGACAAAAGTCTAACTTTACACTCTTGCAGTTACATAAGACAAAACTGCTACAGGTCATATGTATCACCCAGTATTGTACCTGTTTACTACAATAAAACCACATCACCAACTGAACAGGCATGGAATAACTGAAGAAATCTACCACATATGGCTGAACAACAAGGACTTAAAATTAGTCCATCACTGCAGGTCCCAAGAAGCTACATACTGTGAATGCTTCCTGACATCTCACAATGACAACTGGAGAATTTCGAACTTGCACCGTGCCATCGTATGTCACGCTATATCGGCTCGCTTCACATTATGATCATAAGAAATACCATAAAGGGACCGCAAGAGATGCTCAAAGATGCCAGCTTAATGACCCTAAACTGCACACCTTTCTCTCACACTTCTTCATCCATCACACTACTGCACCCCATGACACGATAACCAGACCTCGGTGGTCTGCCGCTCAATATCCAAACACTTCCCACATTGGATCAAAACAACGACAACACCCTTTCATTTACACGTCCTACTTGGTGTAAGATTCTGTCCATGTATGAAGGCATTTCAGCACCCCCGAGAGGGGTAGCAAGTGCTATATAAATGTTGCAATACAATACACCAAATATTATATTATAGCAAGGAATGCATAGCATGCAAAAGGCCTGGCATTGAAGCACGCTTTCAAAATACAACCACTTAAACTTATATTTCTGTTACATCATGATCAGTACTTCAGGAGTACCTTTACATCAGAGTTTTGTACGCTGGGAGTGCCTTTACTTCGCAGGTAGGTTGGTACGTATTCTTTTTTTACACCTTATTTGATATATATATATGTATATATTTAAATATATGCTAAAAAGAAGTAGGATTCTGGGTAGTACCCAAGTTTTAAGTGGAGAGCAGCTTCTTTATATGGAGCACTCTACAACACCACCAACGCAGTAAATTTGCTCACCTTAAATGCCTATTTTTCTAGCAGAGTCTTTAAGCATGGGATTACCAAATAGTTATTCACACCACGTTAATGAATGGGCAATGCCCTTTGCCATTTTTCCAGCAAAGTCTTTAAGTATAGGATTAGTAAGTGCCATTCATGCCAAGCTGAAACATGGCAAAAGCCTTTTACTATTACAGTCAAGTATGGCAGCTTTTGTATTGGCCAAATACCATCCAAGCCAACCTGCAATGGATACAAGCAGCTTCTGACACATGTTTACCTCTTATTAGAGCTTGTCAGAGAAGCATAACTTTGTTTAGACAAAAGGGAGCAGCTAGTATAAATCCAAACAATGCCCTGGCAGGCTTAGAGTGCTGCATAAATTATGCAAAAAAGAAGTGGATAACTGTGGCATACCTATGCATATGTCTTTTTATATATATTTTTAATTATGTATGTACTTTATTCTAAATGAGCATATGCTTCAAAGCCAAACATTAGTTTTTTGCTTACATTTTAACTTTCTTTTTTAATTGCAATAATATTAATTAATTTTAACCTATTTCTTTCATTTAAAATAATTAAATGTGATTCTTCACATTCATGCACGGTTAAATCCCTTACTGCCTTTAAACACTATCCATACCTGAACCATATAAACTTTTCAGACACTCAGCCCCCAGTCACAGAGCTGGGTTGAATCCATCATTGTTCTTTAGCTCACTTCACCACCCGAGCGATGATGGATTCAAACCAGAGCTGTGACTGGGAGTGAGTGTCTGAAATGTTTCAGCGCTCCGTCCATCATCTCCTTGGGTTTGCGTTGTTCGCCCTAATTTGGCAGTGTATGCCCAGACGTGGGACCCTTGCTTACTGCCACTGGATTAAAGCTAGCCTGGCTGATGAGGGGTGTTACCACGAAACAGGTCCCAGGATGCTTGTTTCCGGTCCAGGGAAGACCTTGCTTGGCAGTTCGGGCTGGACTGTTCTCATGAGGAACAGGGTCAAGACTGATTTGCATATGGATGGGTCTGAACTGGGGTGGTGAAGTGAGCTAAAGTATGATGATCGATTCAACCCAGATCTGTGACTGGGGGTGAGTGTCTGAAAGGTTTCAGTGCTCAGTCCATCATCTCCCTGTGTTTGAATTAAAATCTAACACCTTAAAACCTACTTCTATTCACTACACTAGGAGAGCATGGAAAGTGGAAATTGCAACCTAGACTTTATTAGAAAGAAGCAACACACTGCATACCTTTTCAACAGTAAAAGCTGTAGTTATCAGTGAGGAGTAAAGATAGTGTTTCCTGCGAAAGGAAAACATACACTGCAGCAACATTCTTTCTCCTGGGCTCAGCTCCCTCGTTATCTTTATCAAGTGCGACATAGTATTTTCCTGGTGTGCTGGCAGCAGTCAAGACTGTCTCTGGTAGTATCTTGTGAGATCATCTGGGCCAAAGACCAAGTTCACTTGTGTCACCCCTGGGAGGAAATGCAAACCTTGTAGGACTACGCCAGAGGCGTAGTTTACACAGCAATATATACACACATACATATACATATTTTAAGCTATACATATATATTACACAGTGAGTTTCCATAGGAAATAGATTTTTTGATTTGCTAATAACTTCGGCGTCGTTTGACAAATGTTCGCAAAACTCGCCCCAAAAAAATGGTTCAGCCAGCTCTGTCCCTTCTTGGAAAGCTTTGGGGTGATCCATCAAGTGGGGTCCAAAAAAAAGGAAGGGTCCCAAAAAGTGCTTTCCCTATTCGATTTCCCATAGGAACTTTACACAGTGCTTTTTGTTATCTAGTGAAAATCCGTTCAGCTGTTAGAGAGAAATTAAGCTCCAAAAGTCATAGATATCTAAAAACATGGTATTACCAGGGGAAAAAAGATAAATGAAGCATTCTGATTGGCTGGGCCTGCGGCCACAAAACAGAGCATTATGATTGGCTGGCCGCAACATGAAGAGAAATGTTGCAGTTGCCACTTTAGGACTTGGGAATTTGGTGCCCATGTCTTGAATATCAAAATAAAACAACATTTAAGGGGGGATGGGTATAGGCATTCAGACACTCTGGCCCTATTGGGGGTGTCCTAGAGAGAAACCCCACCACCCGGGGTTAAAGTGCAAAAACTATGTTTTTTTATGCGTCGTAAATGTATCCATACAGTTGTGGATGCTGCATGGATCCCAAGGTCCACATAGCCACACAATGTAGAGCACCATTGCCATTCCAATAATCTATATTACTCTAGCCAGCACATAAATCACATTCCACGTGTCAGTAATGCAGTGTCCCCTACCCTTCCCCACTGAATGAACCACCGCAATGCCACCGCTGTGACACCTTCTACACGTTCCCATGACACCTTCCAGTGACCCTTTGAATGGTAATGTGCCATGCACGCTTCATCTCGTTGCGCCTTAAAGCTGCTGGGTCCTGTTCCAGTGGGCTACTCCAGTCCTAGAATGGCTCCTTTGAGGCCCAGAGAAGGAAGAAACTGCCAAAGTAAATATTGTTCTGCAGCACATGCTCCGTGGAAGCATTGCCACACTCATATTTTCTGCTCTTGATGGTTGCAGTGCATGGCAACAAGTGCCCGCTATACACATAGATTAGTAATTGGGCCCTCCCAGCCCCACAACTAGCATGTTGAATGCCTTGAGGGGCCAGGCCAGCCAAGGCAGTGTGCAGAGCTGACAACAGTTCACTCTGCAATCTGAAATGGCAGGGCACTATTGGCGGCCCAAACATGACTGCCTCATTTTTCCTTTAATCTTATCCTGGATTCCAAGATGTTAACAATAAAATTTTAGTTTATAATATCCACAGATAATTTTAATTCACTTGGCCCAATCTATAATTGCTTTTCAGTCCCCGGGAAAATTCTCTTCTATAAGGAGGTGTTCTGTGGATCTTTGTGACCCATGAACACAGGACAAAAGATCTCCACAAAGTGCTCTGTAACGGGCCCGTTGAGTATTGCACCCTTCACCCAACGGGGAGCAGGACCCAATGATGAAGCCTGCCATCTTGGTAAGTACCGGTCTTTGCATTCAGAAGAAGGATTATCCTGGATAAGGATCACTCTAGAACTTGTAAAGAACCTACTGTTTGCGGCTTTCTGGACAAACTTAGCAGTTTGTCCTCCAAACAGAAGTTGTTCAACTCTTAGTGACAAACACAGAAACAAAAAGACTAGATGATGCCTTTTGAAGAGCCAAAGAAGATATTGAATAGGGGATAGGGCAAGGCCACATACAGTATTAACAGACAGAGAAAGAAGTTGAAAAATAGAGATGGTCTGTGATTTCTCTGTCAAGGAGTTTATCCAGGAAAAGAAACTTTGGGTTGGGTTTGAAAGTTGTCTGGCTAGACTCGCAGTGATAACTTTAATTTAGGAAACGGGTCCCATCTGCTTCTTTGGGTGAAATTAGAACACATCTTGTGATCAAAGAGTGGTTACTATGTTTGAGAATTGGATAGATGTGCAGGAGTTTGACTAGGATGCCAAGGTGGTCAGTGCAGGAATTGATGATGGGGTTGTCAATACGGATATTTATTGTTGGTGCAATTACGAGGTTAATGGTGCAGCCTAGTTGATGTGAAGGTGAGGTTACATGTTAAATTAGGGCAAAAGATCACATACACAGTCAAGATTCAACTATGTATGTAATATGGGACATTCCCAACCATAAATTAATGTGGCTGAAAATAATGATGAAGGCAGATAGGAAAGCAGATTGCACAATGGACTTCTCAACATAGATAACTTTAAAAGGTAAGAACATCTTAATTTACTCTTCCGAGACAGTCATACATGCCTCAGATTAACCCTTCTAAATAGTTCCCTTTGTCCATTAAACATTTTCCATTGCCACAGTGTACCCAGGAGTTGCTAATAATTTATATGGCATTCTTTGCTGTAGACATCAGTTCAGGGACTGACTTTGATGAGTTATAGTGGAACGATCGCCTTCTGTACTTTCAGGAATTGTTCAATCCACAGAGATTTAAAATTCCGTTTGTTGTTTCTTGATTATAGCATTTTACACAGTGTGCAGGGCCCGGTGGAAGAGAGAACTACAATTCCATAAATAACCATGTCAGGATTAAGTCGGACCAAAAATTTGAGCTTTGATATGTAGGAATTGAAATAGCAACAGTCCCATAACAATATCCTTCAGGAGATAATCCAAGGATGAGATTTACTTTCTTTCTAGCCTGATCTCTGAATATTTATTTAGAAACTGCGTACTCACGATCCTTTATTTAGCCAGGAAAGCTGCGTGACTAGGCCCCGTCTATAGTCACCTATTAGCTGTTTGTTGTCAAAAGACCACTTGAGGAACATATCAGAATCCTAAAGAGGTCTTAGAGTCCTCCCCCCCTCCCCCCATTGCTTGCCATTGGTTGACTTTCTTGTCTCTCTCATTTGCTTGCTTCTTGTTTGATGTCTTTTCATCCTCTTCTTGTGTTTGTCCGTCCCATGAAGCATAGCTTCTTTACCATCCTTTTGATGGAATGGTCTGTGTCCTTCCACTGCTTACATTTAGGGAACAGATTCCCTTTTTAGGTCTCGCCTGAGCCAGCGCATGCGCTGCTCTGGCGAGACAATTAGTGAGTGGGCTTTAAAAAGCCGACCACAGCTTTTTGTGTGGCCTAGAGCTTGCGGTTACGCGCACAGTAACGCGCATTCCTCGCATCGCTCGATCAGGCGCCATCTGGCTTTCCTCTCACTTGCTCTCCCAAGCGCGCGCTTCAACGCTCCTCCCCCTCCCCCACCACAGAGCGCGTCTCGCGGCCGCGCGTCTTGCTTGTTTTTCTAGCAACCAATCCCTTCTTGAATTTAGCACATCATAAAGGTCATTCCTTACGTTGTCCCTTTTTGCATTTTTAGAATACCCTTTCAGATGCACATGCAAAACAAATAGCCCTGCTTCTTAACATAATGCTTTATTGTCCTCCTATAATGGCTCTTTTTGCTGCGCTTTACCGTAGTCTTTTGGGGAGATCAGAGGGAAGAGGGTTTTGTGAGTAGGAATTTGAAATTCGCATTAGTCATAGCCCTCACTTTCAATCCACCCTGGGCGCTCTTTTCAAAAAGCTTGAATGGGGTCGGCCCTGAAACAATACATTTTCATTAAGAAGCCTCCGCAGTGATTGCCAGCTTTGTGTGTCCAATGTTGATGTTTGAGTTGTCCCATTTGCTCAGTGTTTCCTTTGCTGGTTAAAAGTAACTGAGCTCCCTTGAGCTGAACACCGAGTCGAAAACCCTCAAATGCAGTCACTTGCTTCCCACCAGCTGCTTGTTAAGACCAGTCAATGCGTGTGGGAAAAGTTAAAATATTCGGTCAGTTGTCTGTGCGATACGTTTTTTTCCTCCAGTGCCTTCTGTGCTTACCCACAAATATAGCAGAGCACATACTTTTTTGTGAGGGACCTGCACACTCTCATTACTAGCGTCAGTCACAAATGGTAGCTTTTTTTCTTCGAGGGGCGATTTGCAACTTTATAGACTGTACCTCACTTTACAGTGTAATTATATATTGTGCGCCGGAGGTTATGTCAGATGGTTTCCAACAGAAGCACACTTATTGTGGTTAGTCACAATAAATGAACACATGGGAATGGAATGTATGAAGTCCACACAAAATCAGGCGTTCTGTCTGAATGAGTCGAAGAGTCTAGGACATAAACCAGCACCCACAGCCTTCAGAAGGCGTGTGGAAGGACTGCACACTAGCATGTCTGAAACGGCAACTGCGTTTTTTTCCTACTTGTATAGATATTTGTGTCGGGATATTAGAACACTTTACAGAAGTGTGTGTGAACATGATACAGTCGAGATGCATAATATACTGTGGCGGGGGAAAGGAAAAATGTCAGGGATAAGATAGTTTGGTAAGTTATGAGTGAGTTAAGATTGGAGGACAGCCGTTGTAGCAACTCTAACAGAAGCCATTAGGGAATCGCATAAGTAGCCTAAAGGATGGTTTAGAAATATTATGCATGGTATTCGGTCACAGAATAGCAGTGATTCATTAGTGTGTGTGTGCGGTAGTCTTTTAGAAAGTGGTTAGCAGTTTCAACGGTAGGTGAGCCTGTTAAACTCGTCAGGGCTGAAGTCTTAACTAAACCTTTGTGGAAGTGACTTGGGCACTGTCTGCTTTTGCTCACATATTTCCACCTTCCTAGCAACAGCTCCCAAATCATAGTTAACTGGTTTGGCCTACCTAAAGATACCCAACCTTCGGTGTGGCCTGCCTCCACATTTTCAGCAGCACACAAAGCTTGTCTCTGCATGGCCTGTAACATTTATAAACAACTCCATATTCCCATCAGTATGTATGGAAAGTGTAAATATGTTCAGTGACTGGGACATGTACGCCCATTCCCTACCTAGCAGATGGTAATCCAAGACTCCGCGTTCCCAGTAATAAGCAGTGGCAGCCTATACTTGCCCGTCAACATGTGTGTTCATCTTCCACTTGCAAGGCAACATGTCCAGCTAGCATCCTCATGTCCAGCAACATCTCTAGCCTGCATCCACTAGGCCAGAAAGAGATCTGGCCAGCAACATGCATGGCCAGTTTAGAGTGACCTGGAAAAAGTTTATATGAGCACCAGATAAAGTTGTTATTAATATTCACCGCAACATATGTCTAGCTCAAAGTAATTGCTATTCAGTTTCTGCATTTTATTTAATTCCCATTATCCTAGTCTGTCTGTCTTGCTCTCACTCCAACTTTTCTGCCTTGCTGTCACTCCCACTATATTCATCTCCCTGTGGCTCTCACTCACACTCTGTTTCAAGCCAGGGTAGAATTTATTTCAGTTTAGGTCTCTGTCTCACTAAGTCGAACTCTCACCCTGTGATTCACTCTTATTCTCTGTCTTGCCGTCACTCACTCTGTCTTGCTCTCCCCTGTAGTGCTGCTCTATCTCTTTCTGCTTGAAAGTGCTCCTCTCTCGTTCCCAATGTGTGTCTAACATTCTCTTGCCCAGTCATTAGTCAGACAATCTTTCCTTTTCTCCGTTTTCTTTTTTCCATTCTTCCTCTGCATCCTTACCTCTCCTGCACCTCCTGTGCCTCAGCAGGCAGTGCAGTGGAGTCAGTGGCTTGGCACATCAGAAGACTGAACCAGAGAAGGGATGGTGACCGTGGAGAGAAAAACACATCAAGTTTTGCCACAGTAAGTGGCTTGCCACACCGAAAACAGGCTATTAGAGTATCACTGCCTTAGAAAATGACCACCAGGCATCACAGCATGAGACTCCACAGTTGCCCAAGGAAAACTTCATTCTCCAGAATAAGATTGTGTTATTTCTCCAGACCCTTCCCATAACATAGTATCCATGAATGCCAGTGATCAAAAGTACCAAAATTAATCTGTTTGACTAGACCAGTGGTTCTTAACCTGTGGTCCGGGGATCCCTGGGGATCCACAAACCCTACTCAGTGGGTCTGCGACTACTTTGTTAATATGAATTAATTTTCTAATTATTAAAGTGTATATAAATAAAGAAGCAAAATGTACAATTGAAAATTTTAAAATGCTTTGTAGGGATTCGAAATTGGAGGCCAAAAATGATGCTAGTATCCTCAAATTGATTTGTGGGAGCAGTGCAAGTGCATCAAAGAGAATATAATATGGACGATGAGTGGCCTCAGTTGAACTTGGAAAAGTTCCAACCTTCCAGTTAAAATGATGTTTTTAAAATATTTGTGAATTAAATAATATTTTTCTTAATTTGTGTATTTGTTTGACAAATGCTTATTTCTGTATTTTTTTGTGTATTGTTTTATGGTTCAAATCATCGAAAATGCTTAGGCTGAAGTCCCTGGCTTACAAAAATAACTCAGTAGGGGTCCCAGATTTTTAATAATGATTCAGTGGGTGTCCCCTGGTTCCTGTAATGATTAAACGGGGGTCCACAGAGTCAGAAGGTTAAGAACTACTGGACTGGACCACACAGCTCTGCATGGAATTGTCCACTGTTAATGGCACATACCTCAGGATTATGACTGTTGAAGAATGGAGGTGGTCAGATGTGTAGAGAACTCTCATAGCTAGACTCTGAACGAGTCGCTTGGGGGAGCCAGATTAATCAATTCTAAATCATAACAAGCATTTGCAATGCAATAGGTCTCGCAGTTACGCAAGTTTGAGCTATTGGCATTGTAAATGGCTATGCCTTTTATTTTGGTATTGGTTTTTAAAACATAAATAAAAGACATTGTCATTTACAATGGCAATAGCTTAAACTCGCGTAAATGCGAGACCTATTGCATTGCAAATGCTTGTTTCTATTTTTTTTCAGAACCCCACCAGTGTACGTGTGTTTTCTTGCACTCTCCCTCATGTGCTGGCCCACCCTTCAGATACACGTGCCCCCACCCAAGCGATCTATGTTGCTCTCCACACCCCAGCTTTTCCATTGCTTACCTATCCTGGCTTTTTTGCGTTTTTTTATTTTATTTTTTCTTTATTCCCTCTCAGTCTCAAACTAGTCCATTGCTGCTCCTGCCCACACCCTGTTGATTCCCTCCCATCAGCTCCTCCGTTCCTCTTCCACCCCTCGTGGTCCTTAAAAGAAACTGCATGGTGATGCATGCACGCACATACGTCATCATGCTGGGCCACCATAGAGTCGCTTTCTGTTTTTGTTTGTTTTGTGAATGCTGGATAGCATCGGCAAAAAGCTCTGGTTCAAAAGTCGAGATCTGTTGATTTTTTTTCATTGCTTGTGTGGATGTCGATAATTGGACTAGCTGAAAAGCATGTGATTGCCATAGTTTCTTCTGCCTACATCATACATTCATTTTTCTCATGCATACATTCATTTTCTCATGCATACATTCATTTTCTCATGCAATACTTTTGTTGGAGCATAAATGTCGCTCAGTAACTCAGAAATGGGGCGTGGCCTAAGTCTTTTTCTTTTGCCGTGGCCCGTGAGTCCATTAGGTTACTCACACGCTTCATGTACACCTGTACCTACCTTTTTTCTTTCGATAATGGAAACCTCGCACAGCACGGATAACTTTCCTAGCTTTTGTAAGCATTACGTTTTATTATGAGTGGAAAAACTACACATCTTGGCGCACCCTATTTTGTGTATAGTTACATCTGCTCTTGGGGATCTCTTCATGGATTCCACTTTGATGCTTTGTTCATTTTCAGGCACTGTTCTCTCCTCCCACCCCCCCCGCCCTTCTCTGTACCTTTTGTCCTGAAAAATAAGTTTATCTTGTTGAACGATGTTGTTTGTTACCCTTGAAAAACTATAACAGCACTTTGTGCAACGAGTACTGCTGTTTTCGAGTGTTTCATTTCGAGATAAGGACAGTTCCTTGATGTTCTCTTGAAATCATTACAGAGACGGAGAGAGGACGAGGTCAGAGCAGCTGCAGCGCTGGGTCAGGTGCAGCTCAGGGACAGAGAAGGCAGTCGAACTCTGGGGCTTACAGGGACAGAGAGGAAGTGACAGAGTGCCATGGATGTAACAGATCCATAACAGGCACAGAGAGAAATCAATGTACTTTGCCTGTAAAGCATCCATCACAGACATAGAGAGAAAGCAAAGCTCTGTGTTTGCTTATCTCCACATATCTGTACCTTGACACAGAGCTTAATTTGAACTCGTGGTTTCCGGTGCTCAGCACTGGCACTTAATCATCAACACCTGCGCTTTTCATGAGCACCAGTTAGGACACATTAATTTATGGGGAGATTAAGTGATTTAGCCAGAATCACAGAATGTTGAGCCAAGGCAGAGACTCGAACCTGGTTCCCCGGCTCTGAAGTCAGCAGCTCTGGCCATTACGCCACATTCTCTCCCAACTTTCATGGATAGAAGTTGGTTCTGTTTTAGGCGGCGCTAACAGGAGAAATGGGCTGGTGCAAGCTGCCTCCTGACGAGAGCCCTGGCACTTATTTTTTCACAAATTAACCACTGCCTTGACGATATATATATTCAGGGTGCGTACAGGTGGACAGGGCCGGACTGGTCATAGCAGACATCGGGTGTTTCCCCGGGAGCCTGGAAGGGTGGGGGGCAGTTTGCAGCTGTGGGGGCTGTTTTTGTTGGTCCTGGGGGACGGTTTTGCAGCGGTGCTGCAATATCGGCCCCCAGTAACAGAAGCAGCAGTGCTTCACACTTGCACCGCCCCTCCTCTCCCTCCCGGGGGCTGGTCCGACAAAATTGCCAGGGCTGCTTTGGGCTCCCAGTCCGGCCCTGCATGTGGAGTTAAGAATAGTAAATTTATACTTATTTATCTGCACTTACCTTCTTGATACGCTTGTCCTCGATATTTTTGCTACAACAGTTTGGCCACCAGATATTTTTGTCCTCGATTTTCTGTCAAACAACCACAGCTCCATTGCAGGAATAGAGAGAAAGCAAAGTTCTGTGCCTGTAACAGAGCTATAGCCGGCATAAAGAGAAAGCAAACGTCTGTGCCTGTAATAGAACCATAACAGGCATAGAGAGAATGCAAACGTCTGTGCCTGTAATAGAACCATAACAGGCATAGAGAGAATGCAAACGTCTGTGCCTGTAACAGATCCATTACAGGCATAGAGAGAAAGCAATGTTCTGTGTCAGAGCCAGAGAAGCAGAGAAACTCCCTGAATGGGACAGATTCAGCTCAGCAACAGAAAGGAAGCCAGCTCTGTATATCTACGACCCTCTTACTAACTATAATATAATTTTAATATGATCTTATTTTGCTGTAATAAGCACATGCTCTGGCTTTTTACCTCTGGTGAAATACACTGTTCGATATGCTGACCTTCCAGAAAGCCTTCACAACAGATTATCAACGTTGTTCCCACACCGCCACTTACATACACACATTTACACTCACACCAACACACGCCAGCTCAATACATCTGGACTATAACACAATTTACACAGATTACAAATAAAAAATTAAGATACAGCTTGGGTCCTAGTTGGCCTGTAGCTGGAACTGCATTGTGAGTCACTCTTCTCATGAGATATCTTAGGTTGGGCTTTCTTGCTTGGTCCCTCTTCTCCTCAGGCTACTGGTAAGGTGATGGACAGCTTTCTCTTGCCACTGTTCTCTGACTACTGACTGCTGCTTTGTTTTTAATTTCTTCTCATTCGTGCTCAAGGTTGCTCGCTATTGGTCCATTTTTTCAGACTCACTCAGTCTAATTATATTCACACTCACTGTCACTTTACGTACAGATGACCGGTATGATTCCACAACTTTCCATTCAAAATACGAAGTGCATTCCACAATCATTTCTTCCCACTGATAGAGTGACAGGACATGGACAATCCCACTTTGCTCCCTTTAGAAAGCTTGCTTTGCTCACAAAGTCCGTTCTTTACCTTACACACTCTCACCACTTTTTGAAGATTGTGCTCCAGTTTTCCTCTCTCACTTTTTCAGTCAACTCTCAATCACATCAATTGACTCAGCTCGAGGCAGCCAGCAAGGGTAAATGTTAGTGTTACTGACCCCTGAATACCATGAACATCACAAGAACTAAGGTGTCCCATCGCACCAAGCTGCTTGCTTATGCCTTTCCTCGTTTGCCTTGTTGTACTAGTGCCTAGCCAACACCTCAAAGCACCCGATCATATAGTGTAATCTTCCGCCTTGCCAAACGTCTTCAGATTATACAGTCAGTTCTCCCCTTTGAACCTTCATGACGTTCCATCTACTGGGATACTCAATTGGCTCTGGTTGACTGATTGAACAACCGACTATGAGCACTTAGAGAGGGTGCTATACCAGCACATAATTTGTGCTGGTGGTTGATGGTGATGGTCACACCTCTCATTTGTGGACACCAAGACCTATTTTTTATCATCAGACTTTGACACAGAGTAAGACAGAAAGACAGAACAGGGGGAAGAGGAACATAGGAAAACATTGACAAAGGGAGAAAGTTGGGATCGACAGAATCCACATGAGTGCTATAGAGAGGCTGGAAATTGACGGTGGTGCAAGAATTAGGGATGAGTAGGCAGCCTTGATCTTCAGCTACCCTGGCATTTCACATTGATCGCAACAGGCTCCCAGTAAACACTTTCGGTACCTGCACTTATTTTTCTTTTTTAAAAATTATATATCACGCTGTAACGAGAAATGAGTTTCTAGGTGCTGTTTACTTAGATTCATTTCGAGACCACAAAAGCTTTCAGTGTGTGTCTAAACAAGAGTATACTGGCATTAATCACAACCCCGGCCTCAATTTTTGTATCAGACTGGAGCAGATTAATAAATTTACTGCACTAATAAGAATGAGGGGGCAGGGACCATTCTTTGCATCTGCTCTTTAAAGAAAACAATCTTGATTGAGTACAAAACTAATTATGAGACATTGTACCATTTAAAAGTAATTGGTTTTCTATACTTCTTAAGTGTTTATAGTAGATATCCCTTGATTCTGCATTGATTACCAGGGAAGCCTAATTGCATAAAATAGTATTGATCCTCACTCCTGCAGCCAATGTCGGGTGACCCTGTTTCATGAAGGTCGATCTGGATCTCTTGTGAGCCAGAAAGTAAGCTATTTATGTATATAAGTGATATATATAGAGGTTCACTGATAGAATATCGGAAACACAGATATCATGTGGACAGAATATTGTGTCCAAAAAATCGACGACAAGAAAGTAAGTGCAAATAGGTCAATTTAAATTTACTATTCTTAACTCCATACCTACATACCTTGAAGATATATATATCGTCAAGGTATATATCTGTGGAGTTATATATAGTAAAACTTTACTCACCCATAGAAAATAACCTTCACAATATTCTTGTCCTCGATATTTGTGACACGATATTCTATCCCATGATATTTATGTTCTCGATATTTTGTCCAAACACAATTTATAGAGCGCTGTGTGACACTTAACCCATCTACACACCCTGCAGCCATCACCCAGGATCTTAAAAGCTTAAGAGAGCAGGGGGATGTTTTGGGGGCGTTAGTAGTTTGCTGTCAATCAGGGCTTGAAAAGATGGTCCTTGACTGACTTTGCGAAAATGCTTTAAATCAGAAATCTAATAGGTTAGGTGCTGCCAAAAGGTCAGACACAAGTATTAAATACAATATATTAATGAATATACACCCTAGAGAGACAGAGTTAATTCATCAACAATATATATGAACAGAATACACCCACACATATTTTACTTAGATTGCCTCTTAGTTTTTATATATTCTGTACTCAAATACAAACATCAAACAATAGGCAATATTATTACCCGATAAGAAAAAAGGTTGCGCAAGGGATAGAAAAAACGTGCGCGTGAGAAGAGAGGAGAAATCAGAAGGGTTAGAGATATACACTGTTCCTTATTACAGGAGGGCCCTGGTCTGTACAAGAGCCAGTATTCTTGAACCTGTCCAATGTTTTTGGTAATTCAATTTACGTCACTCATTGGTGCTTGATTGCAACATCCAGTTTAGTAGGCGATAAATATGTGGAACAGGTCCTTTGTGGGGGGGGATGCGTCGACTTTTTTCTTATCGGGTAATAATATTGCCTATTGTTTGATGTTTGTATTTGAGTACAGAATATATAAAAACTAAGAAGCAATCTAAGTAAAATATGTGTGGGTGTATTCTGTTCATATATATTGTTGATGAATTAACTCTGTCTCTCTAGGGTGTATATTCATTAATATATTGTATTTAATACTTGTGTCTGACCTTTTGGCAGCACCTAACCTATTAGGATTCTGATTTAAAGCATTTTCGCAAAGTCAGTCAAGGACCAACTTTTCATAATATACTGTACCCAGGTCCTGTGACGCCTATTGGGTTACCCCATTACTTCATAATGGTCAATCAGGGCTTATCTGCATGTCCTAGACAATCCCTGTGCTGGCTGTAACCTAAGGAGCGCTAGCTCTGTAGCTCTGTATGTATGTTTCTTTCAGCTAGAGCTGGAGCGGCCAAGAAGTTAGTGTGGTCCACCAGCAGGGGGCACCAGATGGCACCCTGAAGCAAATGCAGTCGTATGTGGGAAGTTTTTAGGGAGTCAGCAAAAGTATCTTTGCCAAGGGCACTAAAATTCCTCGTTCTTGCTTTCAGTGGGACTGTGTCAATGATGGGGTTGTTATTGTTTCTACCAGCATTCTCATTTTTTTTTTTGCAGTTTTATATAGCGCAAACTCGACCCATAGGTATTGGAGCACTTTACATGAGCACCAGTTACATTACACAAGGACACATTCATTTTTGTTAGGCAGCGGGAGCTAAAGTGATTTGCCCAGAATCAAAGGATGTTGAGCCGATGCCGAGACTCGAACCTGGTTCCCCAGTTCTAAAGTCAGCAGCTCTGGCTGTTAGGCCACATACTCTCCCCTTTACTGTATTTTACCTATATTCCCGAGTCCTTGTCATGCTAATGTACTCTGATGCATTTTTTTTCTTACCAATCTATGTTCAGTTTTCCATTTCAAGCCCCAGCACTTCCGCTTTTGCAAATGTGGACTTTGCTCGCTGATTGCGGTCTTCAGAACATGAGGAAGGAAGATGACGATTTTCTAATTAGCATAATGACAACCCCGTGTCCCATCCCATAGACACGTTGAGCACTGGTGACAATTAGATCTTCTGTAAATCTATTTGCTGTAAATGCCCCCTGATGTGGTTGGTTCTGATGAAAGGTAAACAGCAGCAGCACGAAGGTTCTGTTCTCTAGAAGGTATATCTTAAAGGCTTGCTGCTGTATAATGTATTTTCTGCACAAAATTGTATTTTCCAGGCTTTAGTGAAGAGGAAATCTAAGTTTTTTTATTAAAGACATTGAAGCCTGTATAATATGCAAATATGTATTTAATCTGATCCTGGCAGCAGCAATAAGATATTATCATGTCGCGGACAGTATAAAGCAGCAGCCTCAACAGCAAATACCCTCTCTTACTGCTGCTCCTGGCACCAGATAAGGGTTCACTGCAGCCTCTCTCTTGATATCTTTTCCTATTCCCTGTAACTTTATCGAGGTTTCTCTTCCCAGCCCTATCTCTCCTTCTGGTTTTCTATTTTTCTCTTGTTCCTTTTTTATTTCCCTTTTCCTTCAGGGCATTCTCTACATGTCACCTAGTATGTGGGTTTTTGTTTACTGTCATTCTGTTGGTGAACAAGCCTACTAATTTCCATTTCATGCACCCCCTTTCTCATCAGTCCTTCTGCTAGCCAGTGCTTAATTTGTAAAAATAAATAAAAAAATAGGTGCCAGGGCTCTCGTCAGGAGGACACATCAGCTTGCTCCATCCACTGCCCATGACAGTACCAACACGACTACTGACAATTAACTCATACTATTCCAGGCCCCAAAGCTATAAGAATGGCTTGGATGGCAGGTATTAGTCATTGTTTATGTATATTGAATGAATAAACAGCTTCTGTTGTGCTCATACCTAACCTGAGCAGACAGCCCCACTGTGTGTCACACTGTCTTAATCACTGGTACTGACCATTAAGTGCCTGTGCCAAGCACCGGAAACCACCGGCTCAAATTAAGCACTGCTTCTAGCCTCTTTACTCATGCACCACCTGATCCAACATGCTGATCGTCGGGCTGACAGTGACCTCAAACACCCATAAACTTCATTCTAACCCCAACAAAGGAAAGCACCTGTTCCTAGGAGCAACAATAAAATAGGGCATTTGCAGCTCTGTCATCTGCCTTATACTGCAGTGACATTGTAATATCTTTGCGCCATCATCTCTTAATTTTGTGACTAGGGTCAGATTAAAGAGAGATTCTACTGCCTCATTGTTTTTGTGGTTAGGATTGCCACTTTTCCCAGAGAAAAATACCAGCCATTTGTTCATGTTTTGAAATTCTGCAATGGCCAGGGCATTTTACACAAATAGGACTTGGTATAACATCGTCCATTTTCATTTTTAACTTGGCTTTGCCGCCTTTGTTTACTTTAACTATCATCCATGGACCATTAAGACATCTGAAAACCACATTTCAAAGTGCTTTCTCCTTATCTTTGCTTATTTAAGTATGTACTGAGAAGAAGAAAAATGCTAGTATTCGGTGATGTTCCACATTTTTGTACTGACCTGAACATTAAAATACTGGTCATGCTGGTAAAAACATGGCCAGGTGGCAGTCCTAATTGTGAAAAAAATGAAATAACATCACATCTTGTTATTTGTAGAGCACATAACTGCCACAGGTGATGATTCCTAGCAAAGTTGAATGGCCTGAAGACTTTGCAAGTGTATCTCGCATGAAAAAAAGTGGTGTCAACTGAGTGTATTGAACCTGAGACACACTGGCCATTGTGTATGGGGTCCGGAGAAGTGCTCCAATCACAACATGAGGAGGTTTGACTTTTTTTTTTTTTAAATTCTCTTTATTGAGTTTCAATGAGCGATGGTATACAAAAGCCGTCGCGCAGGACGGCGTGCGTCAATAAAAACAAATAACAACATCAAACAGGTGTGATTGCTACCCCCTTATGGATATATAGTACAGAAGAAAGGCCGCCTGCTTCTTGTGCATTTCATAACAATACGTACACGTTGCAATAATCTACTCTTCAAACCTTAGATATATGGTCAATTTGATTTTTCGCAAGGAGATATTGTCGTAATGGCTCCCAAATGTCTTTAGGCTTAGAGGAGGATGGGAGTTCTTCAGCATACAGTTCAAGCTTTTCTCTACAGTACACCATGTCCTGCAGCCAGTGCTCAACACGGGGGGCCAGTGAGCTTTCCCATGTCAACGCCACCCGCCGTTTTGCTAATAACAGAGCAATCCTCAAAAACTTCCCCACGGTGCCCTTAACGTGAGGCACATAACACAACAAACAGACCACAGGTTCACACTGCAAGACCTGATTGGACATGCCCTTTAAGCTGTTGAACATTGCCAGCCAGTATTGGGAGACGAGGCTACAATGCCATGTCAAATGCAAAAAATCTGCATCCTGTGCACCGCATCGTTTGCAATTACTTGTGTCTCGGAGGCCTATCCTGTGTAACTTGGACGGTGTGTGATAGATCTGATGAATGTATTTGAAGTGAATGATCCTGAGGTTCCCATTTGGGGTTAGTCTGCCTGTCAAGGTACATATATGCTCCCACTCCGTCAGAGTCAGCAGGGTATCGAGTGTAGCGTTCCAACGAGTCAAGCTACGGTCTTCTCCATGTGTAGTCTCAGCACGCACCGATTTATATAATTTGGTTACCAGTTTCCGCCTCGAGGGCGCCACCAGCAATAACTGCAAAGATTGCAATGTGGGTGGCTCCACGGGGTATGACTCATAGTGTTTTTTAAGTGCAAGTTTCAAGCGATGGACAGTGAAGCGAAACAGTGGCGTTTGGTTTGTAATGTATTGCAGGTCCTCAGATGTGAGAAAGTGTCCGTCTACAAAGACATCATGCATTTGTCGGATACCAACTGCTTGCAGCGAGCGGTTCGACCCTTTCTCTTGCATGACTGACAGTGAGGCATGATGTGCGAGCGGCATGGCCGGGGCATAAATCAGGAGTTTCTTCGCCAGTTTGGCAATTGATTGCCAAGCGGCTATGGTGGTGTCCAGTGTGTTTATCTCCGTCTTGGGCGTGCCCCTGTGTATATGTGTTAGCATTCCAGTCAACGGTACAGGATGCGCATCCCCATCTTCCACTGCGACATGTGGTGTGAAAGCGTGTGGGTGGTACCAGTAGTAGGCGTGCTGTGCCTGTGCACATAGGTAGTAGAGGTATAAATCGGGGGCGCAGAACCCTCCTTGAGTGTAGTCTAGGGTAAGCGTATGCCAGCCTATTCGAGCTTGCCTACCACTCCAAACAAATCTGAGTAAGTGGGAGCGAAGAGTGCGAAAGAGGTGTGTCGACAACCGGTTTGGGAAATTGTTAAACAAATACAGAAACCGTGGTAGTACAATCATTTTAATAATGGCAATGCGGTCGGCTAGGGAGAGTGGCAATGAGATCCATCTATCAACTTGCCGTTCAAGGGCAGCACAAGCTGTACCGTAATTTTCCCGTACCACAATCTCCGGGTCACGGTGTACCCACACACCTAAATATTTCACAGGGTCAGTGGACCATATCAGCGGGTATTCCATCTGTGGAGGTGTAGTGTGTAACGTCAAAGGGATAATGACCGATTTGTCCCAGTTTATCAGGAGCCCGGAGAATAAGCCAAAACGAATATATTCCCGCAGAACGGGGGATAAATGCTTGTGTGGTTCGCGAATGAAGAGCACCATGTCGTCTGCATAGAGGGATATGCCGACAGGACGATGGTTAAAATTTAGTGCCGATTCCCTATTCCCTATTCCCTATTCCCTACGAATTAGACAAGCTAATGGTTCCAACACGAGAGCAAACAGAAGTGGCGAAAGTGGACAGCCCTGTCGTGTGCCCCGATAGATGGAAAAAGGCTCAGATGTAAGACCCCCCACCCGGACTCTCGCTGATGGGTCATTATATAGCAATTGTACCCAGCGTATGAACATGTTCGGGAACCCCATGTGTCTCAAGATAAAAAACATATATCGCCATTCGATGGAGTCGAAGGCTTTGGCCGCATCCAACATGACCGCAGCCGCTGGGAGATCTGGATTTAAAATGTGGAACATGGCGAACAAAGTTCTCAAGTTGTGGGAGGTGGAGCGTTCCGGTATAAAGCCGGATTGATCCGGTAGGACCAGACACGGCATGAGCGGTTGGAGTTTAGTGGCTAATATTTTGGCTAGTATTTTAGCATCCAGATTTATGAGCGACAATGGGCGATAAGAGTCGCATTGCGTTGGGGCCTTATCTTTTTTTAGCAAGGTAATAATTAGAGCCTGTCTCAGAGACGGTGGTAGGACGCCAGTGTCATGGGCCTCCGCATACACCTCTATTAGGTAGGGTGTTAAGAGATCTGCATACTCCTTATAAAACTCTGCCGTTAGTCCATCCGGGCCTGGAGCTTTTTTATTCGGCAGGGATCGGATCGCTGCTTTAATATCAGTTTCGTCAATTGGTTGGCTCAAGTATTCGCGATGGCCATCTGCAAGCCAGGCACACGCGATGTCAGAGAGGTAATCTCCGAGAGCGTCTTCATCCATGCTCCTGCGCGATGTGTACATCTCAGCATAGCAGGACCTGAATTGTTCCACTATTCCGCGAGGTGTGAAATATTCCTCCCCTTGCGAGTCCACTATTTTGGTGATGTGTTGGTGTTCAGATCTGAATTTAAGTTGATTAGCTAGTTGTCTACCAGGCCGTCCCCCTTCCCCATATGCTCTAGCAACATGTCGACGTGATAAATAGAGGGTTTCGGAATCCGCCAATGTGTTGTATTCCAATATTTGTTCGTGAATATGTGCTAATGTGTCGGTGTTAGGGTCTCTCGTGTAGTCCCATTCCAAATCGATCAGTGTAGCCTCTATTTTGGAGAGCTGTCCCCGTATGTCCCACAGTATACCTGCAGATGTGCTTATACAGACCCCCCGCACTGTGACCTTAAAGGCCTCCCACAGAGAGGAGGCACTTTCAACCGTCCCCACATTGATTTCAAAATATTGTGTTATTGCCTTCCGTATGGTGTCATTATATATTGGATCTAGCAGTGATTCAGCCCTAAAGCGCCAGGTGAACGGTCGGTGTTGAGTGGCGGGAATACCTAGACATAATTTCACTGGATTGTGATCTGACAAGGTGCGTGGAAGGGGAGCGACGTCCTTGACCCAGCCATTTGGTTCTTCGCTTAACAGCCAGTAATCTAATCGGGACCAGCTGTTGTGTGCAGGTGTGAAGTGTGTACCGCTTCTGGCATCGTCGTTACGAGCTCGCCAGGCATCCACCAACCCCCACTCCAGCATCGCGTCTCGTATGCATTGAGAAACCTTTATGGTGCGTGCTCCTTGGGGATTCGACTTGTCCTTAGCCGGGTCCAAGTGTGTATTAAAATCCCTCCCCCCCCCCCATAAAATGGCAGCATCTGGCCAGGTGCGTAAAACGTTGAGCATACGGAGAAAGACCTGTGGGTCGTCAAGTATGGGACCATAGATGTTAATGACCGTGATCATTGTTACCCCTAATTTTCCGTGAATCATGGCACACCGGCCTTCGTCATCGGTGTATGTTTTAAGAGGTGTGAAAAGCAATCCTCTCCTAAACAGTGTGATAACCCCCCTGGCGTAGGAGGAATATGAAGACGCCACCCTGTGGCATGCCCATCTTACAGCAAACCTAGCCTCAGAGGATTTGGTGAGGTGTGTCTCCTGTAGGAGCACTATCTGTATCTTCTGTCTATCCAAATAGGCCAAAACCTGGTGAACTTTTTTGGGGGTGTTGAGACCCCTAATATTCCAAGTCAAACAATTGTAGTTATCGTACATTGGTAAGAGAGACAATCCAGTGTTGAAAGCGAGCACTGAAACAAAACATATATAGGTGCAACTGTAAGCAGGTACCATAGCCTGTATGTAGGTACAATCACACAAAAAAACAATGCCCCATTACAAATTCTACTGACCCCCACCCCCTCCCACTTTAGCAGCCCCAATTTGCCAAAGCCATATTCCCATCTTAGAACAGAACCCCACATCTAAAACAAAGTCAAAACTGGTGGTGGGGTATACCCATTGGGGGACACTGTGGCACAATAACTCCCAGATGACCTAGGGAGGTGGCCGTTTTAACAACATCATTATCCCTGACATAATGAAGAACAACATAGATACCCCTTCGTCAGGGCAGCATATCAAGGTGCCTCGGAACATAATCTGCATGGTTAATAAGCAGTACCTCACTTCCCATTACATACAAACAGGGTAACGGAAAAAACAAGGCACCATCTCCATGGTAGGAACCGTTGTCTAGTGAATGGGGAGTCCAGGACTGGTATAAAACAACCCGGCTGCTCTCGCCAGTCTTATGATTCCTACAGCGTAGCTCAGCTAGCTCCTTTTTAATCTTCGTTGTCTGACGTTTCTGGAGCGGGATTCTTCTTGCGGCAAAGAGACTTAGCGAATTCCATAGCACGTTTGGGACTGTCAAAAATCTGGGCCTTGTCGTCCACCCCAACACGAAGGCGGGCAGGATATAGCATGGCGTATTGGATTTTTTCGTTCATGAGGAGTTTTTTCACCGCTTGGAACTCCTTGCGCGCTGCTTGAACGCTGACTGTGAAGTCCGGATAGAAGGATAGGGTATTACCCTGGTAGGAGATGGTTCCCTTCTGTCGAGAGATACGTAGAACTGCATCACGATCTCTGTAGTTGAGCAGGCGGGCAATAATTGGTCGGGGCGGGGTGCCAGGAGGCGGACGAGAGGCCAACGATCGGTGGGCTCTCTCCACTATTAGCACAGTGGACAGATTTTCGGCGCCGCATATTTCACGTAACATTTGCTCTACATAGGTCTCCAATCTGCCCACGTTTGTAGATTCTGGCAGACCTAAAATGCGCACGTTGTTGCGCCTGGAACGCGCCTCCAAATCTTCGTTCTTTGCTTGGATTACTGCCAGAACCTTTGCCATGTCTGAGACCTTCATGGTGACCTGCTGGAGCCCATCCTCAGCGTTTGATATTCGCTGCTCTGCCTCCCCTATACGTACCGCATGTCTGTCCAGTTTGGCAGAGATAGTGTCCATTCGGCCGTTCAGAGCTTTAATTTTCCCGTCTATTGATTGCAGACTGGCCTGTATGGCAGTTAGTGTCTTTTCCAACGCGGTGGGCAGAGTCCTAGCAGTGTCTAATTCCGAGTCCGAGGCCCCAGATTGTTCAGAGCTACCCGATTTGCGTAGATCAAAATTGAGGCGCGGTTGATTTTTGTCAGGTTTACCCATGGCGGCGAATTGCAGCGTCCCAGTTTACGCGCACCACAGCAGAGCCCCCACTCGTGCACCAGTCCCAAGGGCCGATCACCAGATAGTGATATGTGCACCAGACGCAGGCCGCACACACCAGACACACCCTATGCGTGCACGTCATATGAAGGGAGCGCACAGACCCCGCTAATTCAGTCCGTAGCCAGTCCCAGTCGCTTAAAATGGAGCCCTTGAAAGCAACCTCCTCACTGCGCACCCCGCTGTTAAATCCAGCAATCAGGCGTCCGCTACACCAGCGTAATTTTCCCCGCATGGGTACTCACTATATAGTAGGCGGCACACTTCAGCCGCGGCTGCTCATCCCCACTGTCCGGCCGCACAGCCTCCGCGCACACACACACCCCAGTAGCAATCAGGGGGACGCGGTGCGAGGGCCCCGCCAGGCATCAGACAGGGCGGCCCAGCCCCGCAGCTCCAGCACCGCCCCAGCAGCCTCGCAGATCAGGCAGGACACAGTGCAGGATGCGGCGTGAGGAGACGCCGTGGGCCGTGCTCCGCCGCGGGCGCAGTTACCCTCCGTTGTTCTCCGCTCCCGTGCTGGCAGGTCAGACTTCAGTAATCGCCCGCCGGGGCAGGCCAGCGATTATGGCAGCAGTCCCCTCTCACCGCCAATCCTCCGTCGCGCCAGGTCGGGTCAGCAGGCCGGCGAACTCCCCCACCGCAGTAGCCGAGCGGGGCGTCGCTAGGATGCACGCGGGTCCGGTCACCTTTCGCAACCCATGTAAGACCGCCGCCGCCGACTATGCCGATTGCAGCGCCGCCATTTCACCAGGGGCCCAGCGCTCCAGGATCCGGTCAGGCCACCAGGGAGAGCCCGTATCAATCCTCAAGTTGGATTTTCAGCTCTGCCCTTCAGCGCAACGGGGTCCACAGCGCTGCCCCACGTTTTGGGGCTGGGATGCTTGTCAGGGAGCAGGATATATGCAGGATACTGAAAACGGCCGGCGGAGCTGCACTACAGTGCGGCCATCTTGCCGTGCGCCCTCTAGCGCCCCCCGAGGAGGTTTGACTTTGCAGCTAAATGTCATTTTGTCCGGAAGAGGTGTGATGATAGAGAAGAAGTTGTGCCTTCCTTTGCGGGTTGACTGGAGTCAAGCTAGCCTGGCTGATGAAGAGTGATACCCCGAAACCCGTCCAGGGATGCTTGTTTCTGGTCCAGGGAGGACATGACCTGGCAGTTGGGTTGGACTGTTCCCATGAGGAGCAGGGTCAAGAGTGATTTGCATATGACTGGGTTTAAACTGGAATGGCATGGGGAGCAAAAAATGGTGGATTTAGGCCCAGATCTCTGTAATGGGGTGAATGTTCAACATTGTTAATGTTCAACATTGTTCATCATTCTGTCCATCATTTGTTCTTTTGGTATTTGCTATGTGGGTTAAGCGGTGCACGGTTGTATGTTACTTTAGGAGAAGAGTTGGATGCTGTATGTTAAGGCCAGAGATGTGTCCAAGTCATATCACAGAAAGTTTGGCATTGCACTATGCCTGACAGTGTCCATAAGAGTTGAAAGGACATAGTAGAAATTGTTCTTTGCTGTATTAGTACAGAGGTGCATGCACATTTGCAGAGTACCTTATGAGAAGATTTGGGCCTGATATGTGCTCCAATACTGTTATGGAAATAGGAGTGTTGCCCTACGCTCTATAGTGCCCGCAAGAGGCGAGATGATAGAGTAAAAAATTGTGCATTGTCGTATTGGTGAAGATATACTTGCATGGTCGTATGCCTACTCTATGAGAAGAGTTGTGTGATGCATGTGCAGATCACAGATGGGCTCCAAATGTGTCTTGGAAAGCTTGATGTAGCAATAAGCTGAAAAGGTCCACAAGAGGTGCGATGATAGTGTAGAAATTACCTTTTTCTATGCTGGTGAAGATACACATGCATGATCACAGGAGTGTTCTAGGAGAAGATTTGGGTGATGGACGTGAAGGCCAGAGATATGCTCCAGTCCTGTCATGCTAATTTTGATATTGCACTAAGCTTGTTAGTGTCCACAAGAGGTGAGACGATAGAGTAGACATTGGGCTTTGTTGTGTTGAAGACATGCATGCATGGTGCCAGTGGGGCTCCATGTGAACAGTTTGGTGGTGTCTACGAAGGCCAGAGATATGTCGGTCACAGAAAGCTTGATGTTGCACTAAGTCTGGTAGTGTCCACAATAGGGGAGATGACAGAGTAGAGATCACACTATGCTATGTTGGTAAAGAGGTGCAGGTGTGGATGCTGGGACGAAGGTTATGAGAAGAATTGGGTGCTGTACGGTGTGGCCTGAAATATGTTCCAATAGTGTCATGGAAAGCTTGCTGTGGAGCTAAGCTTGATAGTGTCCATACGAGGTGAAATGATAGAATAGAAATTGCACTTTGTTGTGTCAGCAGTGAGGTGCGCGCATGTTTTCAGGGTACGCTTCGATAAGGGTTGGTTGTTGTGCTGGAGCCAGAGATCTGCTCCTATCATCTTGTGGTGACCTTGGCACTGAAGCTGTGGGCACCATAGCTGCAGTATTTTTTTTTCCCATTTCTAATTATGCTGGATCTCATCCAAAGGCCTGTCAGCATGTACTCCTCTCCAAACAATAGATCCATTATGGAGTGTAAGAAGTGGTTGCTGCTGCAATATCTCCTTGTGCTGTGGCACGGAAGTTGTATCATTGCAGTGTGTATCCTTGCATGTCCCGTATCTTGTTTCTACAGTTGTTTCTGTTAGTATATATATATATGGTGAGTTTTTTGGGCATCGCGCACACCATATGTTAATGTTGCCGGCCGCTACTGATTTCAATGAGTAATCAACAATTCAGGTCCTACAGATTTCACAGAGAACACCACTCAAACGAGTTGTAAGTCTCCCAAAATTACTCAACAAATTGTAAATCTTTGGGTATGGTACAGACAGACGCAAACCTGAGAAGAACCAATTATCACACTAGAAGTAGGGACGTGACATCAAAGCACTGCAATGTTAAGAGCTGCATTAAAGACAATGGAGTGGCATACAGCCAATAATGCTTGATATAAACATTCTTCTCTAGCATATCAAAATGTATGAGGAGATTGAATATTCTGTTAGTTCATAGCCCTTATGCCTTGGGCTGTACCATTTGTTAAGGGTCTTCTTCCTAGTAATAGGCCGTTGCTCGCTTCTCAGGTCTATAACATGGAGGAAGTTTTTTAACAACTGGTATAGCCCGTGACAGCATGCTATAATGTTATATATCACTTTACAAAGAAAACTTAAGTGGCAGAAAATGGGCTCAAGGATTGCCAAGAATCTTTAAAGCCCTAATTGCATAAAATGGTACCTGAATGATACTGTGGACCTAATTTTAGACTACAGCAGACGGCCTGCTGTCTGAACAGTGTGATGGAGAATATTACCTCACCACCATGGCTGGTGTAATAGTTTTTTTTCAGAGTTTTATGTAGCCCGAACTTGACCAGAAGGTATCAGTGCGCTTTACATGAGCACCAGTTGCATGACAGACACATTCATTTTTGTTGGGCACGGGGAGATTAAGTGATTTGCCCAGAATCACAGGATGTTGAGTGTCTCTGCCAAGACTCGAACCCAGTTCCCCAGCTTCAAGGTCGACAGCTCTAGCCATAAGGCCACATCCTCTCCCCACCCGTATTTAGAGACATACGCTGACTAGTGCTTAATTTATAAAACAATAAGTGCCCTGGTTCTGGTCAGGAGGCCACTACAGCTTGCACCACACATTGCCACTTCCATGCTGCCTATAATAGGAACAACACAACTACTAACCATCACACTACTACATGTGTGACTGTTCGGACTATTTCAGGCCCCCAAAGCTATAAGAATGGCTTGGGCGGCAGGTATTAGTCATTTTTTATGTATATTGAATTAATAATTAGCCCCTTTGCTGTTTGGCCTCTTCCCCCTCCCTTCCCCCCCCCCCCCCAAGTGCTGAGCCCTTTTTTGGCTATTTGGGGTGATTAGCGCTTAAGGCTCCATAGCTTTTTTTGCACATAAGGTATCCACGCCAAATTTGTGTCCTTTTTTTCCAAGATCCTGGGGATTCTAAAGGTATTCAGGGTTTGTGGATTCCCTGGAGGGGACTGAGAAATTATCCAAAATATGGCTACAGTTTGGGTTTTTGGCGAAAAATGGGAAAAAAGTGTTGCAGAAGAAAGAGTCTGTATTTTTTCCTTGCAAATGGCAGCAACAAAAAGTTTGAGTTACTCAAATCACCATCTTCCCAGCTTTCAGGAACAGGCAGACTTGATTTAGGAAACCACATTTTTTAAAACGGTTTTGGCATTTTACTGGAAGATAGTTATTTTTTCCTATTTTTTGTGCTTTCAACCGCCTTCCAGTTTGTGGTGGAAACGGGTATAAAAATCATTGTGGATTCCAGAAAGCTATATATTTTTTCAAACTAGACAAAATTCGGAATTCAGCAAGAGGTCATTTGTGTAGATCCTTCAAGGTTTTTCTATTAAACGTAACAGTTGATATAAAAAAGAACTGAAATTGAGTTTAAAAAAAACAGCCATTTGTATCTACCTTTTCATCTGTAACTTCTTTTTACTATTGCAGATTTTCGAAATCAATATACCGTTACGTCTGCTGGACCCTTCTGGTTGCGTAGAGATCTTGTAGGTTCTCCTAGAACCCAAGGTACCCAGAGCCAACAATCGAACTGCACCTTACAATGGTATTTCACTGTGTACAGAATCGAAAAAGTGGTTGTTTGTACATCTCTGACTTTATGGGTACCCATACTTGCAGGCGTTACAAAGGGCATTTTGAAAATGTATTCTGTGTTACACACTTGTTTACATTTGAAAGGCACAAACAGAGAGATATTCAATTGTTAATAACAAAAGTTTTACTATTCTGCATTCCCACATGTCTCCCGATAAAAATGGTACCCTACTGGAGTGGCTGGGCCTTGCACCTGTGAAACAAAATACCCCAAGATGTGACCTAGGAGACATCATGTTTCACCCAGCAGAATGCATGTTTTTTACAAGGTGGCTACTGTGGATTTTGGGCCCCAGTTCAACTGGCACCTAGGGAAACCTACCAAACCAGCACATCTTTGAAAACTAGACACCTGGGGGAGTCCAGGGTGGAGTGACTTGCATGGCTCTCACCAGGTTTTTTTACCCAGAATCCTGCGCAAAGCTCAAACTTTGCCTAAAAAACTAATTTTCCTTGCATTTCTGTGAGGAAAAGTCCTGGAATTTGTAGGCGGCCACAAATTTCCTACCATCCAGCATTCCCCAACTCTCCGGAGAAAAACGGGCCCTAACTTGTGTGGGTAGGCCAAGTGCCAGCAACATGAAAGGGCCCCAAATGCAATGTAGACACATCACATATTTCCACTGAAAAACGTTTGATTTTTGGAATGTGGGTAATTGTGGATTTTGGCCCCAGATCAGCCGGCACCTAGGGAAATCTAACAAACCAGCACATTTTTGAAAACTAGACACCCGGGGTGTCCAGGGTGGGGTGACTTGCATGGCTCTCACCAGGTTTTTTTTACCCAGAACCGCATGCAGAACTCAAACTTTGCCTAAAAAACAAATTTTCCTTGCATTTATGTGAGGAAAGTCCTGGAAGATGCAGGCAGCCACAACTTTCCTGCCACCCAGCATTCCCTCAAGTCTCCTGAGAAAAACCGTGCCTCACATGTGTGGATAGGCCAAGTGACTGTAACATGAAAGGGTGCCAAATGCAACGTAGACACATCACATTTTTCCATCGAAAAATTATGTGTTTTTTGCAATGTGGGTAACTGTGGGTTTTGGGCCTCACCTCAGCCGGCACATAGGAAAGCCTACCAAACCAGAAATGTTTTGAAAACTAGAGACCCAGGGGACTCCGGGGTGGGGTGACTTGCATGGCGCTCACCAGATTTTTTTACCCAGATTCCCGTGCAAAGCTTCCCTAAAAGACTACATTTTCCTTGCATTTTTGTGAGAAAAAGTCCTGAAATCTGCAGGCAGCCACAAATTTCCTACAATTTTGTACTCGTGGGTGGACTTTAATATGGTGTTGGCGCCCTAACGGAAAGTTCACAATATTAATGCACAACAAACGCAATTTCAAGCTGTGCCTAAGGGTAGAGAGCACCACCCCTCTCTCAAAATTGTGGCATATGCCAGCTTAACATTTTATCTCACACTCCCCAGCACACACAATATCAATAGACTCAAAGCCGCTTCCAATATGTAGTTAGTACCCACCAAATGATATTCAAACTCTGTGTCCAGACCAAAGTATGGGTCCGATTCACAGTATCCTGCGTTATCTGTGTCTCAATGCAGAGCGTCCACTCCGCGAGTACGCCGAGTGTAGTACGTGTCCAGATTCACCGCACTTTGGTCAGGACGCAGAGTTTGAATATCATTTGGTCTAAACGAAAGACTTGTATCAGTGGCAACAGAAGTACATATAGGGGTCGATTCCGATTCGGGCCGGAAAAAGCACCGACCGACTCGGATCCGGAAAAAATACCGACCGACACGTACCAGTGGCGCCCGACACGCCAAGTACGATGCAAGCCGCGATAAATCCGACCGACACGTCAGGAAACCAAGCCGACCGACCGAGCCGCTCGGAAAATAGCAATCCGGCCGGAAAAACACGCGAATCCAACCGACCGACACGCACCCGGAACAAATCCGACCGAATCGTACCCGCCAACTCCAACCCGCAAAGTACGATGCAAGGCGCGAAAACACGACCGAGTCGGACGGAGGACAAGCCGTACGACCGACACGCATACAAAACCGAGCCGAAGCAACACAATACACCGCGACCGACGCGTACGCAGCATACAAAACTGCACAAACACAGCGTGAACGAAACGGAAAACACCGTACGAGACCAATGCAGGGTCCGACTCGGTCACAAGAACGTTTCCAACATACACAAACAGCACAAAGGAAAAATCAACCAAAAAAGGCCAAACAAGCAATTACCAAGCCAATAAATACTGGGGGGGTGGGGACAGAGAACAAAGACACACCCACAACTCCACCTATATAAAGGACACAAATCACTACCATGAGCCTTTGCAAATGCCATTTCACTGCCAGCACCCAAGAGAAAGCAACCACACACCCACAGCTCATCCCTCACACAAGCCACACACCATCAGCACACCAACAAATACCTACCTCACATACACCCAGCAAAACACACACTCACACACCCTCACCTGCACACCAACACACACATCACTCACCATCACCACCCATCACCATGCCCCCCAAGAAGAATCCCAAGTTCCTAGATTGTGAATTGGAAGTCCTGGTAGACGAGATCCTCAGGGTGGAGCCACAGCTGTTTGGCACTCTGGTCCAACAGACCCCCATGTCGCAGAAAACCAAGATGTGGGAGAGGATCATCAACAGGGTGAACGCCCAATCATCATGTCGGCGCACAAAGACGGACATCCAGAACAGGTGGTATGACGTGCGCAGGAGGGTACGGGACCTGCTGAAGATAGACTACAGCAACAGCCAACAGACCGGCAGTGGCCCTCCTGCCAAGCCAATATACCTCAGGCCCTGGGAGGAGAAGGTGCGGGCCATCCTTCCGCCAGTGAGCGTATATGGACTAGAGAACATCCCAGAGCCTGGTGAGTACACAACAAATGTACACAATAAACTGCCACAAAACACACACATCACTGTCAAGGGGAGAGTCAAACCATGCACACATAGCAATTACACAGCAACTAGAACAGAATCATCCCAAAATGTGTATGTCAGTCAGATAAACACAACACATGCCATCAAAAAGTCACATCCAACTGTGCCAACACATGTACAAACACAACCACAACTACAGCTAGGCAGTGGCACAAATAGAACTAACACACATCCACACATGTAGCCACCACAACAACACCAACACACAGTGAAGACCACTCAAAGGAAGGAATTCTGTGTATGCTGGCCAAGTCAGTGTAGCCAATAGCATCATGGGAGTCGCAGTGACACATATTGCCCCCCCACAACTGTCCCATCAACACCACCCTGAACCATGCTCAAATCACAGGGAGTGGAGAAGGACTCACAAGATGGCTGACACTGGCTACTGCTGGGGGAGCACAAGGCCCTGCTGCCAACTGTGCACCAACAAACAGCAGGACACCACTGACTGACATCCTGAGAGACAACTTACACTCCCTGCAATGCAAGCACGTTCCATGGTGGGCTATCTGGCTGGCTGGATGGGAAGGGGGACTTGCAGCACTGACCATAGTCACCAGCACCTCCCCTCACACCCCCCCAACACAAACTCCACAGTACCCACCTGGTAGAATGCAATGCCCTCCATCCCAACACAAGATCCCACAAAGCACCACCACCCTGGCTTATGTTGTGTGAAGCACAGGGACACTCTTGGGACTCTTAGCCAAACAACTGCCAGGACAACACTCCCAGCCATCCTGTCAGCACAGCCAGCCCACCCCACAGGGAAGCAGAGTCAAAAGGAAGGAAGCATGGGCATGCTGGGAAGGGGGTGGAGGCAATAGCATGATGGGAGTCGTAGTCACAGACATTGCTCAGCCTCACAACTGGCCCATCAACACCACCCTGAACCATGCTCACATCACAGGGAGTGGAGAAGGACTCACAAGATGGCTGACACTGGATACTGCTGGGGGAGCACAAGGCCCTGCTGCCAACTGTGCACCAACAAACAGCAGGACACCACTGACTGACATCCTGAGAGACAACTTACACTCCCTGCAATGCAAGCACGTTCCATGGTGGGCTATCTGGCTGGCTGGATGGGAAGGGGGACTTGCAGCACTGACCATAGTCACCAGCACCTCCCTCACACCCCCCCAACACAAACTCCACAGTACCCACCTGGTAGAATGCAATGCCCTCCATCCCAACACAAGATCCCACAAAGCACCACCACCCTGGCTTATGTTGTGTGAAGCACAGGGACACTCTTGGGACTCTTAGCCAAACAACTGCCAGGACAACACTCCCAGCCATCCTGTCAGCACAGCCAGCCCACCCCACAGGGAAGCAGAGTCAAAGGAAGGAAGCATGGGCATGCTGGGAAGGGGGTGGAGGCAATAGCATGATGGGAGTCGTAGTCACAGACATTGCTCAGCCTCACAACTGGCCCATCAACACCACCCTGAACCATGCTCACATCACAGGGAGTGGAGAAGGACTCACAAGATGGCTGACACTGGCTACTGCTGGGGGAGCACAAGGCCCTGCTGCCAACTGTGCACCAACAAACAGCAGGACACCACTGACTCACATCCTGAGAGACAACTTACACTCCCTGCAATGCAAGCACGTTCCATGGTGGGCTATCTGGCTGGCTGGATGGGAAGGGGGACTTGCAGCACTGACCATAGTCACCAGCACCTCCCCTCACACCCCCCCAACACAAACTCCACAGTACCCACCTGGTAGAATGCAATGCCCTCCATCCCAACACAAGATCCCACAAAGCACCACCACCCTGGCTTATGTTGTGTGAAGCACAGGGACACTCTTGGGACTCTTAGCCAAACAACTGCCAGGACAACACTCCCAGCCATCCTGTCAGCACAGCCAGCCCACCCCACAGGGAAGCAGAGTCAAAAGGAAGGAAGCATGGGCATGCTGGGAAGGGGGTGGAGGCAATAGCATGATGGGAGTCGTAGTCACAGACATTGCTCAGCCTCACAACTGGCCCATCAACACCACCCTGAACCATGCTCACATCACAGGGAGTGGAGAAGGACTCACAAGATGGCTGACACTGGCTACTGCTGTGGGGAGCACAAGGCCCTGCTGCCAACTGTGCACCAACAAACAGCAGGACACCACTGACTGACATCCTGAGAGACAACTTACACTCCCTGCAATGCAAGCACGTTCCATGGTGGGATATCTGGCTGGCTGGGTGGGAAGGGGGACTTGCAGCACTGACCATAGTCACCAGCACCTCCCCTCACACCCCCCCAACACAAACTCCACAGTACCCACCTGGTAGAATGCAATGCCCTCCATCCTAACACAAGATCCCACAAAGCACCACCACCCTGGCTTATGTTGTGTGAAGCACAGGGACACTCTTGGGACTCTTAGCCAAACAACTGCCAGGACAACACTCCCAGCCATCCTGTCAGCACAGCCAGCCCACCCCACAGGGAAGCAGAGTCAAAAGGAAGGAAGCATGGGCATGCTGGGAAGGGGGTGGAGGCAATAGCATGATGGGAGTCGTAGTCACAGACATTGCTCAGCCTCACAACTGGCCCATCAACACCACCCTGAACCATGCTCACATCACAGGGAGTGGAGAAGGACTCACAAGATGGCTGACACTGGCTACTGCTGTGGGGAGCACAAGGCCCTGCTGCCAACTGTGCACCAACAAACAGCAGGACACCACTGACTGACATCCTGAGAGACAACTTACACTCCCTGCAATGCAAGCACGTTCCATGGTGGGATAACTGACTGGGTGGGTGGGTGGGTGGGAAGGAGGTCTGGCTGTCAACCAAACACAATCAATGCAGACCATGTTCACACCCCAGAGAATACATAGAAATGCCCAAATAATGCAGGACAATGTGCCACACCAATATCAACCCCTGACTGTGACGACTTAGGACAATACAATGTACAGGCCCGCACCCCGAGGCACAGTCACAACTGTCAGGTGTGTCAACCACTGATGCCTGCAGAAACATGACATACATTGTTTGTGTCTCCCAAAAACAGGTGATGATAGGGACACAGCAGCAGACGCTGAGGAGTCCCAGTCCCAGGCTCAAGAGGATGCCGAGCTCACTGGCGTCGTACAGCCTCTGTCCTCCTCGGACGATGAACAACCTGGCACATCCGGTGCAAGTCAACATGCTGCACCAGCAGGACCACCAGCTGCAGCACCAGCAGGTCCACCAGCTGCACCCCTGCACCCACCCCTCCAACGACTGTCACCACGAATACCATCCCTGCCGACATGGACAGAATAAGGAACAACACCAGCGCAGTGACCCTGGACCAACCTGGGGCCATGGACACCACCACCACCACCAACCCCCAAGGTGGACCAGGGTTATCTGTGCGTGCAACTGCACACACTGCACATGTCAGCAGGGGTGGTGGGAGGGGTGGGAGACAGAGGTCGCTGCTTGCAGACGTTGCTGGTGTGCATGAAGACCCACAACTGGTACGCATAGCTGATGCGTACCAGTCCAGCACCGGAGAGCTCAGCCAGGTAGTGGGGCTCCTCAGAGACATCAAACAGCAGCAGGCTGCCCATCATGCCCGCTTGGACTCCCACATGTCCCAAGTGGAGTCACACATGTCACGTGTGGACTCCCACATGTCACGTGTGGACTCCCACATGACCCGCGTGGAGTCCAAGTGGGATGTACTACATGAGATGACGGCGGTGCACAGGGACATTTTACAATGCCTCCGCCAGATGAACAGCAACCAGTCCACACCTCCCTGTGTGCCAACAACATCTGGTACCGAACAAACTGCAACTGCCACAGGGAGGGAGGAGGACTCTGGCGGAGAGTCCCTGCACCGCAGCAGCCTGCACTTGAGGGCCCCCCAAGAAGAGGGGTCGTCCGAGGAGGGGAAAGTGAGAGGCTGATGGCCAAGCGCAACTCCCAGGAAGCCTGAACCTGTTCTGGATTTTCGCCTTTGTGCACAGACTGTTCACCCTGTTGATGGCAACACTACTCCCACACATTGCATGGGGAGTATAAGTTGGAACAATGTGTCAGACAACAGTGGCCCCGATACTGGGGATCCTGTCTACCTGGACTTTCTATTCATCTAGGAACTTGGGATTGCAAGATTCATGTACAGCACAATCCATCCTATGCACTATTATCACAATAAACACACTAATACACCATACTTGCCTCTGTCGTGATTCCAACGTGGGTGCTGTTATGGGGATGATGAACTGCAAAATTACACAGTGTATGCGAACTGCAACAGCAAGGACAACACAGGCATGTGAGTACAGGCAACGTGACACATATGAGGGAGACACACCACCAGGGCTACACAACACATACACACCTAGGCCATCTGACTCATTGCCTACACTGATGTTGCCAGGGAAGACGGTGCAATGCACAGACACCACACCCATTCCCAGTTGTAGTCAAGTATCCCACAGGTGCAGTAAGCAAATGGCAGTCAAATGTGTGACCACAGACAACGCACATCACTAAGTGAAGCACATGTTTATTACACAGTAGCAACATGCCGTAACCATTACAGATGCAAGGTAACCCCACCTGGTAGCGGGCACACAGTCAACAACTGTAGACAGAAGGAAGTCCATGGGTGTGGCGCACATCACCTGTAGGGACACAACAGCTACCAGCCTGGATGTGCAATCACGTCGTCGGTGGACACAG